>LPNX011070088.1:0-46616 GCA_001517045.1 Pseudotsuga menziesii | reverse complement strand
AGGTTAGAGAAGTTACAGCAGTTAAGGAAATGCAGTTACATGACATAACTAATCTCCAGTTAACGCATGTTTTAATATTTAAATGTTAAGAAACACATTTGCGGGTCTGCAGTAGAGCAACCCACGAATGATGAGCGACTATATAGAAGAGCAACCCTCGAATACAAGGATTCGTGACTTGCTACAAGGGAGACTCACGAGTGATGCACGAGTTGTCTATAGAGAGAGTCGCGCATACATCCTAACATGGCAAATGTGGCAAAGTAATTAGCTGGATAGAGGCAGAATGTATTTCATAATAAGCCAAGCTATAGTATTCTAGGAAAACCTCAATCCATAAGTGTCCTTTTGTGTGCCAACATAAGGAAAGTTGACACTCAGACGGAGAGGTGCCATTCTGGTGTATAACAGGCCTAAAGGCCATATTACTGACACTGGGTAGGATAGCAGGCTTAGCATCACACCATCAGGCCTCGCTACCGCTGATGTTCTACGCAGTGGAGTGTATGAGACCCACCATCTATGACTGTAGTACCACACTACTAAGCAACATGAAACACGAGCTCAGTGAGTGTAAGGTAGGCATGGTACGAAACTTTGGGTTCAGCAGCATTCTGAGCACATTTTTCTTTGAGCGTGTTCCAGGATTGAGCCCTAGAGTGGAAATTCCTCTCCACGAGGTTTGAGATCTGGCCCAACGGCATTGGGCAGATGCTATGCGCAGACTAGGGGGTGGTAGGGTGGCCAACCCATATCCAGCTGACTTCTTTCCATGGTGGCAACGACAGATAGTTGCCATTGATGACTACCCCTATGCAGGGATAGATTTCCAAGGGGATCCGGACATGCCATTGCCACCAGGATCGGCATATGGTGACATAGGTAACGAATCTCAACCCTCACTCTTTTTTAATTTTTTGATTTATTTAATTTTTTTGTGTTTTCTTGATTATATGAAATCAAAAAGACATGTTTTTGCGCGACAATACATAGTGACATCTACCATTTATGTGTAGATGTGGGACCACGGCAGCCAGAGGGCTTCCCTCATCATAGACGGAGGGGAAGAGGAGATGACATCACGGGTGTGGATGCGGAGCGAATGCTCCAGAGCATTCATACCAACTTTGTGAGACTAACTCATAGAGTTCCCATGGTGAAGTCGAGGACTTTCCTGAGGCCATGCAGCGGCAGGTGGTGGGTGTACCACGCGCATGGGTGCATTTATTCCGGTGGCTAACTAGAGCTATAGTGACATTCCATGATCACAACCCTCCTCCTCCTCCACAGGATTAGACACATGGGAGTGTATATGTTTTGTACTACCATGTACTATATGATGGTGGCTTTAAAAGCCCCAATTTTGTATTATGACACTATGTATTACCACATTTCTATGTATATAAAAAGGTTTTATGGTGATCGATTTATTTATTTACATGTGTAAAAATTGTGTTTATGATTAATTTATGAATGAAACAAATGCCAATCTAACACGTAGTTAGCATATGAGTCAGCAACTTGATTATTATTTCTTGGAATGTGTATATATGTTATATTGTCAAATTGTCGTTCTAACAATATCACGCGCAAGAACCTTCTCAATAACATCGGATCTCTAACATGGTACAAACCATTGAGCTGTGACACTACTAACTCCGAACCAAGACTTACCTCAAGAGATAGAACACCATGTAGAATGGCATCCCGTAGAAGCTCAATAACGGCGCTATATTCAGCAACATTGTTGGAAGTTGGTCATAGACATACACCTCCTGAAGACAATACCTGACCCATAGGAGTATAAATCACCCAAGCAGTAGAGGCTGATTGTTGAGTGTGATGGCTTGCACCATCCGTGAATCCTATGTAGGTGGAAGATTCCATTGACATCTGCCAAAATAAACGGAAACTAATCACAAACCCAATCACGATAAAAAAGACCTAACTATGCAAAGCTGTACAATAATATACAACAAACAGCCTTGGCTAAAGATCATGCATAGTATTTTTTGAGATAGAGCCCATTTCTAGGCTCCGCCAAAGCTGTTCCTTCATAATCTACTAACTCATAGGAACCCTTCTCTAACACCCACTTGACCACATAAGGACCACGCCACATAGGATCAAACTTCCCTACCCCCAAGGGTTCTTTCGGTTGATCATACAAGAGGACCAAGTCTCCTTCACTAAACACTCTTGGACAGAAAGAATTATCGTACTGGACCTTAACGCAACATTTATTAACCTCTAGAGCCACCAAGGCATCCCGACGCTGCTCATCAAGTTGCTTAAGGTGAACCAAACACTCCTCCAAAGGTGAAGTGTCTGGTAAGAGTTCCATAGCTAGCTTCAACGAAGGAATCTCGTATTCAACCAGCAATATTGACTCCACTCCATGTACAAGCTGATATGGAGAAAAACCAGTGGTAGTCTTAACAGTGGTTCGATATGCCCACAAAGCAGGATACAACATAATGTGCCAATTCGTCTTGCTTTGTGCGATGATTCATTGGAGAATGGATTTGAGTGATTTATTCACTACCTCAACCTGTCCATTCGCTTAGGGGTAGTAAGAATATGAATGCTCTTGCTTATACCCTAACTTGGATGCCAACTCTTCCATCATACGGTTCTGAAAGTGCAAGCCATGGTCAGTGACAAGCTCTTTTGAAATCCCGAACCGAGTAATAATTTGGTTGAATACAAAGTGAGCGGCTGTCTCACCGTTAGATTTTACTGTAGGCATAGCCTCAGCCCATTTCGTGAAGTAATCAACAACCACTATAATGTGATGGTTCCCCCCAACCGAAGCTGGGTTGCAATCCATAAAATTGAGCCCCCACTTAGTGAAGGGACCGGTGGTGATAATGGGATGTAACGGGGCAGTTTTTGAGCGCATATTACATGCAAACACCTGGCAAGGCTAGCACCTCTTGACCGCATCAATACAATCCTTAAAGATCGACGACCAGAAATAACCCACTCTCAAAATATTTTGAGCTGTAGAAAGCCCAAATAAATGACCACCACACACCCCTCTGTGGAAATCATTCAGCACAACCTCAGCCTCATCATGAGTTAAACAACATCGTAAAATGGAATCTACCCCACGGCGGTACAAAGCATTGTCCACTATAAGGTAGTTCTTAGAGACGTGACGTAATCGTCGTCGTTCATCTTGCGAGAGGTGAGTAGGGGTATTCTGTGTTTGTAGATATACTATGATATCCCCATACCATGGGTCTAACATTGAGATTAAGAAGATGTGTTCATCAACAAACGTATCTTCACAAACCAACTCCTCGGCCTCACTCGGGAAATATGATATAAGCTCTGCAAAGATTAAATATTTCTTTGAATTTGCCGAAACAAATTCAAGATCGAATTCTTGCAGAATGACAATCCATTTATTATATTTTCCCCCAATCATCCTTTGGGTGAGGATGAACTGAAATGGATTGACATGGGCCACAACCAAGGTCTAGCGAAGGAGAATATAATGTCTCAAACGCTGAACCACATGTACAGTAGCTAAAGAAAGCTTCTCGACATGAGAATAACTAATCTTTGCATCAATAAGGTTTCGACTCAGATAATATACGACATGCTCTTGGAGCTCCTCATCCTCCTGAACCAAAACCATCCCAATCGTCTCTAAAGACGCGGCCATATATAATAGAAAATCACGCCTATAATCCGGAGGACTAATCATCAGGGCAGATGCTAGGGCTCGCTTGATTGCATCGAAGGACTCCTGGGCTCGCTCATCCCACTCAAAGGGGGTGTCCTTCTTCAAGAGACGGATGAAGACGAGAGTCAAATTGGCAAAGTTGACAAAAAATCTTCGTAAGAAGTTTTCCATGCCTTGCAAACACTGAAGATGATGAATATTCTTTGGGGGAGACAACTGAAGTATTGCCTCAACCTTCAAAGGGTTGACTCTTATACCCTCATTCGAAACGATGAATCCTAACAAACGACTTGAATTCACACAAAAGATGGACTTATGAGGATCTAATCTAACTGAATAGTGCCGAAATATTTCGAATACCAACCTCAAGTGATAGGGATGACGCATTCTCATACGATAATGAGCAGGAAGGTCATCCAAAAGTACTTCAATAATAGACTTGAGATTGTGGAAGATCAAGGTCATCACCCGCTGAAACGTAGCTCCGGTGTTTTTAAGGCTGAAAGGCATTTTTCGATATGCAAATGTTCCCCAAGGACAAATAAATGCAGTCTTGTGTTGGTTCTCAAGTTTAATCTGGATCTAATTATACCTGGAAAATCCATCCATAAAGGAGAACACCTCGCTACCCGTACACTCATCCAAAATCTGATCTATAAATGGTGTGGGGAAGTTATCCTTAGGACAGCCACGATTCAAATCACGGAAATCAGTGCATATGCGGATCGCTCCCTGCTTCTTATCTACCGGAATGGGGTTTGAAACCCACTCCGTCAAGGGAATGGGATAGAAGAAATCGGCTTTCAACAACTTCTCTATCTCTGCCTTAATGGTGGGTGCTTTACTAGGATTCACGGCACGTAAACGCTGTCAAACAGGCTTAGCATTAGGGTAAGTCTTAATCTCGTGTTCGACAATTCGATGGTCAATACCTGGCATCTCGTCATAAGACCAAGCAAAAATATCATAGAATTCCTTGAATAGCTCGGTATATTCCAAAATCTTAGCATGGGAACATTCCGCCCCAATATAGACATTCTCTATTGTGCCAGGATTGCGAGAAATGTTGATAGGAATCATTGACGATATGTTCGCCATGTTTCCATCAGCCATCGGACCAAGAGAGCTTAATGGAACCACAGGACTACCAACTTTTTGACTAAGAATCTCCCTATAATCCTCATGCTCCAAACAGTCAAGCGCTGGAAGAAAGTATGATCTATGATGAAGTTCCTCCCATGGTGGTTCAAATCCTGACATAGCCTCGATAATCGCTTCATCTGAAGGGAAAAATGTATCAAGGTAGTCATGGGCATGAGAAGACTGTACTGCCCATGCTAGCAGCACATAGGGGTCTTCCTCCTCCGTCCGCGAAGAGGAATAACAAGGCTTTGCAACACTCTTGAGATTAGCTTGATAAGCTATCATAGCTGCAGGAAAGGGCATGCTCGTCTCGACGGGCTCACTCGAAGTACTCGGTGTAGGAAGAATCCAAGGATCTTCCATATGGGTCATGTGAAAAGACACCGAGGTCATAGATGTCGAAGCCTCATTAGGACAAGATCCTATCATGAGGATCAGTGCAGGACAACTAAAGCTTCCCATGAGGGATGGATACATGCCTACACCCACACTCCCAGTTGCCGGCTGAGAGTGCTCAACGATTGGGATCGAAGCTCCTGAAGATGTAGTAACAGAAAGATTCTTGAATGCCATTTGATCAATTGTTACAATCTTCCCGTTATGTTGAAAGCATACAACGTGGAACAAGGAAGAAGCAATGGCTTCCATACTATACATCCAGTTCCTACCCAGCAAGAGATTGTAGTCAAGGGGCACATCAACCACCTCAACCTCTATCGCAAGGGTCTTCCCCCCCAAATGGACTTTAAGGGAAGGAAGGATACCATGTGGCCTAAAAGATCTCCCATCAAATGCAATTAACATAGTCACTGATTTAGACAGCTCAGGAGAACCCAGACCCTTCCAACAGGACAAAGACATCACAAAAGCCGCAGCGCCCTCGTCAATCACAGTACGCTTGATGATCATATTAAGACATTCTATGTGCACCAAAAGAGACACATAGTAGGGCAAGTGAGGCTGCAGTCCTGCGGTTTCAAATTTGATCACCGAGGAAGAATCATCTCCATTCACACCAAGGGAAAAAAGAAACACCTTCCTTTGCGAAGGACAACTCTGAAGCACTTCCAATGCAGACATCGCACAAGGAGTGTGGCCCAAATCCTCGACAATTGACTAATTCTGGGTGGCTCGAGAATTTGTATTATGCCCCGAATGCTTAAGGACTCCCTTAGGAATGCGAGGTGCAGCCTCAGGTTTATCCACAGGTTTCTCAATGCGCAAAGGGGTTCCTGGTGGATCAGGTTCTTTGCCTGGGCTAGGTTGTGACGAACTATAATATTTCTCATGTGTCACAACCTTGGCAGCACGGACCATGTTAATGCACCCACGAGCACTAGTCTCTGGTGGATCATTCTCACTAGACTGGTCATGGGACTTTGAGTTCATATTTTGGTTATGCGGTAAAGGGTTCGTTAGCACAGCTGGGCCTTGTGCTAAGAATCTCGAAGCTTCATCAATCTGAGGGCACAAGTAAGTAGGTGATCATCCTTACATAACTTGCAAGGGAATTTAACCTTACATTTAGCTTGCTTGTCCCCCCCAGCATTTCTACCATTCTTTTCATTATTGTTAGCATTCTCATTCTTATTCCCACCCTTTTGATTATTATTTTTACCCTTTTTTCTATTCCATCCGG
This sequence comes from Pseudotsuga menziesii, assembly GCA_001517045.1. NCBI lineage: Eukaryota > Viridiplantae > Streptophyta > Pinopsida > Pinales > Pinaceae > Pseudotsuga > Pseudotsuga menziesii. The sequence continues at coordinate 40,140 of LPNX011070088.1, read as the reverse complement.
GCTGCTGGTTACCCTTCTAGTTCGACAATTGCATAGAAAGTACATTCATTGTTTGGGCGGGTTGAGACGAAGCTGTAGCTTGTCCTGAAGCAGATTGGTTGAGTGACAACTGACTAACTTGTTTTGCAACCGAATCCATAGGTTTCACACTTGCACAACCCACAATGCCATCGGCATGTGGTCCAGATTTGAATTTGGGATCGAAACTGGAATGAGGAGCATTGGGAATAATCTCATACAACAAACCAGACTGAGCATAGATCAAGTCCAGTTCCTACGCCCTAAATATCGCTTGTTCCTCATTCTGCACTCTGGATGTGGAAACATCCTTCACTATATATGGAAATAATGACTTGAGGAACCACTCGAGAAGGAACTCCGGTGGTATAAAGGCTTTAATTAATCTCTTCTGTCTATGCCACTCTTGAATATGATTAGAAATATGGGTGGCTTTATTTTGCCGAAATGTCGACAAGAGTTTAGTACCAACATCATAGCGCACTGGTAGCTGGAAGTGATTAAGAAAAGTCATTGCAAGGTCGTCGAACAGATTGAAAGCGCCCCTAGGTAACTCTATATACCATTTCGCAGTAGGCCCTATGAGGGTGCATTGAAACAGTCTCAAATGGACTGAGTCCTGATGTAATGAATTCGAAGAGCACTATAGGTGAAATGTAGTAACGTGTTCACTCGGATCCTCTCCCAATTTGCCTTCGAATTTAGGTATGTCCGAAGGAAGCTTGTTAGAGACAGCCAGCCAAGCCAGGTCATGAGCCACAGGATCGTTCGTAAGTCTCGATAAGTCAGGAAGATTAAGTGTCACGAGGAAAGGGAGCCTAGGATGATGAGGTCGATGAACCGCTCCCTGATTCATATAGGTTTTGTTACCACCATGGCCTTGGCCATAGTGCCCTCCTCCTGTATGACCTGTATAGGGTGGTGTGGAAGCACCATAATGAGGTGGACCTTGACTAGTAGGAGCTACAAAGCTATAATTAGGAGAGTAAGCAGGTTGTTGATACCCACCTCCATAAGGTGATGAAACATGTCCATATTGCATCCCATAATAAGGTCCATAGGTCATCACATGCGATGCCCCATGAGACACTCCGTAGGTAGGAAGATACGCTCTGGAAGTAGGGATATACATACTAGAAGTAGGGATATATGCCGCGGAAGTAGTAATCTAACCTCTAGAAGCATGAACATAGCCTCCTGAAGCAATGGGCAGTATGTAAACCTGAGACACAATCGGTCTAGTAACCGCAGTACGGACCTGACTCATAGCCATGTGCCGACTCGAAGGACCACGTGAATAAGATGGAGGATGTACATTTGAAGAACTAGGGACCGAGGATGAAGGAATCTGAGTAATAAGATATGTACTACCTCCTATCATCACTTGTCTCAGATCTAGTATCCTAATTGGATCGCTAACTCTAGACCTAGGAGGGATATAAGATGTAGCTTCCACCACTGGGATGGAAGGTGCAATGTGACTAGTGCTCCCAAACCTCTCCGCATGGTAAGGAATGAGAGTGCCCCTAGGCATAGTGCTAGGCTCAAAGTCGGATTTGACATGAAATGTCAAATCATGCATAGGAAAACCAGCCATACCATAACTACCATAGCTAGTAGTGGCGAGTTCAAAATGAGTTTTGGTGTCCTCCAGCATGCCATACTGGTAACGCGTCAAAGGGGAATCAGCCCTAGAGTGAGTAGGTCTATCATGCAAGGTTCCTATCTCAGAAGTCAAAGGACCTAACTCAGCTAAATTGGGTGAAGGATCATAAGTAGGAGTAAATTCCCCATCATCTACATGAATGGGAGGAGGTGGTTTAGGAATATCTTCTGAATGGTCTCCCATGGTGTGTCAATCAATGTGTGACATAGTTCGCCTAGTCTATATAGGTCTCTCTCCCAAAGGAGGAGGAGAAGTAGAAGGAGGAATTCTTGCTAAACAACGAGAACGGTGAGGAACTGCACTTGAATCCACAATGACTCAAAAAATAGCAAAGACTCTCTATTTACATAAACCCTAGGCCAACTAGCATGCACAGAGAAATCACTAATAAAATCTAAAGCCAAATGCAAGAAAACAAGGGCTGGATAAGTGAGCTCCTGAATGAAGCAGGTATGTCTCGCCTAGGAGAGGCTTGAGATTCCCATACACAAAAAAGCAGAGGTACGTAACCAATTATTATGGCCCTCAGCTTCAATGCGTAAAGAGACTGTGCTGTCTGACCCCAAACTGGCCGGGACACCTGCAGAATAACCTCTAAAAGCACCCCCTCGATATCCTAGGTAAGGCCGCTAAGGTCACCTCAATATAATCAATGCCCAGGCAGACAGTCGCAGGAGGGATTGATCGTATGGGCAGGGTAGCAAAGCCCGAAACTCTTGAAAGAGCCCCCAGATATGAATACAATCCTGGAAATATCTGGGTCATCCCATTCAATAACTGCTCACACTACCTCGTGCTTAACTCTTGTTTGAGAGGAGGATCCTGAGAACAATGGTCATATCAAGGATTTCACACACTCACCTGGACAGACACCTAGATGTTGTTGTTTAGTGATCTTGGAGAATTGACTTACAATGAACTATTCCAAGATCCTAAAACCTAAACTTATTGGTGCACCCTAGAAAAGAAAAGAGTGTAATTCATTTTAATTAGCGTTGATATTAGTTGGCTTTATTACTCAAAAATAGGATATGGTCGTGCAACTAATGGTGTTATCATGCAACAAGAAGTAAAATGCACACCTAACAATCAATGCAAATGCATTGTGTCCATGAAAATAGGGTATTCTACTACGTGAAATGCACAATATTTCTTCAAATGATGAATGCAAATTTTCCTATATGAAGTCCCAACTAGTACTCCAAAGCAAATCTAGATCTAGTGCAAGTACAATGCAAAGTGCAAAATGCAATGCATGATGATAAGCAAATGTTTTTGGATTTTTTGAAAATAAAAGAGATGCAAAAAGAAAAAGAATGATTCTACGACCCCTAGACTCTGTAAGCACACCCAAACAGCACTCAAGCAAAGCACTAAGGTAAAAGAACTCTAATGCACTAATCTCAAACAAAAAATTGAAAATGCCATGACAAGAAATTTCCTAAAAAAAAAATTTAGGCTAAAAAAAAGTGTTTCTGGTCGGAAACAGAGGTCTAAACAGACTCAGGCAGTGCCAAAGGAGACTTAGCAACTAACAGAATTCACCCAGCAACCAATTCTCTTCCCCTAAAAGGCAAAATCAGGGGCATACGTGATTGTTCACAGTAAACCTGCGTGTATACGCGAAAATCACAGAGGAAACTGAGTGTATACGCGACTGTAAATCAAAAACCCGCATACAGGAAGAAAAGGTGCATAAAACCAAGGCAAACAGACAAGCTGAGATAGAATTCACACCAATCAGACTCTACCAGGCATACATGCCCCCAGACCCGACACAGAAATAAGAGAGAAAGAGCAATCCAAATACATTGAATGCTGAGAAATCAACCCCCAAAGGACAACTACTAGGAACTCCCCAGCGGAGTCACCAATTCTGTTACAGAGAGAAATTCCTATGGCTTGGGGTACCACAATAGACAGCTTGACTCCAGAAATCAATCCTTTCCAATATGCAATAGAAATTACATGTCTAACACTAAAGGATCAGACCTCGTACCTTATTCCAGACGATTGAAGTAGATCCCCATTGAGCTTTCCAATCTTCAGCTTGAATTGCTATATTACTTCCTCAACAACAAGTAAACAATACAAGCATACTATATATCATGGTGTTAGATCTATTCTAGCATATATAATCAATAATGTAAAAGCATTTGACATGATCCCATGGATAAAATATTCATTCAAATACACATCATTGGACAGGAAAAGATATTTCTATTAATATAAATCAGAGATTACAAGATACAACCTCTGACAGCATGTCTGCGAATAGGAGAAACTGAATCCCCCACTTGGGCCTCCACCACTTCAATCCTCCATCTCTCGATAGCAAGATCACAAGCAAAAGGCAAGCTTGGGAAGAACACAAAAGTTCTCCAAGGGACAAAGGGATGCAGACTCAAGCATAAGTTCCAGCAACAATGGACTATAGTTTCTTTGCTCTCAATTCTCTCTTATGCCTTCAATGTACCAAGGGGTTCCTTATATAGCTTTCAAAGGGATAATGAAAGGTTGAATCCAAGCAATCTCAAGGCATATGGAAGGCCAGGAGTCAAATGAGTTGGATCCATGTCAAGGAAAACTCCAAAAAGGATTTGGATTATGCACACATCCCAATGTACGTGGTTATATGGGTCAAACCTGTGTATGTACGCGCTTATAGGTTTAAAATCCGCGTATATCATTTTTCATATGTTTGTGGGGATGATGAAGGAAACATCAAAGGACAAAAAGTGGTCCATAGGGTCTAATGAGTCTGTAGCGGGACAGGGGAAGGCCATACAAAATGTGATTCACCTAGAGTGGTGAAATCCGCTATAACAACACTTGTTCATTTTTGCATACAATTGGTGCTCCCTGAGCAATTTCAATGTCAATCTCAAATGCTCTTCATGCTCTTCCTCATTCTTAGAATAAACAAGAATGTCATCAAGGAAAACAAGAACAAACTTATCCAAATACCTGCTGAAGACACTATTCATAAGGCACATAAATGTAGTTGGTGCATTTGTGAGACCAAATGGTAACACTACAAACTCATAATTCCCATACCTTGTACTGAAGGTTGTCTTATGAATGTCTTCATCCTTGATTCTCACCTGATGATAACCGGACCTCAAGTCAATCTTGGAAAATATCTTTGCTCCCCTCATTTGATCAAAGAGGTCATCAATCCTAGGCAAAGGATATTTATTCTTCATAGTAACCTTATTCAATTGTTTGTAATCAATACATAACCTGAGTGTACCATCTTTCTTCTTTACAAACAGAACTGGTGCTCCCCAAGGAGACACACTCGGTCGGATATAATTCTTTTCCAACAACTCTTGCAGTTGCATCTTCAATTCTAGCATCTCTGGTGTACTCATCCTGTAGGGTGCCTTGGACACTGGTGCTGCTCTTGGCACAAGTTCAATAGTGAAATCAATGTCCCTCTTTGGAGGAAGCCCTAAAATCTCATCAGGAAACACATCCCTGAATTCCTGTAACACCTGAGAGTCCTCCAACCTAGGAGTTTCATCTCCCAATGTCTCCAAAATATGAGCTACATACAACTGGAAACCCTTCCTAGAGAACTTCTTTAACTGCATTGCTGACACCTACCTTACTGAAATCACCTTTGGAATACCTTTCACAACTACTAGGTTCCCTTCTTCATTCATGCATTTGAAAGTCTTATTGTAGCAATTAAGCTTCACCCTGTGAGCTTCTAACCAATCAATTCCAATGAGAACATCATAAGAACCAAGCGGTAGAACATTCAGATCTACACAAGTGACCAATCCATTCATGACCAATGGACATTTCTCCACCACTTCACTAACATTTCTCTTAGTTCCAGTGGCTAGCTAAACTAACCAAGACTTCCTATGCTTTACTTTCTTAAAAGCACAAATCTCCACTACTCTAGGAGTAATGTAACTATGGGTAGAACTAGGGTCAATCAAAATACAAATAGATTGCTCAAAAATCTTACCTGCAACTTCAACCACAGTTGACTGGTGATCTTCCTGGCAGTCCTCCAGTGCGGCATAAATCCTAGGGACTGCCCTTGCTACTTGACCCACTGTTTCTGCTTCCTGAATGTTATAAGCCGGTCTTGCACTCTCATTCTCGAGTGGACAATTTCTGCGCATGTGGGGTCCTCCACATTTCCAACATTGAAGTGGTCCTCTATTCTGTTGTGGATCCTTAGACTTTTCTCCTGTCACTCCAACTGGCTTACTCGCAGCTTGGGATGGCTGCTTCTACGGATTCCTGAAGTTAGAAGGTTTGAAACCTTTCTTTCTTTGGTCAAACTTATCGTTCTTCTTGTTCTTCCATGCCTTATGGTAATCTAAATTACCTTTGCTTTGCTCATAGCAATACTTAGCCTTCCTGATTGCTTCCTCAAGAGTTCTAGGTTCATAAAACTCAATTCTATCTTTGTAAGACTGAGGTAATCCACTCAGAAAATGTTGGACCTTCACTTTTTCATCTTTGATGTACCAGACATATCTCAACAGCTCCAAAAACTTATTTGCATATTCTTCCATGGTCCGCTGTCCTAATCTCAGCTCATGGAACTCCTTAATCTTGTCATCGTAATACCTGTCAGAGAGGTATTTCTGCTTGCAATACTTCTTGAACTGTTTCCACTTAAGTTTCCATTCATTGATCCTCTTTACTTACTTGAAGTGTTCCCACCAAATGGATGCCCTTCCATTCATATTGAATATGGCAACTCTTGCCTTCATGTTTCCTAAATAATCATGCACTTGAAAGTACTTATTTATCCCAAGAAGCCAAGCTTCAGCTTCTTGTCCAGTCTTTACCTCACCATCAAATGTAGGAGGTTTAGCTTTCTTAAATTCATCCCGAGAGCAATCCCTATTGTGTCTCTTTCTTTTTCTTTTATGAGAAGAAGAACTTGAATCCATGCTAGATTCTTTGAAGTCGGATGACCCACTAGAATTCCTTCTCCTTCTCCTCTCTTGCTGCCCTCTGGTCTTGCTGTACCTCGTCCAGAGTCTATCTTTCTCTGCAAGTCTGTCAAACTATACAATATGGCAGCATTTAATTGATGCTACTCTTCCTGGGCTTTAACCAAGCTTCTCATGGTGGCTGCAACCTCAGACGGTGTCCCCTGGAATCTCCTTCCATTAGAATCTATGTCATCATTTCCATTATGGACATTTTCTCCCATGGCATCTTCTGCTCGCTCATAAGAATCCTGAGCATCATACCCATCATGGGTTCTCATGACTAAACCACCTCTGGCTTTACCACACTGTTCTTCCTAGAGTACTGCTCTTGGAAGTTATCTAAAGTTCTACAAATGTGTTCGTAGCAAACTGTTAGATGCACAATATTAATATAAATCAAAATTACTTACCTTTTCTTCTAGAAATTCATAAAACAACACTTATGCTAAAACACAGAATTTTCTCTATTTCATATTCAGCTCTGTGACTGCTGAAATCTGCTGAAAATCGACTGAAGACAGTCGAAAAGTGCTCGAAAAACTACTGAGAAATTCTTCTGAAAAACCCAAATTTCCTTAGGCCCAATCAGACCTCTTCCCAGCTACTCTGTCGACACTGTGGTAGTCAAAACAACTACACCTCTGATCCATCGGTGATCAAGTTGACTGTGCATTTGGTGCATAGTCCTTTGAGTAGTCGCAATGGAAAAAAGTGTTCTTACTTCGGCTTCCACGGGAAAACATCTAGACTTCTGATCGGTGATGTCAAATACTGCTCATCGAGTGTTTAGACAGTTGAAACTTCTAAGTTCTTTCACTGTATTGGCAAGTTACTCGTCTGATTCTTTCCGCTGCATCGGCCTACAATGGTCCATTATCTAGCGTCTGATCGGCAATAGCATAACCTATTAGTCGCCCAGCTTTCCGCAATGATGGCCAACAATCTCCTTAATTATTCCGCAGCCCTAAGTCTATCGGCGGTCGAAAGCACTAGTTGTTGTGGCATCGGAGGGCTAGTTGACTAAGTAGCCACAACAGCAGATTCTCAAACCTTTAACGTACCCGATCGGCAATCCGATCCTCAATAACTTTTCGATGACCTTATAGTTAAACAAAATTTTCAAATTTTATTTTCATCGGCTGTTGGAAGTACTAATCACTGCAGCCTCGGCGGTTGAAGCCTCTATCCATCGAAAGGATAGTTCACTGGCTAGCCCCAACGGTAGACGTTCAATCCACTAATTTCATCCGTCGTAGCTCATCGGCAACTGACTTAACTAGGCGTCGGCAATGTGTTCCACTAACCATCGTCGATGGCTGATGACTCCAGGACTTAGAGAAATTTTCAAAATTTTCCCTTTAGTCTTCCTTTTCTTTCACCGCTTGATCGGCTCAATTATCTTCTTTTCGTCAGCGAAATAGTTCCATCAGTAGCCACAATGGCGGCCGCACGAAACACTATCTTCTGCCGATCTAAACAGCTAACCATCGTCAATCACTGATGGCCTCAACACTTAGACAATTTTTGAAAATTTTTCTCTTCTTCTTTCCATGGAACATAATATCTACCAGTGTTCGAAACCACTAAGTGCCATGTGTCGGCAATCGTAGAAACGACAGTTGAACTTCTAATCATCGGAGTGCTAGTCCACATGGCAGCCGCAACGGCGGACTGACAAACAACTAAGTTCTTCTTCGGTGTTGGCGAACCCAACAACTATTTTCCACCGACGGACATCGAACACTTAGAAAATTTTCCGCAATTTTCCTTCCAACTGCCCTCCATCGGTTGTGTTTCCACCTAGCTCTCCGCTGCATCAGAGGTCCGTCCCACTAAGTCTTTCGATGAATCGACAGTTCAGACACTTAGACAAATTTTGTGAATTTCCCAATCATTCACTAATTTCTCCTGGGAAGAAGGCAACATGCCTCTGCTAACTGGTATTTCATGGCCCATAGAGGCCCATGCTACAACCTGCAAGCTCTGATACCACACTGTAGCATCCCCCACCCTCAGGCCAACGAAGAGAATGCTACCATGGTGTTAACCATCCGAGAAACCGCCCCATGAACATGTATGTACATAAAATGCTGAAACAAAATGCTTTGAACTAGAACATGCATAGATACATAATTATTTATCATACACAGGGGAAGCAACATACATTCATACAAGCATTCAACATGTTCATAATATTCATTAACAGTAATATGATTGCAGAAGTAAAATAGACAAGATTACTTATCTTATGAAGAACTCATTCCGCAACCAGCTACGTCGCTACAACGTTCCACCCAACCATAGGCCAACATGCTCCTTAATCTCTCAGCAACGCTACCACCCCCGAGCTAGGCATGACTTCCCAAGGAATAAGGAACAAGCAGGCTTACACATAGCCAAGGATACACAAAACATAGCCAAGCCAACACAGTTGGGTTTATCAAGCCATCAACAAGACATCCAAGCCAACATGGTCAAGTTTATCAGGCCATCAAGGAGCTGGGAAAGGCTAAATGCTAAGCTAGTGAGCTCATTCCAGAGCTAGGGACACCTACACCAGAACTAGCCTGACTTCTATGACACCCACACACACCCAACACAAGGAATCAGTCCCTTCTCTGCTACATAGTCCCTCAGGCCCTGACTTCCCTTCCAATGCTATTCAGGGGTTGTGGAGAAGAAAGCCAACCCTCTAGCTCTATCTGTGTGGTTCCCAAACACACCAGGTTTGTCAAGCAAACCAAGCCCCTCATCCCTACTCCATAACAGTCCGAAGACCAACCACTGCATACCTGCAGTCACACAAGCGATTCACAGCTTGGGCAAGGAAAACAATTCTTGAGTCATTCTTGGCCCTATCGTGGCCAAAATGACTCCCAAAACAATCTACAGCAGCACCAAAAATGTAACACCATACACGGCCAACACACATGAGGAACAACATCTCGTTCTGCACAATGAAGCAACTGGGGAAAACTTACATAGCCCACACTGGGGAATAAAATACAGTACACAGTCCCTAAGCGTGAAAATGGTTCTCCACAGGAAAAAAATCATGGGTGATAGTGACCAAACGGCCCCCAGCTTGTTGTGTCAGTAACAACAACGTAGAACCCAGTGCGTGAGAGAATATTTACACCAGACCCCAAATATGGATGGAACACACCAGATTCCTCTCTGTGGAAAATGTGAATGACAGTGGAAAATGGATCCTTCTCCTGGCTGTGTGAGATGAAAATAGGAAAAAGATAGTGTGAGGGAACGATCAGACTCTCATCCTTGTGTGAGGATGGACAACTCCACCTATGCATGAGGATGAACCGACAATGGGGAGAATGGCATAGTGGAGGGAATGGAGAGTTCACTAGAGTGATGGCGGTGGTTTTTTTTCCTTTCCGACGTGAGAGTCAACCTGCTGGTGGAGTGTGCGTGTGGGAAAGGACTAACAATCCTGCCACACTCCATTCCCAGCCATAACTGCCCCAACTAACAGCATAAATTTTAATGATGGTGGTTGGATGAGACAAGGGAGGATGAGCAATCAAACAGGGTGGTGACACATGGATTTTCCCCCATATCCCAAGGTTTGACAATTCCCCCCCCCTTATCCTTGTAAGAATCATGCCCTTTTCATTATGGTTGCAGTGAGCATAGCTGGTTGGGTTCATTTAATTAAAGATTTATATTTACATGATGACAAAAATTAATATGTATGCCGCATGCCCCAATATACCATCAGTGACAATTTCAATCCGAAACATAGCATAACCAATCGATGGTGAGGCCTTGGCCTTTATCCCCGCACCATGATTGTTTACAATATATGCATCATATACATCTAATGCAATGGGGTCAAAACCAGGGTTTTACATGAGATGGCAAGCTGCCATGGACGAAGAGATGAATTCTATTCAAAAAAACACTACTTGAGAGCTAGTTTCTCTTCCTCCAAGGAGGAAATTGGTTCAATGCAAGTGGGTGTTTTGAACTAAGGTTGCTGCTGATGGAAAAACCTACAAATATAAGGCAGTTCTGGTAGCAAAATGTTTCTCCCAGGTCCAAGGTGTGGACTACCATGATACTTTTGCACCGGTTGCAAAAATGGACTCCATCCGCCTAGTTTTGGCAATTTTTGCATCTAAGCATTGGGAAGTGCATCATATGGATGTTGAGTCTGCCTTTATGCATGGAGATATTCATGAGGAGATATACATGAATCATCCTGAGTTCTACATTTCTTATTCATCTTTGGTTTGCAAACTAAAGAAGTCACTGTACGGGTTAAAACAGGCCCCAAGAGAGTGGTATTCCATCAATGATTGAATCATAAAGATATAACAATGTATGTGTCTGGTAACAAAAATTTTCTCCCATCATAAATCTATTCACCCCAGTGTTGTATGAAGTTCCTCCAACATCAAATGAACCAAGTGTTGAGCAAGAAAAACCATGAGTCTTCAAGTGACTCAAATGCATATCATAGGTGCATCCCTGTAGATGTGCATCATCAGAAAGTAACAAGGAATGCTGCTGCAAATGTGAATAAGAATGTGCTCCAAATGATATGTAATGTGCATCAATATAATCATCTATGTGTTCTTTCATCCCATAAGTGAATGGAGAACCTCCACCAAAATCTGAACAAAATGAGAAAGGAAAACATGAATACTTCAAGTGGCTCAAAGAAGTCTCATCAATACACTCATGAATATGTATATCATCATGTAACATAAGAGGATGTTGCTGCCAATAATAATGTTCTTAAATCATATAACTCTTCACCCAAGTGTGGGATGAAGTTCCTCCAACTTCAAGTAGACTAGGAAAGGAGCAAGGAAAGTCATGAGTCTCCAAGTGACTCAAGTGAACATCATAGGTGCACCCATGGAGATGTGTATAATCATAATGTAAATAAGTATGCCGCTGAAAATGTAAATAAGATGGTGCTCTAATAATTCCATCATCAAAAGGAGAAATAGAATGTACATACTCTTCATGTGCCACCATAAAAAAGAAACCTTTCACCCATACTTCATTAGGATAAATGCTACAAAATATGGAATTGTAGGATGTTGGAGAATGAACTAACTCACCCAAATGATCAAAAAGTGCAGAATTTTCATCATGGTAAGGATCCATATGAGTAGTATCATGCAGCTCTTTCAAAAGTGTGAAACCTTTGTCATAGATTGGTTCCAATGTAGAGGAATCATGATCTTCTTTAAAATTTGCATAACCTTCATCAAGAGACAATTCAAGTTCCTCTTCCACCACATCAAGTGTTTGAATCTATTCAACTTCAACTTCAAACACAACAAGCACATTCAAATTTCCACATCTATCATGATCCTCCATGTCATGCAAATCCTCCAAACAATCTACCATTTGACAATCTTCGATGTTGCACATTGCTCTTTGAATCTTCTCCATGTCTTCAAGGAATGATGGCTCCTCCAAGGAAGTGGCTCTCCAACAAGAATTTGATACAAATGCTTGAGTGTCATGGAGTATGCTAAGGGATTCTTGGATATCCCTTTCACTCATCTTCAAGGATCCTTCAATGAAGAATGGTTCATGGGAGTGAACCTCCTCTTCTTCTTCATTCTGGATTTGATCAACTCCTTGAAGCTCAAGTGGTGAAACTCAGACAATTTATTTTAGCATAGTGATGAAAATTTCAGGGCACATTATGAAATATTTATGTGTGATTAACAAAATTGGAGTGCCTTGTATTCTATTTTTTCACAAAAATCAAAAGTTTATCTTTCGGTGGATTAGGCTAACTTTTCGACAGTTCATTAGCCATCGAAAAGCCCCACTTTTGGTAGCTAAAAGCTTGGACTCGGGACTACATTAACCACCGAAAGCCTATTGACTTCATTTTTTAACAAATTTTGAAAAGGAATCTTCCTATGGCTTAGGTGAATGTACCAACGATTCATTAGCCACCAAAAATCCTAGATTTCGGCAGCTTACAAATTAGACCCAAGATTTCCTTAACTGCCGAAAGCGCCAAAAGAGGAAAACGGTTAGCATATCCATCGAAATCAAACACCGTCAGCAAGAGGAACGTCATGATAAAGAACTTAACCACCGAAAAGACTGGGACTGTGAAAAATTCATGAGCTGGTAAAGGAAAAGGTCGTTATAAAACTAAAGTGATGGACAAGAGACCCAAACCCTAGCTACCCTCTGCCTATCCCATGACTGCAGCCAAACAACCACAAAACGTTAAGTCCCAGTTAAAAATATCACTGTGCTAGCCATCTCATGGTTCTCATTAGAACCGACTGTCCCACTTCTCAAGTACCAATTACTGACCAGCCCCTCAAAATCAACACCCTCTCCTCAATTCATTCCACATTTCCTACATGCATTCTCACTGATCCAAACCCTCTTTGGATCTAGCATTGTAGTATCCTTCCCTAGGGTTTGAATTTCAATTTTGTAGGCGTAGAAGAACTTTCAAGAAGATGTAAAGAGGAGGAGGACCCACTCAAAAAACTCAAAAAACAAGTTTATGTGGCTAAGCATTGTTTCAAAATGGTCTCTAAGCCACCAAACGCAGACTTTCGGCAGCTAAGATTGAAATTTCAGGGGACTCCAAGCCACCAAAATTGGCGTTTTACTATGAAAAGGCATCATTTTAAAACAGTGCTTCTGAGCGACTAGAGAATAATTTTGAAAATGATCAAAGGTTTTTGTTCCTAACATGTTAGAAAACAACAACATCTCTCATTTTTCCTATAAGTGTTTCATATTAGGAGAATCAAATCCATATTTGAGCCCTAATTTTTGGATCTTAGAATTTCCCTGTTTGACACGTGTTTGAAATATAGATCTCGAGCAAATGAAAATGAATTCCAAAACCCTAAGAGATTTTTTTACTCACAACAAAATAATCTACAAAAACCTCTTTCTGTTTATACATGGGTGTCACAGATTTGGAGAACCAAATCCATCTCTGAGCCCCAGTTTTCAATAGTTTAGCCAAATTTTTGGGGCAAAAGATGACCTATCAGTCCTCCAGGTGGCATTTTTGACCTCATCTATTAGTCCGTGAAGATTTTATACAGATGTAGAAGAAGTTTCAGCACCAAACAGAAACATAATCAACCTACCTCACTCAAACTCTGAAGAAGAAGAAGGGCAGGAAGTTGACCTAACAAAGCAGGTTGCAACAGAACATGAGGATTTTCCCTTACCAACACCAAGGGAAGGTCAAGATGAACCAATGGAAGAGGATTCCTTTAGCGAACCTAGGTCCTAGAGAATCAACCAGCTGTTAGGGAAAGTATATGAACTAGAGGTCTTAGAGAGAGAGATAAAAAGAACTAATGCAATATTAACCAACAAAAATACTCAATTGCATAATTCTCTACTAGAAATGAAAGGGATGTATTTCCTGCTGCAAAAAGGGAATCTAAGATTTATGAAGGACAACACCAAGCTCTATAGGATTATTAGAATGTCGAGGTTGCAGAATAAGTATCCAAACCATGAAACACACCTTGCGTTGGAAACCCTAGCAGAGGCAGCAATAAGCTTTCGGGACCCAGAGGTAGCCCATGATGTTGCTGATATTCCAAATCTTATGTAGGTTGAAGAAGTACCAGAAGGTCAGGAGTAAAGTTGTAAACGTTTTATTAAAGAGTAATTAAATTTTGCAGAAAATAGAGCTTTCGATGGCTTAGGCGAATGCAGCAGCTATTCATTATCAACCGGAAGTAGAGCTTTTGGCAGCTTACATGCCCATAATTATGTTTCCTTAACCACCAAAAGCACAAAAGGGTGCAGAAAGACATGCTTCCACACAGAACCAATTTTGATGGATACAAACACCTCAGGGGTGAATTATGGAGCTGAAAATTGATTAAATGCATTGGTGGAAGGGGTGTGTTCCAGTTTTGAGGGTGCTATCAAGGTGAAATGAGTCACAAACCATACCTGCTTTTGACAAACCGTGACTTATCTGTCAGACAATAGATCGTATCTCTACTTCAATGATCACTACAGTTATCAAAGAGTTTAAGGAGTGAACAAGTATTATAGTTAGATAGGTTAGCACTGAAATTAGGGTTTTTGACCTAATTTTGCAAAAACAGTTATTTTATCTATTTTTAGTAAATCAGATCCAACTTTTCATGATCTGAAATAAAATTTGTAAAGGCTATAAATCCTAGGACTAATGTTGAAGCAAAGATTCGACTTCAGAGACTTTTAGACCCTTATTGTTATCAAGCTTCTCATTTTATTTGTCATTTAATATAAGCTCTTATGCCATTATATGTTCAGGTTCCATCTCTTTTATGTTCTGTACTTGTGCTTGAATGTCTGATTCAAGTTTATTCTTTTTATCTAATGCCAGATAGTTGTCATCCTATCTATGTGTTGATGAGTTGAATAACAAGTATTTTTCCTTGTTATGATTATCCATTCATATGTGATTGCTTTATATATGAGTCTACCAGCATAGTAAGTTCTTCATTTATTCACCTTATTATCAACCCTCTGAACATTAATGGTTAGAAGCCTTATATTTTGATTGAGTTTTATGCATGTCTTGAGTGTGTGAGGTCTGTTAGGTCATCTGAATTAATCCATTTAGAAAAAACATTAAAAACATTTAAGTTACCAGGAATCCTCGAGCTGCAACCTAGAGGAGTTTCGTCGAGAGTTGACACAAGAGAACTCCATGAATTTACTAGTAGTTTTGAGGTTCCAACCCCCAATGGTAGATGACTCCAAATAGATCCAAATGCTCCCGAATTGTACCATAAGTGTTAGGATTATTAATCCTCCCTTGTCCAATTTGGTCATATGTCTAAATCAGGATTCATGTCTAAATCAGGAGTCCATCCAATCTATTTTTAGTCACTAGAACCATTGGGTCCACTTGGCCTAATTGGGGCACATGTTTCAGTTATTAAAGTGTGGGAAACACTAATTGAGTCCTACTACCACTAATTTCACTTGCATGAATCAGTTTATGAGCCTCCTATACTAATCCCTACAATTTAGGAGCCATTGGGAGTGCCAATACCAACCTAGGTCAGTTGAGTTGAGTTGGTGACTAGTCAAGCTCAGTTAGGAGTCATTTACATTCAATTCTAGTACTCTACATTTAGTTAGCACTAGGTTTGCATGGCTGCATGCAGGAAGGGTGCATTTCTCACCTACCACAGTCAGTTAGCCTTAGTCAACACTAAATTAGACACTTGAGTTGTGTTTTAGAACTCTGATGAACTTTGATAATGATTTAGACAAGGTTAGTTCACTATTGAGTCCTCTGGTAATGATTTAGACAAGGTCTTAGTTACCTACAGTCAAGTAGAGTCTAATGAATTCGAATTTCCTCATGTGGATTCAAATTCCTTGTGGCTATTTAGCTATTGTACTTCATTGTAATTAGTATCTAATTAAGTTTTTAATTAATGAAAGCAATCACAGCTGCAAGCCATTTTTGCATTGTTTCATTCTTCAATAACTAAGTAAATTGTGTGATATATCTTGTGAGTTGTGTGTTTGTCCATAGATCTATGTGCTCAATTTAATATGGTATCAGAGCCTCGGTGGACAAGGCACCTCTCCTCCTCAGATCTCCATCTAGATCATTTTTTTTTAGCAATTTTCTCCATTCCTACTCTGCACCAGAAGCAGAAGGCTTACCACTTAATACCCCAAGTTAAGGAATTGTTGATCAATCTTGCTTGATCAATTATGCTGGGTGTGATGAAAACCTGAAATGTGCAGGTAGTCAACCTTACTTTGTATGTTTGATTGTGTGACAGGTTATCAGCCCTTCTCACAGCATTCACTACAAGAAGCCCTTTCTTCTCACTGCATTTGCTACAGCATCTCAGTCCTCCTTACTGCATCCAAAATGGATCATTCAGTAGATCCTCTCACTCCCTTCAACTATCACCAATGGAAGGAAGACTTGGAGGTACTGCTCCACACCAAGAAGCTCTTTAGACTCACAGAATAAATAGAGGCAGTGCCAGTTTTAAATCATGACAAAGAAAAGTACCCAAACAGGCTTAATGAAGCTCATGGATACTTATTCTCCTCAGTTGCTCGAGATCTTCAATTCCACATCCAAGGATTGAAGACTCCCAAGGATATTTGGGACAATATTGCCTCCTTATTTGATAGGTAAGATGAGATGAGGGTCCATCAGCTAGAAAATGTTCTGATCACTCTTAATCCATCCAAATTCGAATCACTGAATGAAATCTTCACAAAGTTCAAGAACCTGATATATCAGTTGAATCAATGCAAAGTGGAGAAGGATGAATATCAGCTCATCCTTTCCACTCTCAAAAATATCAATGCAGAATACTCAGTATTTGTATCAACCTTCCAAACAGTAAGGCTCACCACTCCAAATCGTAAGATTCCCACTCTTAATGCCTTCATCCAATCTCTCACTTCTGAGAATGATAAATTGATCCAAATGGGGATCATTCGATCTCCCAAAGATCAAGCTCCGATTGCAAGAGGATATAAGGTAGCAAATGAAAAAGGGAAGCAAAGAGATGAGTCTCTTGTGAAGAAAGAGCAGTCAAAGTAGCCTTCAGGTTCAAAGAGAAGCAAGAATAATGGCAAAGGAAAGGTCCTTTGCTCTTACTGTGGAAGGGGATTTCATTTAGAAATCTCTTGTATGAGAAGACAACTTGATGAAATGGCTCTTCTTTTGAAGAAACATAACATTTCTACACCTACTAGCACAAGGAAGGATGACTTTGAAGAAGAAGATGAAGAATACCAAAGGAAAGGCCATGCAATGAAGGCTAGCTGCTCATCAGCTCATGTCTTCCTCATTGATTCTGTAGCTTCCAATTATATGGCTGCATCCAGAGAATCATTTTCTTCTTTTCAGTCCTTTGATGCTCCTAGTATTTAGATGGGCAATAACAGGTAAATTCCAAACAAAAGGGAAGGGCTCTATCAATATTGAACATGGAAGGGTTCAAAGATGTGTTATTTGTTCCCTCCCTAGCTTCAAACATGTTATATGTCTACCAGATGACCCATACTAGATCTCCAAAGTGAGTGATATTTGGTCCTGACTCAGTGGAGATCACAAATATCTCTACTAGGAACATCATAGTGAAGGGTGTTGCAAATCATGCCTCAAAAGCATATGATTTCTCACATTTCATGCCTCCTTCAAAACCAGTGCACTCTCAGCAGCCACTTGCAAGGGAAGGTAAAATCATTGCATATACTTCTTTTGCAACTTCTACTAGTATTGTATATCCATCTTTATCAGTTTATGATATTGACATTTAGGGTGATTTAGATATAGATTCAATCCCTACTTCCAAACTGGAAGCTAGGAATATGACTGGAAACCCACCTGACACTCAGAAAGGAAAGACCCTTACTCTATGCCATGAAATATTACCTCCTTCAGAGAGATGCAATAGACTCCCTGTAAGATGATATATGCCAAGGGCTCCATCTAACTACATTCAGAAGAATAGATATGATCATACACCTCTTCATCGAGCAAGAGACAAAGGTTACATTCCTCCTTCCTTCCATCATCATTTTTGGACAACAAGGAGAATTCTAGATGTCAGGCCCCAAAATACCTGTGCACAACACACCATGCATGCTGCTTTGCTACCTCATAGAGATGAAAATTGTAGCAACATATTCCCAAGTTTTTCAAACTTGAGACCTGATTCTACCTGCTTTGATAGAGGGGGGGGATTTTTTCCCATGTGGTTTTTTCCCCAGCTCCTTGTATTGAGCAGTTACTTTATTTGCTTGATGTAATGGGTGACCTATGGTCTTAGTTACCAAGGCCCATAGATTTTCCAAGTTAGCATTCAAGGGGGGTGTTAGGATTATGAATCCTCCCTTGTCCAATTTGGTCATATGTCTAAATCAGGAGTCATGTCTAAATCGGGAGTCCATCCAATCTATTTTTAGTCACTAGCACCATTGGGTCCACTTGGCCTAATTGGGGTACATGTTTTAGTTACTAAAGTGTGGGGAACATTAATTGAGGCCTACTACCATTGATTACACTTGCATGCATCAGTTTAGGAGCCTCCTAGACCAATCCCTGCAATTTAGGATCCACTGGGAGTGCCGATACCAACCAAGGTCAGTTGAGTTGAGTTGGTGACTAGTCAAGCTCAGTTAGGAGTCAATTACATTCAATTCTAGTCCTCTACATTCAGTTAGCACTAGGTTTGCATGGTTGCATCAAGGAGGGGTGCATTTCTCACTACCACAGTCAGTTAGCCTTAGTCAACACTAAATTAGACACTTGAGTTTTTTTTAGGACTTTGATAATGATTTAGACAAGGTCAGTTAACTACTGAGTCCTCCGATAATGATTTAGACAAGGTCTTAGTTACCTACAGTCAAGTAGAGTCTAATCAATTTGAATTTCCTCATGTGAATTAGAATTGCTTGTGGCTATTTATAAATTGTACTTCATTCTAAATATTATCTAATTACTTTTTTATTAATGAAATACTTCACAACTGCAAGCCATTTTTGCACTGTTTCATTCTTCAATAACTGAGTAAATTGTGTGATCTATCTTGTGAGTTGTGTGTTTGTCCACATATCTATGTGCTCAATTTAATAAGGTGAATGAGTGATATAATAACTTAATTATAATGTTCATGGATGTATTATGGCCTTATAATTTCTTCTAAAACTCTATATCAAATTCTGAATAAGATAGATGCTTTAACTAGCAATTTTGGGCTCAAATCCCCCTCGAGTAATTGTCGGAATGGCCTCCAAAATGTACATAAACCCACTCAAATTCTCAAATTGAGGAATGGGATATGTATAGGACATCAAAATTGACTCATATGCTGAACCAATCGAACTCCCATGGTTATTATCACCTCCTTCAATCCAATATATAAAAACTAGTTTTGAACCCTTAGGGAAATGAGATGCAATTTAATCCAATGGTTATGGAATTCGACCCAATGTCCACAAAATCTCACTTAATGAATATGAAACCTCAAATATGATTCATTTACAGTTCATTCATTCATTAATAATCAATATTTTACACAGCCATTCAAATCTACCAATATTATAAGAGTTTGCAACAAGGAAGTGGGAAATGGCACTGTTTCTTTATTACTGATCAATAATACATAAAATATCTTGGAATTTCGACATGATAAATTTCTGAACAGAGAGATAATATTATTTATATCAGAATACAAAATTAGAGAGCAAGAGGAGCTCCCTCAAAAAGATAAATGGCTCACCAAGTGTGCCTCACTCCACTGGGCTGAAATATGATGAAAGAATGTGAGATGGGAGGGGGAATGAGCCAAATCATGAAGTGCACATGAGTTTCTGTAGATGAAACTGTATATTATAACTCCATTTAAGCTCCTTTAAATACCTGATTTTCCTCTCCAATCACCAATTAGGATGGGAATATTTCACCCTCGAAATTGGCTCAAGCATGAACTAGTCACTCACTAGCTTTCTCTCTTCACAACAACAAATTTCACAACTGATCAGAAAGATCCTTATCATGGATGCTCCCTGTATTTTATAAACATTAATGGTATCCTCATCTTCCAAATACATCCATAAACCAAATCCAAGTCGAATTAGTATGGCTTCTCATGCTATGTCATGTGGCCTCTCTCTTCACCTTCCATCGTCTCCCAAATTGGGTAGGAACCCATTGGGCTTCTCCAAATCACATGAGAGCTCTATTGGATGCTCTATTTCAAACTGATATGTCAAATATGTCATATGTCAGCCTTCATATCTGAATTGTGTCATAAATATCATAGAATCTCCACCATTGGTTTCATATATGTCATAAGTGTAAGGGGAATCTAGCCAAGTGTCCATGAAACTCCCCATTTGGCTCTTCCTTGCTCATGTAAGTTACAATTCATCCCAAATTATACCTATGAATTATATGGACAAGTATATTGACCTTATAATCCATCCAAAACATTAGGATTTCCATATATTTGAGATTGCAAGAGGTGGATGCTATTTAACATAGGAATTCTAGCTAGTGTAGGTCCCACATCCTCCATGTGTCCTCATGATCACTTGCCACTTTGATTTTCCCTTGTATTTATTTATTTATCTCCTTTATTAAATATTTATTCTAGTATAATTTTCAAGCATCATTTATTGTCCCCATTATTCTAAATCTCAAAGCTTCCACCCCCAACCTAGGAAACTAGTGATTTTCCTCCTTGGCAATTATTTGACCTTTAGCATCAATTTGAAAACTTTCATGAATATGGAAAGTATGATTTTTCCATTGTGACCCAATGAAAAAATTGGGACATTACAACCCATATGCACATTCATGCTCGAAAGGAGTGACCCAGTCGTCTATTCAGTCCCGAAAAGGGTGACCTGCCTCCCAGGTTTCCTGTCGTTGTTGTTTGGACTGTCTATGCGGCTCAGTTGCCATTGTCCAGCAGCCAGAAGTGACATGTGTTTTCTGAAAGTAGTTTTCCATTCGCTTGTGTATATGGTTAACCTATTTACAAATTCAATCTGTCTAATACTTGGTTAAATTTATGCAAGTTCATTTCATTATATCAATCTTAAAACTTAGTTGAAATTAACCTCCTTACCCAACCCTTCCTCCTCTACTCAGTCATCACCCTTCGGGATAATCTGAGATAAAACGGAGTGTTGAGAAAGTGTAGTAATAGGAACTTGTTCTTGTTATTTCTCTAATCCATTAAAAACAAGTGACTTGGAAGCTAGAGGGGGTGGAAACCGTTGGGGGTTTCAGGGCGTTAACGTACTCCTTGTTGAACAACCTTGCCATTGAGGAGTGA
Source organism: Pseudotsuga menziesii (assembly GCA_001517045.1). NCBI lineage: Eukaryota > Viridiplantae > Streptophyta > Pinopsida > Pinales > Pinaceae > Pseudotsuga > Pseudotsuga menziesii. The sequence continues at coordinate 18,664 of LPNX011070088.1, read as the reverse complement.
CCTGAGGATCTATGGGTGGGATTGTTCCCACTTTGATGAGAGCCCAACACTCCTTCTTGGACTAAGAGGGATACAAAACAGGTTAGTCACACTATATATTAGCATTTTACAGTCTTATAGTGCACTTTGGTTCTATTCATTTTTTCTGGTTCATATGTTACAGGTTGTGTTGCCCATTGCCTAAACTGTGCATAATTTTTGGTACTATTTACTTATCACATGATTAACAAATAATAAAATAAACTGAACTCAATACAAAGTACACACATAACCATACCATATAACTCAACCAAACTCGGTTCATGACCCCAAGTGAGCCTTTAAAAGTAACCAATTTACATTAAATCAAAATCTTGTAGTTTGAGGACATAAGTCCCTAATTGTCTTAATCATGGGAAGTGCTTGGGCTATGCCCTAAAATGCATTGTGAGGCGTACCACGGGAACCCCAAAGTAGTTGGCCAATGAGAGGAATTGCCAAGTGAAATGGGCAACGACCCCTATCGATTGACTAGAACGCCTGTGAGGAAAAATCCAAGCGCTGTCTTTGGAAGTCTTGGTGGCCGAGTGACCACCTATAAGCCAATAGGAATCCATTAAAACAGTGTCCAATTTTCATTACCAGTTACTATCAAACAAGCACCATTGATTCACCACGTTCTTCCTCACTCCTAAGAGGCAATCCACCTCAGTTTGGGTCTTTAGACTGTCACCGTCAAGGCCACCCTCGACAACCTTCCTCACCGTCAAAAGGCCATACGGCCTCTGATTCTAACTCGGATCCATACCAATCCTATCTAAACCTGCACAATGCACCATCTAGCCCCATGCCTGGCATGAATCCTGATCCATTCTTCAAAGGGGTAGTTTGCAGTGAACCCACGTCCATGCCTCACTTTACCACCATAAGTGTGGCTAGCAGCTGCAGCACCACTACAAACTCTGTGGTGAGTCTGCAACCCACTAGTGGTGAGCCCACACCAACCCCCATCCTTACCACTATCCCACCTTTCATACTTGGGGCATTGGCCCTATGATTACCACTGTCCCACCTTTCATATCTAGGGGAAGTTACCCTATGATTAACACAGCCTCGCTTCTCATACCTGGGGGCAACAACCCTTCCATCACCATCCTGACTATCTCCCTCGTAGGAAGCCAACTTTAGGTGCCCCCAGCCATGCAAGGACATCACGTTCCTGCAAATTTCGGTGCCATCTCTGGCCCCTCCCATAGTAGCCTTGGGTCTAATCTAACATTCATGGTGTGCCTCAACTTGCTTGATTTGGCTAGATTAACCAATGACCCAATCTTCCACCAACCCCATTGGCCTCCCATGCCAACTAAAATCCCATCAGACATTCCAAATTTTGAAGGGGAGGCAGGGGAGTGCTCCCATAACCATATCATGACATGTCATCTATGGTGCTCATCAAACAACATTATGGACAATTCGATCAGACTCAGGTTGTTCCAGCGCACCCTCACAGGCACCGCAGCCAAGTGGTACATTGAACTTCCACAAGCCACCTACCCAGGATTCAATGCTTTAGCCTTCATGTTCCTACAGTATTTCCAACTCCCCATCTGCAATGATGAGGGCATGGAAATACTCCTATCTTTCCTCCAAAACACGATGACTCACATAACCAACCACATCCATAAGTGGCGGCGACGCTGGATCTTGTGTAAGATTCAGTTGGAAGACATAATATTCCTTTATTAGTTTTTAAAGACCTTGCTACCAACCATAGCCAAGGACGTTTTTTCTGAATGCCACCAATCAGAGGAAGAGGCTATTTTGAAGGCCCAATAATTTGACTTGATCTATGCTCAATCAGGGTACCTATACACCATCCTCCCTGATGCTCCCTGTACCGGTACCTCTCACCGCGACGCACCAGGGGCATCCCATGCTGCGGATGGCATCATAGGTTCTATCTCTCAACATCCACAGTGTTGTGCAAAACCCCCCATAATTCCACCACACCCGAGCAATTCCCCAAGCATTGCATAACAAAACCAAGCTCCCGACTACTCAAGGATGATGGCTTAGTTCGAAGCCACAACCTCCTACACATAGCGCACGCCACCACAACATGCCCATGCATTAACTTGGTTGACACAATCGTATTCGGTACTAACAACTGGATTCATAGCCCCTCCGGCCCCTTCAGTCTATAATGCACCAGCTATGCCAACCGCTTCGACCCCCACCCCAGCTTCACCAGCACCCATAGGACAAGTTTTTTCTTAGCAAAACTGTCCCAACCAACCTGCCCCCAATAACCAACAAAGGCAAGGAAGAAAAAACTGAGCTAGGAATCGGGGTAACAACCAGCCACCAGGAGGCATCCAACAACCAAATTCTCCCAACAACACTAGAGAAAACCAATCAGCCCCAAACCCCCAACAACCCAAACCACCTAGATGAAATGCTTCATTACGGACCAACAAGCCATGTATACTATGTTACGTCTACAGTCATTATACGCACGAATTCCCCTTCATGTGTCATGCTAAGAATGTCATTTAGAATGAAGCTCAGTGCGGTACCAATACGAAAGTTCAAGCTCAACCTAATCCAGCACCACCAAGCCCTCCACCCATGGTGCTACAAAACCCGTTACCACTTCAAGCACGGGTAACAACCACACCTGTGCCCTCACCCACTCCCACAACCCCCACTGCACCTCCGTCGACAGAGACAGGTGTTCACCACCTGCTAGCCATGAAAACCGAAGAGGTTAATTTGTAGACCAGGTGAAATCAGTTTGGATCCAATGCTAAAACCGATGACCCACCAGTGGCTTCTTTTTCCAACACAACCACCATACCTCTTCATTTACCCCCACTCCCCACTGATGGGGCGGCTCAAGTACCACGATTCCTCATGCGGTGAGTTGCAAACAATGCCACAGCTAGAGACGCGGTGAACTACAACATCATTGATTACTTGGCCCAATCACCTATAGCCATGTCCACTCTAGAAGTGCTAAAAACATTCCTGCCACAGTGAAAAGCATTGATGGTCATGCTCGGTGTTGTATATCCCTCCAAATCCAAATTTATTACATTTGATTTAGACAATGGAGAGCCTAGATGCCATCAACCATTGCCTTCTAGATTCTGGTATCAATTCAGAATTTGGTTATGCACGGATGTATTGTTGATGTAGGGGCATCAACTTGTGTCATGTTGAAGTTGGTCTGGCAGAAACTTAGAACATTGCATGCTTATGATGGCCACCCCACAAAAGCTCAGGGCATCCTTCCACAAGTCCCCATATCATTAGCTGGTAAAATGGTGTTGATCAACATAGAAGTTGTCAACACGCAGTTGGATTATAACCTTCTCCTATGCAGTTGGAAAGAGTTACATCTATGCCATCAGAGTCATGGAATCCACTGTTTTTCACTCCATGACGTTCCCTCATGACAGGAAGATTGTGACGATGGACCAACTGACTTACCATGATTCGTAGGAGCCAACCGCACCAGCCAATGTTATCTCTACTATTGATACTACCTTCGATAGCATGGCTACCCCCTCATTGCTAGAAGTAGGCCATAGATTATTCACCGACACCTCCATGACAACTTCCTTCCCCTTGGTACCACCTCCACCGGCACCAAGCGAGACTTTGGATTTATGCATGCTCTCATCTAGCACCGTTGCACCCAAACCCCAACCATATCTGCAACCATAGCCCCATCCACAGCCGCAACTCTGTTCAACCTATTGCAGTCAAGACGTGCCCCAATCCTGGCCCACAAAAACCACCCATCGCACCTGCACCAACCTCGCCTCACCCAAAGATGGCTATGGGGAAAACGCTAAAGTGGCAGTCGAACCTCGGTAGACTCCACCATGCACTTTGTGCGATGTATAGTCTCACACAACCCAAAACTATCCTAATATTCCCATCCTCTACACACACTTAAATTCCATGGATACAACGGAGAACATTCTAGTGGTTACCCTTCCAAGTTGGCCAACAGTAAAAAACAAGTCTTTGATGAAAAACCACGCATGTGCCCTTTGCGGATTGCATGGACATTATTCTCACCACTACCAAGACTTGGTCGAGTTTCAAACTTCCCTCATTAATCTTTGGAAACATTCCCTTGAATCCCAGATCACTGTTATTGAGGAAATCCACCCTCTAACTCCTTCCTTAGATAGCATGATTATTTACATGATGTCCATCACCACAGACCCTCCTATCTCTACAACAATTAACAATCCTTCAGATCTGTCCCAACATTGCTTCCACAATGATGAGGAGATAATCGAAACCTTAACTGCTCTTGAATACCCTTGGGATGACATGCACCACTGCTTGTTCTTCATTCCCGAAGAACCTGCATTGTCATCCGATCAATTTTCAGTTGAGACCAAAGATTTCATCCACGAGAAAGTTGACTAGTTTAAAGACCCAATTTTGGCACCTAATGCTTTTGAAGAGGGGAACATGGTCAATATCTCACCTACCATCAATATCAACATATCAACCAATCCGAAGATCATTGAAGAGATCACAATGGGGGCATCCTACTCCTCTAAAGAAGTCGCCACCTATAAAGCACTTTTTCAAGAGTTTCACAACGTCTTTGCTTGATCTTATACTTAGATGCCAAGGTTGGATCCATCCATTGTCGAGCACCATATCTATACCTAGCCTAGCGTGGCACCCGTTCATCAAAAGAAATGGCCCATCCACCCTTCCAAATTTGTTGCAGTCAAAGCAGAAATCGAGAAACTGCGCATAGCCAGTTTCATATATCCCATCGCATACACCACTTGGGTTTCCAACCCTGTTCCCATGAACAAAAAATAGGGCACCATCTGCGTCTGTATTGACTTTCACAATTTGAATTTGGCTTGTCCAAAATACAACTTCCCAACCCCGTTCATTAACCAGATCATTAACCCATGCATCGGACATGAGGTCTTTTCCTTCCACTTGGTCCATGTCGTTGAATCAGTACTCCCTATAGAGTGTCAAATCCCATTTATATGCCTCGCCATGGAACTCCTTCCCGATACTTCTCCTTTGGAAGAATGCCTCCTCCAACTGGAACAAACCAATGAGGACCATCAAGCTTCTCTCCAAGCCATTGAAGCAACCAAAACCTGGTCAAAATCCTATTATGACTCCCATGTACACCCTCGCACCTTCAGCGAAGGCGATATGGTCCTGGTTTATGACTAAGCCAATGATAACTTAGTCAAAGGCAAGTTTGAGTCAATGTGGTACGACCCATATGTCGTTCCTTGTTGCCTTGGGAAGGGGGTATACATTCTTGTGGACTCTAATGGACAACTCTTGGAGAACCCTCGCAATGGGATCTACCTTAAGAGATTTTATGCATAACATCACCATGATGAGTCACTTGTAGCATATTTTTATTTCCTTCTTTTTACATCGTTCTTGAAAAGGGTCTTACACATTACTTCCTTAATTGCTCTAGATGGTTCTTACATTGCATCGCTACACTAGATTCTCTAACGAAGCAAGCATATGGTCTCCAAATGTCGCCTCAACTATGTGGGTTTTCTATTCCTCGTCACATGAGTTGATCCACATAGACAAAATGTGCATGCACATCACAACCAACAACCAGAATGAGTATGCTGGTGTCACTAGCCTCTTGGTTGCTACCCTCCAGTTGGGTATTCGTCATCTCGATGTCTTCTTAGACTCCCAGCTGCTTGTCTCCTAGTTGAATAATCGCTACCAAGTACGTGATCCTTACCTCTTTATAAAATTCATGCACACTAAACAGATGGTTATAGCATTTGAATGCATTACCTTCACACATGTTCCCAGAAACCTTAATAGTGTGGCAGATCAGATGGCTAATTATATTCTAGAATGGCTTCGTCACCACATGTAGGAAGCATATAAAAAATTGCATCATGCATCAACACATAATCATGCATACATATGTAACATACATCTAGGCATTTTTTCATCATAAAAAAGTATCACATATAAAACCATAAAAGTGCATCCATGTGCATCATATATATATATATATATATATATATATAAACCACATGTCATAATATGTCCAGTACAAAAATGAGAAGCTACATAAGCCTTCTCAGCAGGAATATACATAGCGGTACACAAAAATCCTAAGTGCACCAATGCACTAGGGGTAGCTCCACTAGCTACTAATCAAATCCAGACTCATCATCCTGCTCCTCCAACTCTATCTCCTTCGTAGTGCCATACTCAACCGCTGCTAATCAATTCCAAACTCATCATCCTACTCCTTCGACTTTGTCTCCTCCGCAGTACCATACTCAAACTCCTCCTCCTTGGATTCCTCAACATTGTTCATAGGCACATCTCCCTGTTTCACCGCCCGTACATACTCAGTAGCCACGGAAATCCTCTTCATCAGAGGAATGCACTCTCGGGGAGCCTGGTAACAAGTAGTAATGAGGTCATCATCTAGATACTGCCAGCTAACGTCTGTGACCCCCTCCACTAAGCACTCCATGTGCTGCCAAAAATCAATTATAGGCTGCTACCTCCTCTTACATCCCTCTACGAGTGGCGCCAACCCCTACACTATACCCATCCACCACCAGTACCCAGCTGGTGGGTGAGGACCAATATCTACACATGCACACAAGGATATCATCAGTCTCGGTATGTCAAATAGATACCAACAAGATATGTACTCTATATATGAATGAAAACACATAAACCATCATGTACAAGAACCATCTGGCCCCCAGGCCTGGCCTGGAGGTCGCGGCATATTAGGGTCCCCTTGATAATCCATCTCAATATAAGGGTATTCCTCAATGACTATCGGGATCTACTGCCACTGTCCTAACAAATATTGAGTGAAGAAATGGACCACTATGTCACCTCCCTCATGTACAATCATCTCGTACCATCTGCGCATTCGTGGCTCCGAAGGCATACCATCCCACACTGCTACATGCAGCCAGAGGGTTAGAACCCTCTCAAAGAAGAAGGCGCACAAGAAGGAAGCAAAGCAGAAGTCCCCACCCATCAACTTGGCATGGTTCAAGGCACGCCGAACCATGAACAAGTACATCTAGCCCCATCCAAAGTATCTTCCCCCCATAGTGCTCTCCACCATCTGGAGTTACCCCCCAGATATCTTGTGGGTCCCAGATGAACCCAAGATACGCAGCACCATCGTTGCAATTGCATGAGTCGAAAGAATATCAATATCACACATCAAGAGATATGATCCATGTACATATGAAGAGGCATAACAGTGCCCATCACAGAGCTCCTTAAGTGTCTTCCCATGAGAGAGCTTTGGCACCAGATCTCCAATAATCCCCAACATTAGGAGCCCAATAAGGAAGTACACATCATGTAGCATAATCTCGAGCTGCTGCCCTTGTATGATGAAACACTCCCCCTGAACATCCCATAAACTGACCAAGGTCTCAAGCAGCAACCGCAAAGACTTCATCAGAGGCACTTGCATGAACTTGAGAATCCCAAAATGGGAAAGCACATCCTATGTGCTGGCATCTCGGAGCGCATCTCTGTACACATTTTTGTAGTCTCGTTCCTGCCACACTAGTGGAGACATCCTACATAAGCACCAAACCTCTGTTAGCCATAGCTATCAGAAAAAACTCACCCCGAGGCTAGGTCTCTCCTTGTTTCCCAAAACCAGCGACCAAGTCGCCCCTTTGGGACAAACAGGAGAGACTAAGTCTCCCTTTCACGCCAAATATGAGCAACCTCAAGTTGCACCTTTCTTCCTGACAGGAGCAACCCAATCGCTTCTGTATGACTAGAAAGAGCAAACCAGATGCTATTTTAGCCTCCAAATGGGAAACCTGGCGGGAAGAATCCCTAGCAGGGAATTCTGGGCCCCTGGGTGAGAAAAAAGGAAAACCAAACCACTGCAAAATATGATTTTTCCATGTACTCTTACCTGCCAGTCGCGGCTTGGAAAATCACAGGTCGAAATAGAAGAAATTAGCAAATGTAGTTTTGGGGCCCTCCTCTCCAACTCAGCACTGAACAGTGACAATGACCATTTTCATGTGGTCCCCACCCTATTTATAGGCCTCATTAGGTCTATTTTTCTTCTGAGCACCACAGCACCATCTGAAGTTCGTTTGGGACGTTGTACACACTGTTTGTTTAAGTTTTCCACCCTATTTCTTTTGATGATACCATTGTCTCATGCTCAAATACTTGATCTTCTATACCATTTCCTGGAATTTATATCGTTTGGCACATAACTGTCTTCAGACCTGTATTCACCATCCCCCCATGTGAGTACTTAGTATATGGTCTATTCTATCCACCCCAAGTTAGTATAGGATGTTTACACATGATATTCTGGGCCACTCACCAAAAGTCACCTCAATTTGTGTTCCTTGCTGTGAATCTTCCCATGCATGTATTGACATGTTTAAGAGCCATACACTCCATCCATGCTACACAAATGGTCACCTTTGACCACTTCTCACCATCCCACCATGAGGCACCATCAGTGCCCCCTCGCTTGGTTGATTACTATGTAGTTTCTATTAAGATCTTTCCTGACTCTTAAACAAATGAAAATATCATTGAGCACATTTGCTTCCTTTCCCGCTCGTCAAAGTATGGGAAAGGGCGTCTACATAGTCTCGTTTACCTCCTTTTGTGGACTGTATATATTACCATATGAAAAGGACCACCTCGGCACACTCAAGCCAGGAACATTTCGGTTTGCATCCTTTTATGCTTTTTTGGGAATTGGGACCAAACTCTATGAAAAACCTCACCATGGGTTGTCTTTAAGCTATTTTCCAGCCTTCTCATCAAGAAAATATCGTTAAGAAAACTTGGTTTCATTCATGCTCGTAAAAGTATTTGAATGACTGTCCAGTCAGTACAGGTTAAACCTTTTCCAACCTGATTGGACTACCAATGGTAAAGAAGTCTCCCATCCCCTCAAAAGGATGGTCGAGCTCTCCTATGTACACTTTTATCCTTTTTCGGGCACAGGAGACTATCAACGAAAAAGAGACCCCATTGGAGTCTTCTTAATGCTTTCAAACTCTCTAAATTGAAAGCACCATCGAGCATTTACTTTCTCGGGCTCGCTAAAAATCCATGAGATCATGCCACCCCATGTGTTACAGTTTGGAAGTATTCCCCTTTTGGGTCACCTTTGTTCAGAGTATTCTGCAATGTGTCTTCCTTGGATCCCATGAATATCAAACTTATTATCTACCCCACCCCAAGTATTTCCCATCTGCAGTTACATTCCTGGTATAACAGCTATGATCTCCCTCCCTTGAGTCAGTTACATTTGCTGCCAGATCAACCCTTCCCTTGTACTCTGAACAAAGGAAGTTTGAGTCCCCCATGATTCCATGCCCCTATTTTCCCACTCATTGAGTCAATCCCTAGATTGTCCCACACCTGTGGTTATCACCCTCACGCTTATCACCAAGGAAACATCATTGTCTTGGTCAGTTACAGGTCTCCCTGTGTTGATGACAACACATCTATTCTAGAGGATAGACCTAGAGGTCCCTGTATCTTAGTTTCATTAACCCCATTGATGATTTCCTTAGACCACTTGAGAGGAGTCCTTAGTTCCTCTCGAGATGGTTGTGTCTCACGTGCTCGACTTTAGCAACATCATCGCACAGTTGAGATTCGTACAGGGTATTGGTCCATGCAGTATTTGGTCGAAGACCCCAATTGTCACCTGACTCTAGCACATTGGTGAGTCTATTAAGGGACACAGACAAGTTCATGTCCCTTGTGATTTCTAGGTAGCATTGGAGACAGTGAACAGAATTCTGTATATATTCATGATTGATGCAACATATTGTACCTCAAAGACTCTAACTCTCCATCAGTGAGTCCATATAGTGATGTCAAACTTCTAGATATAGCAGATCATCATTTGTGAAGGTATTGCATTCCATGAGAATTCCATGGGTCCGATGTATCAGCCCTTCATATCACTATTGTATTGAGCCTCTCATTGAGGCAACCATTATGTAACAACATTTGTACATGATCAACTCTTATGTTTGAGAGCCTCGATCGTACTATTATTTTGACATTGTTATGAGCATGGGTATGCCCACCTCATCCATATACATGTCACACGTTCTTTGTATCTCACCCATTGATGGGAACCAACATTAATACAAAAGCCAAAATCCACCATGTCCCAAACGAGGAAGTACTGCTTCTTCATAGGTCTCTCTACTATCCTAAGGATCCAATGATGTTTTCCAGCCATAGGATGAGCTCCTTTCCTCACACATCAGGGGGCAATCTGTTAACACAAAAATTTTCTCAACATGCTCTGTCTAGCCTACACCATTTGAAGGCATCCATATCCTAATCCATTTGACCCACACACCCATATTTAGCCTATGTTTTTCTCCCAAAAGCTCAAAAATAATTAAAAAAGGGATTAAAAAACCCTAAAAGCACAAAAATAACTCACAAAGGAGCCAAAAGGCTCAGAAAGGGGCTAAAGGGGCTAAAACCCCTAAAAAGGCTTAAATCCCTCAAAAGGAGATACGAAATAAGGAAAAAGGGCTTAAAACCCTAGGTAGGGCCCAAAACCCTAACCAGGGGCTAAAATCCCTAAATGGGAGAAAAAAGCTATAAATAGAGGGGTGGGGGGTCATTATCATACATGATTCCTCCTCCTTGTTGTTATAATTCCCATTTGAGTACCTTAAGAGACCTTTCACTCTCAATTTAGCAACCCCCCACAACTCCATTCCTTCATTTTCTCATTCCCTTTGGTGTGTTGAGTCAAAAATCCACCCAGCCCTAGCCTGTGAAGAGGCATCTTCTGAGTTTGGGCATGGTGGCCCATTTTCAAACCAGATAGGAAGGTATACTATTTCATATTTGTTTGTTTAATTTGTAGTCTATAGAAGTTTCATATTTGCTTTTATTTCCTAGCAGTTTGTTGTAGCTTATCTTTTTTCCATTGACTCTACCCTTTCATCCTCTAAATGTAAGGGAGGTGCATCTGCACATAGCCAGGGTTTTTCCTTGGCTACATTGAGGCCATCTTTTGACTAGTCTCATGCCTTCATAGAATCCAAACTTTGGGGGACTTAACCCCTGAGAGGGATCAATTTCCCTACTTTACACTTTGTTCTTCGAAGACCATTGGCTTGATCAACATAAAGTCCTCAAAGATATCTTGTTTACTTTAATCTGTGGATATCTCTCCTAGATATATTTCCCCCCTTCCAAGTACTCCCTAGATGTGTCAGATCACCTCTTTCAATCTAATAAATTCCTAAACCAAGAAATTAGAGAGGCCATTTATGGATGGTATATCATGGTTCCCTTGATCACACTTATTAAAGGTTTTGGCTCAAAGATGGCTTTCTATTCTCAGCATCTTTTAGACATAAGGGATGGCATGATCATTTGACCTCCATATACATGAATACATCATATGCATGACATTAGGATCTCCCTTGGACTATTTCAAGTAGACTCCCACCAACTCTAGATTGAGACAAATCATTGCATCTCATAGTTGAACAAGGATTTCCAATTATTCCACATACATAGATAGAGACAGAGGAACACCTCATTTTTTGATGCCCCATCCACTATATGATTGAAGAGATATACCATTACCTATTCCAAGCCTCTCAAAGCTTCTCTTCTGCTTTATTTAATACCTCGATGAAAGATATCTTGCTCTCTTCAAACACCAAGCTCAATCTCTTCATGCCCCATCTCAATCAAAGTCCTTCAAGAGGATCACTTCATGCCTCCCAATTATCTGATCTAATGGAGGTAACAAATGACATACAAAGATCCATGATACTTTATATTCCAAATTAGTGCAGCCTTTTGTTTTCTTTTGATATCCCTACCCCAAGGAGGTAAATTATCCTCATCAATACCAATGAGGAGTTGTCATTCCAAGACAAAGGAATGCAGCACCAAATCAACTCTAAGTGGCCTCAAACTCTTGCTCCTCTCAATATAAGATTCTTAAAGTTCAATTGACTACATATTAGTCATGATTTCACAATTTAATTATAGAGAATTTTTCCTAAGGTAGTGTGGCATCCGCCTATTATTGAAATAATTGATTGTCATTAGTTATGCACCAATGGAACATGCCCATAGCACAACTTGGCATTCATGATAAGTAAGTAACAATTCGTGACAAGTTATGAAAATTCCCTCAATTTCTTTCTTGAGTTTTTTGTTGTAGGCCATGGAATAAATGCTTCCATGGTCCATGAAATTTAATGAAATATCCCATGATCTACTGTTTTTTATATAGGAAAAAAATGCACAATTCATTCCATTAAGAAGAACCACATTATACATAGAGATCATAGTTTATCACTAAGCTAATAAATTATTTTTTGACATAAGAAAAGAGCTAAAAAAAGAGGTTTTGTAAAAAGATTCCATCATCCATACATTAGAGAAAATTTGGGGTCTAAAATGGGCCTCATAAAAAAAGAGCCAACTAAAATGGGCTTCATAAAAAAAGGATCCAACCAATATAATTTCAAGAAAAACCTACTTTGTTCTTCATATTTTCAACATATCTCCCTGTGGTCTTACTCAAATTTCGAGTGGGGACACTCATTGGATGGAGAATTCAATTCTGCATCCAACGAGTGCTCACACTGCATACTTTTGATGGACCCCACCCCATGAAAACATGAGAAATATCTGGAAAAAAAATGTGTGACATGTATTTCTCATTTTTCGTGGGGTGGGGTCCATAAAAAAATATGTAGTGTGAATACTAGTTGGATGTGAAATTTAATTGTGCATCCAACGAGAGCTCCTGCTTTAAATTTGAGTAAAACCACAGGAATATATGTTGAAAATACGAAGAAAAAAGTATTTTTTTTCCTCTATTCTTCCAAAATTCATAAATATTATTTTATTGTTTTAACTATTATTTTATTATTTTCCTTAGGAGGCCCATTTTAGACCTCAAATTTGATCTAATTATAGTTCACAGTGTAAAATGCCTTCATAATATAAACAACAAAAAATAAATCAGTCATTTAGGGCTTTAAATGTATATCATTTCCATATTCATTGTCACCTACACCATCACAAATGCACCACGAATGCGCATCCATGAGGATCTGCATTTTGTAAAGAGAGTTAGCAGTCATTTTCATCTCCGTACAAACATGAATAAAACATATATATGTGAAAAGGACCATATATCAGAGGATGTCTTCAAAAATAAGTCTCAGATTGATATTTTTGGAATCTTAACCAATAAATTACCAGTTGTGAATCCATGAAGACCTGAAGGTGTTGAATACCTTTAGAATGTGCTAAGTAAATAATAAGTCTGAGGTATTTCAATTCTTACAAGTTGGTAGTATCCCTATTGATACCAACAACAAATTTTTACCATCTATCCTCAGAAAAATCAAGGATACCACATTTCCCACCCATCGCAGGCCTTCCTTGAGACGCACCATCCAAAAAACACCAATAGATAGATTTATCTATAATAATCTCCCTTATGATTCTCTAATGAGATGGATCCCTCATTCAAGGAAAATATTGCATAATAGTCACACTTTTATATGCATACACCATGGCTAGAACAATAACATCTTGAAAAATGTCTTTGTTCCTCACAAGCCAAACACACCAAATTAGAAAAACAGGAAAAGATCTATAATGCTAGAAGAAAACATCATGATACCACTCCTCCCATACTTTAATCAAATCTTCTCCTCTCCACCTAAAGTGGACACCAAGAAACTATGCAACAAACTGCCACATAGAGGAAATGTAAGAAAAATGGATAAAAATATGAGATATTGATTCTTAAGTGTCAGGATTATTAATCCTCCCTTGTCCAATTTGGTCATATGTCTAAATCAAGAGTCTACCTAGTCTATTTTAGTCACTAGCACCATTGGGTCCACTGGGCCTAATTGGGGCACATGTTCCAGTTACTAATGTGTGGGGAACACTAATTGAGGCCTACTGCCACTGATTGCACTTTCATGCATCAGTTTAGGATCCTCCTAGACCAATCCCTACAATTTAGGAGCCACTGGGAGTGTCGATACCAACCAAGGTCAGTTGAGTTGATTTGGTGACTAGTCAAGTTGAGTTAGGAGTCAGTCACCATTCAATTCTAGTCCTCTACATTTAGTTAGTGCTAGGTTTGCATGGCTGCATGCAAGAGAGGCTCATTTATCACCTACCACAGTCATTTAGCCTCAATCAACACTGAAGTAAACACTTGAGTTTTGTTTTAGAACTCCGTTAAACTCTAGTAATGGTTTACACAAGTTCAGTTAACTATTGATTCCTCCGAAAATGATTTAGACAAGGTCTTAGTTACCTACACTCAAGTANATTGCATGTGGCTATTTAAGCCATTGTACTTCATTGTAATTATTATCTAATTACTCTTTGATTAATGAAAAGCATTCACAGCTACAAGCCATTTTTGCACTCATTAGAGGAAATTTGGGGTCTAAAATGGGCCTTATAAGAAAACACGCCAACAGTAAATTTTGTGAGTTGGAATTCAAGAACGAATAGAATTTCAATAAAATGAGTCAACAATAATGGTTGAATTGACATATTTGTCATAAAAGAAAACTACTTTTTTTGTTCGTATTTTCGACATATCTCCTTGTGTTTTTACTCAAATTTCAAGAGGGAGAGATCATTGGATGAAAAATTCAATTCCACATCCAACAAGTACCCACACTGCATACTTTTGATGGACCCCACTACCCCAAAAACAAGAAATACCTGAAAAAAATGTGATGATGATGTCATCATCACATTTTTTCAGGTATTTCTTGCTTTTGGGGTAGCAAGGTCTATCAAAAGTATGTTGTGTGGGTACTCATTGGATGCAGAATCAAATTCCACATCCAACAAGCTCTCCCGCTCAGAATTTGAGTAAAAAAACAGGGAGATATGTCGAAAATACGAACACAAAAAGTAGCTTTTTTCATTCTTCCTCCAAAATTAATAACTATTATTTTATTATTTTCCTTAGGAGGCCCATTTTAGACCTCAAACTTCCTCTAATGGTTTCATTATTTAATAACTGAGTAAATGGTGTGATATATCTTGTGAGTTGTGTGTTTGTCCATAGATCTATGTGCTCAATTTATATGGTATCACAACCTCAGCAGACAAGGCACTTCTCCTCCTCAGATCTCTAGCTAGATCATTTTTCTTTGAGCAATTTTCTCCATTCCTACTCTGTACCAGAAGCAGAAGGTTTACCACTTAATACCCCAAGTAAAGGAATTGTTCATCAAGCTTGCTTGATCAATAATGTTAGGTGTGATGAAAACCTGAAATGTGCAGGTAGTTGACCTTCCTTTGTCTTTTGTGTATTTGTGGGTACAACTTCGAATGGCTCCATCAATTCTAGATTCATCAGTTCCTCTTTTCACCCTATCCACAAACTATTCAGAATGGAAGATGAAGATGATTGCATATCTGAAGAGAGAAGATCTATATGAGGTGTCTATTGGACTTGGTGAAGAGTCCTTTGAGAGAAAGGATGACTGACTAAATGAATGTGATGCAGCTTATTGAACAATGTATATGGCCATTTCTCCTAGCATGCGCTACCTCAAAATGTCTATTAAAAACCCAAAGGATCTCTGGAAAATATTGGACATAACCTTTGGAATGATTGATGATGATCATAATAGCACTTTGGAGAGCATATTCGGAACCATAATCATTCTAAATCCAAAATTCTCGGCCTCCACTCTCTCTGATGAAGTTGTTCAAGATGAAGAAGAAGCAGAAGCTTCTACATAGTCAATTCGAATTGAAGACAGCCTCCTTGCAGTGACTCCTTCTCCTGATGCTCTGGAAGTTTATGAGATCCCCGAAATCTCATCTCCTCATATGGCTGAAATATAAGAAGACATTTGAATCTCTGATATTGAAGAAAAATACTGCTACATTTCCATGCAAACATTCACTGGTGATTTTCCTTTGAATTCTATGCAAAATTTGCCAGTAATTGCTTCCAAAAGTGAAGAGGAATTTGTTTTTTCTCTCTCTAACATTGCTGCTGGTGTGAAAATATGTAAAACCTTGGATATTTTGGAAGAAATATCAGATTACCAGAGTGATCCATTTGCTCCCCATTATCTAGATCTTCCAGCAAATTATTGCATGATTGCATGCACCAAAATTTAGAATTTTGAAGAAGAAGAAAGTTGTGCATCCATTGTCTCGGTTGACCATTTATTTGGATCTGATATGAAACTTATTGGATCTGATATGATATTATTTATATCTGATCTGATATTTCTTGGTTCATAATTTCAGGTTCATAAGCTTTCATTACCGCTTGTAGGTATTCTCATCAATTTTGAGAAGAAACAAGTACCGCAAGTCTCCTACAAAACTGCTGCTAGGGATTTGATTTCATTTCACAGTTTTGGATCTGTTATGAACTTATTTAGATCTGATTTAATTTGTGATCTCATATTATTTGGTTCAAATTTTAAAATCCAATGCTTTCATTCATGCTTGTAGCTGCTCTCACCAATTCCTGTGTGAAAAATCAAGTACCGCAATTCTTCCTCAAAATTGTTGCTGGGGATTTGGTATTAGTTTCCTCTTATGAGGTTGCTGATATTTTATTATGCGATTCATTATATATTTCAAAATATATATCAGACTATGGAGATCAAGCATTCTCTCTCAACAGTCCCAGTGCTTCTCTACCATTGATCACATGCTCATCTCCTCACAGAACTGGTAAAGAGGAAGATTTTCTGCATCCTCCTGGACACTTGCTCCTGACACTTGGGGCTGTTTTTACCACTCATGGTTTTATGTTCATGGCTGCAACATATCAGTTTCTTGAGTGTTTCTCACATGTTTTGAATCCTCAAGAACATTTTCTCACTTATCAGTTGACTTCAGTTGCTCTACATGGGTCTAGTCTTCATCCGGCAGTTGTCTATATTTTTTATTTAGTTGAGCATATCATTATTCTTCCAAAGAGGATGATTCCTCCAGACATAATTATGGAGAGGTTCACATTCCAGGCCCCAGGATACTTGTGCACAAAAGAACCAGATTGATCCTGATTCTACCTGCTTAATTAGAGGGGGGGATTTTTTCCCATGTGGTTTTTTCCCCAGCTCCTTGTATTGAGCAGTTACTTTACTTTACTTGATGTAATGGGTGACCTATGGTCTTAGTTACCAGGGCCCATAGATTGTCCAAGTTATCATTCAGGGGGGTTGTTAGGATTATTAATCCTGCCTTGTCCAATTTGGTCATATGTCTAAATCGGGAGTCCACCCAGTCTATTTTAGTCACTGGCACCATTGGGTCCACTTGGCCTAATTGGGGCACATGTTCCAACTACTAAAGTGTGGGGAACACTAATTGAGGCCTACTACCACTGATTACACTTGCATGCATCAGTTTAGGAGCCTCCTAGACCAATCCCTACAATTTAGGAGCCACTGGGAGTGCCGATACCAACCAAGGTTAGTTGAGTTGAGTTGGTGACTAGTCAAGCTAAGTTAGGAGTCAGTTACATTTAGTTATAGTCCTCTACATTCAGTTAGTGCTAGGTTTCCATGGCTGCATGTAGGAGAGGTGCATTTCTCACCTACCACAGTAATTTAGCCTTAGTAAACACTGAAGTAGACACTTGATTTGTGTTTTAGAACTCCATTGAACTCCAGTAATGGTTTAGACAAGGTTAGTTAACTATTGAGTCCTCTGACAGTGATTTAGACAAGGTCTTAGTTACCTACAGTCACGTAGAGTCTAATCAATTCGAATTTCCTCATGTGGATTCGAATTGCATGTGGTTATTTAAGTCGTTGTACTTCATTGTAATTATTATCTAATTACTCTTTGATTAATGAAAAGCATTCACAGCTGCAAGCCATTTTTGCACTATTTCATTCTTCAATAACTGAGTAAATTGTGTGATCTATTTTGTGAGTTGTGTGTTTGTCCATAGATCTATGTGCTCAATTTATATTAAATATCACAGCATAATGGGAATCTGTTGGGACCAATTCCAATAAAAGTTATCATTCTGTCCCAAACAGGCACTTTACCATTCATAGAAAGCCATAAGAAAATCTTAGTTTTTAAAGGACAGTTTAAATGCCATATTGAAGAATGCCACCATGCTGGGACAGTAGGTATTTTTCAGCTCCATCAGTCATGTATCCCAGACTTGGGAAGTAGGAGCCACCAGATAATTCTTTGAGTAGGTGAGAGAGTATTCTTTGTCAGTAAGGAAATCATGAGATTAGTATAAATATTTAATGAATTGTTCCCAATAGATACTATGTTCCCCAGAAAATCCCAAGTCAATAGCAATAATCCATTTATGACAGATAGGATAAGAGTTTGCATGGTCTATAATTTGATGAAGTTACCTAATACATATGTCCTTTAAATGATCAATCATTACCATGAGAATTATATAATTTGTAGAGAATACCTGTCGGGGATCTTGCCCAATCCAGATCTTTCTACCATTACCTATCTCCCATACTAAATAGTCACCAATAATATCATAAGCTTTTACCATAGCCTTCCAAATGATGGAAGCATCCCTAGTAGCCTTGTTCTGAGTCCTGATCCACTGTTCAGTAGTTAGAGGGTATATATA
>LPNX011070048.1:280801-310910 GCA_001517045.1 Pseudotsuga menziesii | reverse complement strand
ATTTCTCCTTTTGGCTTCTTCCTCAGCCTTAGCCTATTCATCCCCCTTTCCACCTTTGGTGGTGATCTTCTTCTTGAATCTTCTCTTCAGTGCTGTCATGTTTGGGGCATTTCGGAAGACAAATTATTCCCTATCAAAATGGTGGGTATACTCGAAATGCACCTTGTTTTCTTTGCAATGCTCAGCAACTTTACCTTGGGAGTCATTTCTTTGATAGGGCATCTCGCCAAAATGGAACATCTCCAGCTCCTCTACGAATTCACCGTCTTGTTTCACCTTAGTGAACCTGTAGCTTCCTAGTCTGAAGGTTAAGGGAGGATAAGCAGTCTTCTTATGCTCGAACAGAAAACTGCCTATTCCGTCCAGGAACACTTGTCTGACTGCCTCCTTGTGGATAATGTAATCCATTGCGTATTTGGGCAGCAGGGAAGGAGCTCTCAAACCTCCAAACATCCTGAAGTACATGCCATGTTCAGTTAGGTAGTAGTCTACATAATCCTCAATCACTTGCATGGCCTCCTCCAACATACAATCGCACTCTTTCCGGAAAATGAGTGTGTGTAGTGGCATAATGAAGTGCTCACAGACTTCTCTGTAATGGCTGTGGTACTGGTGTGCCCACAATGGTTTATAAGCAGCATAGACAGGCATTCTTTCCCGGTCCTAGATGCACCTGAGACCAGGGAAAGGCTAGTTGCACAGTATGCATTCTATCAGTATTGAACTCATATAGAATTCAGATCTTTTCTAGGACTCTCCTCCCAAGGCTGAGGCCAAGCAAGAAGAAAGACTGCTTGATACAAGGCTGGCCCAGTTGAAGATTGTTCCTTGGGTTGCCACATGAAAAATGATGGGTATCCACTCTAGCTTGAAGAATGTGCCATGAGCTCTCCCAAAGACTCTATTAAGCATCAGAGCTATAAATATGTAGGGAGCCCTCAAGCTCGTTGTATCATACTCACCCGTCGGTCTGTATCAGTAATGTTTTCCCTGCAACAGCATTCTCTTAAGAGTCTCTACCAGGTCCATTCTAATTCTATTCAGCCAATCATCAGATAAGAATACTTGGGCTTCTGGCAGGTGATAAGCCAATGCCACATATCCAGGGCTAAATGCAGCATAGCCCTGTCTTTCAACATTTTCCAGAATCATTGTGGTTACATCTTCCCAGGGCAGAATCCAGCCAATTACCTCAGAGCATGGGAACAGCTCTGGCTTGGTGGTGACCTTCATAACGTAAGATCTGTCAATGTTTGCATATATGGACTCTTCTTCTAAGCCCATGTCGGGAACTTCTCTTCAGGTAATCAGTCTATAGATTTCTCCCCACCGATACTCTGGTTCAACACTAGAAATACATTTAGTGTCTTCATACACATATTCTGTCTTGGTGACAATCTCTACTTCTGGCTCTTCTTCGACCACAGGGGCCTTCTTCTTTTGCCTCTTTGACATGGTGAGCTCGAGTTCTTCCTGCCATATATAACACTGTAACGTTAAGCAATTCAAGTTGCAGACACTTATATGACAATGTGCAATGTTTTACTTCTTCTATGTGTATTGTGACAGCAATTAGTTAACGAAGCTAAAATATGTGTGTATCTAGGCTGAAATGGCTTAACTAACAGAATTATTAAACCAAATGGACAGTGTTCAGAGACTTTGTTTATATCTAGCATGATTGGAAAATTGCAATCTGTCATTTCTGTAGGATATCAAATAATTCTATCAATCAATTGAAGACGACAATAAATGCGCAACAACTCTCGGCTCTTTGTACACGCCATGGTCACTTCGTTGTGTGGGAAAGACAGTAGTTGTGCATTTTTTATCAATGACGTCACGCTTACACACTTAGGGTCAACAAGCTATAGAGCAGGGGTACACCGTCTTCCCCGACCCTGGTTCGACACTGGTCACGAATTGGGTTGAGCTGGACTGCGTAGGTGAAAACGGCTAGGGATTCAAATGTGGGTAACGCACAGCAGGATAAATAGCCCCGGGCCCTACAGGGAGAGACCACAGAAAACTAATCCTACCCAAGCATCATCACCATGGGTGGATTGGTGCAAGCAGCGTAATGGCCGCCTGCATTGAATCCCCCACTCGAATGACGCAGGTTTGAATAACGGACGGTCATGGCCAAGAAAAACCCTATGGGTCAGACAAACAAGAAAACCTCCAGTGCGAACAGTACTACTACAAAATTCCCCAAATAAATATCTAGGTTTGTGACTGACGGGGTTAAGGTAACACGGTCTCGGTCCAACCTAACCCATAGCTAGCCATCAATCAAATACCTAAACAGAAACAGGAAAAGGCCAACGAGCCTACCTGGCAATGCAATGTGATCAATCGGGCAGATGAGCGGTCAAGCGTCCACAGTCGAGCCACCTAGACGTGGGTACCAGCAATGGGATCCTTCGCAGCTCGTGAGAACGACATGCACGACAATGACAATGCTCGACGGTCGAAAACAACAATAAAAAAAATATAACCCCTCGACCCGTATATGTAGTCAACACCACGGGCGCGAAAAACATCGGACGTCAGAGCGTTTTCTAATCGGAGGCTGAAAGCACTCGTCCTTCTCCAACGGTGGACGACCAAAGTGTAGATCCAGCTGCAAAGACGTGCATGGTTGGAAAACTTAGAAGATCGGACGTCGGAGAGCTTCTGAATCAGAGGTTGAAAGCTTATTTTGCTCCGCAATGGTGGGAGGCCGAACCGAAAATCCCTCCGCAACGATGGGGATAACCGGGGGTAAAGCTTAAATCGAAAGAAAAATACTGACATATCGGCAATATTGGCACTTCCCTCATCCGCAACGGCAGAAATGTAAAGCACCCCACCATCCACAACAAGACTTAAGTCGGAAGCAACAACACTTAACGGCTCGGAGAGTTTAGAGCTTTGGCAGCCGCAACGGCGGAGCCACAAAAGATGCGGCCTTCCGCAACGGCGGGAAATGGAGGAATTAAACAATGATCGGGAGAGGAATTGGTTTCCCGTCCGCAACGGTGGAGAAAAACATGACCAAAACCTTCCGACATAAACCAAAAAATCAGCCGATGTGAAAGACCAATGGATCGGAAGTCAAAAGTGCATTCCATTCCGCAACGGCGGATGACCAAAGCAAAGATTCACCCACAACGGCGGAAGATCAAAACAACATACCTTCTGATTCAAGCATGCTTCAAACACAATTAAAGGAAAAAGATGAAGGTTTTATCATACAGTGGATTACTTCAAGTGCTTAGAGGGAGAAACCAAACAAGTGGTAAATCAGTATAAAAGTTCTTCTGCAAAGTTCTTAGACCAAATCAAAGAAGAAAATCAAACTAATTCAAGCAAAAGGAGGGTCCTAAAATTTTTTGGAATTTTGGGAAATTGTTGCAGCTACAACAGGATGGTCCTAGATCCGGGTCTGCAACTTACTCTATAGAGGTATGTGTATTGGATTAAAAATGAAAGAATAAGTTTCCAAGTACATTTAGGGATGTGTTGTTTATAGCACTAATGTGGAAAACATTAGTTCTTTGAATTAATACAATAATAAGTTCAAAGACTAGTTAATGGGGAAAGCTATAAGGTAATATTGATATAAGCCATAGCTTGCTAGCACATTGTCATGATAGCTAATTTGGTATCAATTTGATGATGATGATGATGATGGTGATGATGGTGATGACGATGGTGATGGTGATGATGATGATGACAATGATGATGAATATGTTGATGACGAAGAGGGCCATGCCGACACTGATGATGATGATGATGATGATGACGATGATGACAACGATGATGATGATGATGATGAAGATGATGATGATGATGATGATGGTAATGACGACAATGATGACAATGATGAAGATGATGATGATTATGATTAAGATGGTGATGACGATGATGATGATGATGATGATGATGACGGTGACAATGATGTCAATGATGATGGTGATGATGATGTCGAGGGTTTTTATTAGACCTCAATTAAGAACCAAGTGCATTTTTTATTATATTATTACTTTCAAGTGCCTTTTTTATTATATTATTATGTTATGAAGTGTGAGGCCATGATTGTTATTATTAATTGTTGATTGTTATTGTTTATCCATTCACGATTACACTTGTACAGGTCTCAATGACTTGAGACACTTGCTTTCTCATTACCTTCTTAAAGGGGTGAATGATAAAAGCTTATTAGTTCATATTTGAATATTGTAGACAAAAAGTAGGCCCCAGGGGGTGAGTGATAAAATCTTATTAGTTCATCTTTGAATATTGTAGACAAAAAGCAAGGCCTACACATTAAAAATGGTAGACCTAAATAGAATATGGAGGTGACCCTAGGTTTGTAATATAGTTATACAAATCATTGTGTCTTGATGTTATAAGTTCAACTCGTATCTCTAAATGCCTTTGTGATTAACTTAAAGTGCCAAGTAAAAGTCACTCTCGAAGAGTACATAGAGACAAGCTTAGATATGCAATGTGTGTGTGTGATGTGTGTGTCCATGTGAATGCCCATCTTATAGTATTATAAGTTGGGAATTTACCTCTATGTTTTTAATCACTCTTTTACTATGTAAAATAAATCCCATGGGAATCAAACTTTGGTCAATAGTGTAGCGTAATGCTGGAAGATTTGATAGGGGCCATAAAGCTTGAGCAAATAATTGCTTTTTTCCTTGAGAGATGTCTACTTATAAGGCCAAAGATGTAAAAAAATTTGACCCACTTCTTCAAAGTAACACTATGAGCATTATTGAAATGCTTGTTGCTTCATTCCATTTTAAACCAAGTCCAAAACATCCTTAAGAGTACAAAGAAAGTTATATTTTGTGTTAATATTGATATCCACTTCATGTGCCTTGGATGTTCTTGGTAAAAATGAGGGTATGGATGAGGGGTTGTCCAAAAAAACCTTGTAGGCTGACATTTTGGTAGCACCATGATAGGTGGTATTGTGTTACCTTTCCGCAAGGGGGGTGTATGGGGGGGGTGTGTTAAATTTTCATATGCTAAGATAGATCATTAGTATTTCATTTTGAATTCATAACAAAATCATATAAACTTGATCACTGAAAGATAGACAAGCACAACCATACAAAAGGAACACAAAGATTTATCCTGGAAAAACCCTAAAGGGAAAAACCCAGCAAAAGCTTCCTCAATATAGATGCCCCAAAAAGATAAAAGGTAAAACCAACAAGGAGATCAAAGCCTAATCCTCCTCCTTCTCCAGCTACTCTTCTCTTCTCCACTAATGCGCTACACAAGTGAGAGTATGTGCTCAAATGAGGAGAGCTACACCTCTATTTATATTCATTCGTTCACTTCAATTAATTCATCTGACATGTAGGCTCAAGTTAATCATGTAGGCTCGAGTTACACATGTAGGCTCAAGTAACCACACTGGGGTGCTAATGACCCACCTTTTCAATTAGAGGGGACAACCTCATGACTCTTATTAGTTCTTTCGATTAGAAGCATCGGGGTACAAGATAATACAAGTGGTTCTCTCGGTAGGACCATCGGGGACCACAAAAGATACATATAGAATATTCTTCGAAGTTACAATATTTCAACACTCCCCCTTAACGAGAAGGGTATTCTACAACAACATCAACAACAAAAATAGTAGGAGAGAGATAGAGGACATCATCAACATCATCAGGGTATTACATCTATAAATCATTGGAAGCTTTTCAACATTATGTAGTCTTCATCTTCAATAATACTTTGACTGCTTCGATCAACAACATCTTCAGCACTTTGACCTTTCGATCAGCAACATCATCTTCAGCACTTTGACCTTTCGATCAGCAACATCATCTTCAGCACTTTGACCTTTCGATCAGCAACATCATCTTCAGCACTTTGACCTTTCGATCAGCAACATCATCTTCAGCATTTTGACCTTTCGCTCAGCAACATCATCTTCAGTGCTTTGACCTTTCAATCAGCAACATCATCTTCAGCACTTTGACCTTTCAATTAGCAACATCATCTTCAACACTTTGACCTTTTGATCAGCAACATCATCTTCAGCACTTTCGATCAGCAACAACATCATCATCATACTCTGATATTTTGATCAGAAACATCATCATGAAAATATCATCATCACCAAAACATCATTATCATCAAAACATCAACATCATCAAAACATCAACATCATCATCATCAAAACATCAACATGATCCTTCCTTTCAGAATTACGGGATCAACATGTCTGTGGTACTCAGACGATCCTTCCTGTCAGAATTACGGGATTTAGGTCTTTACGGAGTTACTAACGATCCTTCCTTTTGGAATTACGGGATCAACACATCTGTGGAGCTCAGACGATCCTTCCTTTCAGAATTACGGGATCAAGTCTTTACGGAGCTACTAACGATCCTTCCTTTTGGAATTATGGGATTTAGGTCTTTACGGAGTTTCTAACGATCCTTCCTTTCAGAATTACGGGATCAACACATTTGTGGAACTCAAACAATCCTTCCTATTGGAATTACAGGATCAACACATCTGTGGAACTCAGACAATCCTTCCTCTAGGAATTATGGGATCAACACACGTTCTCGAGTGCCGAAGTCACTGGATCCATTCTGAACCGAAGTTCAAGGATGATACAATCCTACCACATTCACGGGGACCGAGATCTCCAAATACATTTTGAACTGAGGTTCAGGGATGATGCAATCCACCACTTTCACGAGGGCTGAGACCTTTGGATACACTTTGAACCGAGGTTCAAAGATGATGCAATCCACCACTTTCACGCGTGCCGAGACCTCCAGATACATTTTGAACCGAAGTTCAGGGATGATGCAATCCTACCACTTTCACGAGGGCCGAGAACTCTGGATACATTTTGAACCGAGGTTCAGGGATGATGCAATCCACCACTTTCATGGGGGTCGAGACCTCCAGATACATTTTGAACCGAAGTTTAGGGATGATGCAATCCTACCACATTCACGGGGGCCAAGACTTCGGATACATTTTGAACCGAATTTCAGGGATGATGTAATCCCACCACATTCATGGGGGTCGAGACCTCCAGATATATTTTGAACTGAAGTTTAGGGATGATGCAATCCCACCACATTCACGAAGATTGAAGTCACCGGATCTATTTTGGACAGATGTCCCAGGATGATACAATCCCTCTTCATTCTCGAGGACCGAGGTCTCCGGATCACTTTAGGGAAAGTGCCCAGGGATGACACAATCCCACTGCAACATCACTACTCCCCCTTTCGAGGAAGGTCTTTTCAAACAACACCAAGCTTGTCTTGAAAGTGTTCGAACTTTACCCAAGACAGAGGCTTCAGCAGTACATCATCATTCAAACCATCATCATCTACATCTTCAGTATGTGAATGCTGAACTATCACCATATGTATCTCTAGTATGTGAATACTGAAAGCATCATCATCTATATCTTCAGTATAGAAATACTGAAAGCATCATCATCTATATCTTCAGTATAGAAATACTGAAAGCATCATCATCTCTATATTCAGTATAGAAATACGGAATCATCATCATCTGCATCTTCAGTATGTAAATACTGAAAAATCATCTATATCTTGTCTCGTATGTAGAAATACCGAATTTTTATGTGTTACAATCGGAACAAAGGGTTCTCTATCATCACAAATCTGGTTATCACATAGAATCATTGTAGTATCTATCTTAAGGTCAAAGAGACCTGATATCAGCTTCTGAAGCCATATTTCTTCACAACTTATTAGAGCAATCTGCTATGTATCTTGCTTCAGCCATGCTACGAGAAACATTGGACTGTTTCCTGCTATACCATGAACTCATAGCAGACCCCAAAAGCATCTACCTAATGTGCTTTTCCTGTCTGAGATACTTCCATCCCAATCTGCATCTGTGTAGCCATACAATCTATACTCATGGCTATCATCATAATATAAACCAGATTCTATAGTCCCTTTCAGATATCTCATCACATGTTTTGCAGTTACTAGGTGAACACATCTTGGTTGAACAAGATATTGACTTAAGGTGTTCACAGCAAAACAAATGTCTGGTTCGGTATTTGTTAAGTACATCAATGACCCAATGATCTGTCTGTAATGAGTCATATCCACTAACTCTAATGAGTCATCAATTAATAGCTTCAGGTTGGATTCCATGGGTGTGGCCATGAATTTGCATTCCAACATATTGAATCTCTTCAATATATCTACCGCATACTTTCCCTGGTTGAGAAAGATTTCTTCTGAACTTTGCCATACTTCCAGACCTAGGAAATAATGCATTAACCCAAGGTCTTTCATCTCAAATTCTTCTACTATTTTCTTCTTGCTTTCCATGACCTATTTCTCATTTCCTGTCAAGGATAAGTCATCCACATATAATAACAGGATGAAAAGTTCATCTTCTACAACCTTGAGATAAAGGTTAGGATCAGCTTTACTCTTGGTAAATCCCATGCTTGACAAGAAACTATCTATTCTTCCATACCAAGCTCTGGGAGCTTGCTTTAGGCCATAGAAGGCCTTATTCAACTTGCATACATGATTCCATCTAGCTTCAACTTCAAATCCTCGTGACTATTCGATGTAAAACTCTTTCTCAATCATACCATTAAGGAAGGCTTGTCTTTACTTCACCATGGAAGAAACTACCATGATAGTTCTGAAGGAAGTGTACCTTGCTTCTTGGAGTAAGTGTCTCTTCAGAATTAATTCCCTCTTTCTGAAAGAAACCTCTGGCCACAAATCTTGCTTTATACTTCTCGATACTTCCATCAGCTGCATGCTCTATTTTGTATATCCGTTTGGAGGATACAATACTCTTTTCTTCTGGTTTGGGAACTATATCCCATACATCATTCTAGTATTCTTTCATCATAACATCTTCCATGAGTTTGTCTTATCAGATCATCAACATATCCTAGTCTTCTGCATTCAACTTTGAAGGTTGGAACCCACTTTACTCTTGGTAAAGTCTCGATCCATCAAGAAGCTGTCCATCATGTTGTACCATGTCGAACTCAGATATCTTCTGTAGTCACTCCCCCTGAAGTGGAGTATTATCTTCCTTCTTCATTCTGTACAGGTGGTTCTATGCTTGATATATACTGGTCAATAGAGTATGTCATGTCATAGTCTATTCTTTCTGAGGCAAATCATGAACCTTTGTTTGTACACTTGTTCTTCTAGATCCATATGGAGGATACTATGTACTTCCATTTATGTCTCGAAATCATATCGTATACATCATTCCCCATGATCAACTGTTATTCTTTGATCATAGTTTCTTTCATAGCATTCTTTTCTTCATCTTGAGTTATCTCTCATACCCGTGGTGGTCTTCATCCTTTGAGGTGGATCTACTGCTCTCTGAATCTCTTTCTTCCGTCATGGTGTCTCTAACCCTAGGATCTTCATATTCATGTTTATTGAATTGTCATCACTTGTTCTTTGGAACAAGTCTCATCCTTCTTTTCATGTAGGAGGTTGTATAGGACCTTTCCATGACATCATTGAGATTGTGCACTGATCCAATATGTCAGCAAAGAGGTTTGATAAGTAGCACTGGAGAGTTGTATAGTGCCATGAGCTACTTACCCATCACATGCATATTAGTATTATTAATGTAAACAATCTATCATGCATAACACATCAACTGAATACATTCAAATGTATAACAAAACAATATCATGAAATGGCAATTGAATACTTATATTTTATTTGTTTCGTGGGTAGACTCCATCTTGATCATTCTGCTTTATCATCTTCTTCATTCATGAAATCATCATTTCTTATCCAAATTATAAGATGAATAAGAGGTTCTTCAAGAATTTAGTTTTTCATATTCCTCATCGCTTGAGGGATCTTCTTTGAATGGTGAGAGCTTGATCTTCAATTGCTCGCATCTTCCTCTTCGCTTCTTATTAGTCGAGTTGAAAGTAATCACTTACTTCTGGTATACATTCTTCACATGAATGAATCCCATGATCCTGGGAGGCCATTCAAGGTGGCTATCACCACTTCTGCATACTTGTTCTTCTACCGCTTCAAGTTGTTTTGCATTCTGGATCTTCACATTCTTCATCTGTTTTCTCAAATCCATCTTCTGAATTATGTTCTTATCTTCAAATAGCTTGATCAAGGAATCAAACATCTTCGGTGTCTTTAGGGAAGACACTCGTGGTACAAGTTGATCCGTGATTGAATCAACAATGATCTTCTTGGCCTTGATCGATTTCTTCTTATGTAAGGCTTTGATGCTCATCTCCCTCTAGAACTGGAACCTCTTTACTCATGTAGGTTTCCAATTCATTTTCTTCAGAGAGATCAAATACTTCCATGCTTGTAATTTTTCAACTTCACCAGGTTTATCATCAATCTGATGTGATATATCATTTTGAAATGAGAACCTCAAATGCAAATAGCAAAAGATTACATCTTACCGATTTGAGGAGTCCGTCCTGCTTCCGGAGCTGGCTGATCTAGGGTTTGTCAGAGAAACCCTAATTTTCAAAAATTGGAATCTTTCAGATATGATTGGATAGAAAGATATATCTCTTTAAATGGATCTGTCCAATGTACTCCTTTTCTAAAAATAGTGGAGGAAAGCTCCCGGAACAGGAATCCCTAGTTTTCCAATTTCTTTTGCAGAAATGCCTATTACTGTTTCTGTGATATCTCCAAAATTACTACTCCTCTATGTTGGAAATTCTGTACTGAGGTAACCTAGCATCTCCTTGATCCAAAACCATAGGTTTCATCATAATTTGTTTCGCCAATTGGGATTTATGATCATTTTCCCAAGGTGACCTATTACAGGACTATTCAGAACAGTGAAGTTGTACGGCATGCCACGTGTCACTGGTTCATCTTCAGGTTCTGAAATTTGGACCACAAAAATTAAAGTCCGTTATATTTCTGAAAAATTTTCCGTAATTCCATTTGGACCTCTGTATCCCACGCTACAGCAATTCTCCCCAGGTGTCCTGTTTAGGGATGAATTATGGAAGAGGCTGGAACCCTAACTTGGAGGGATCATATCGCCCATAATATAGCAAATATGAGGATGAATTTTGGACACAATGTAAATGAGGATTTTATATTCATTATCTACCATTTTCAACTCCTGAACCTTCTCCAATATCAGGATATAGTGAATGTACCAAAACTTAGCAGTTTTAGTATTTAGGGTTTTTCCAGATTGGGGTCAAACTAGGGTTTGACTTTTTCGGAGTTTCACCCAACAAAATTTCTTGATCTAGGTCTCTAAACTTAGATTTTGATGAGGAGATCAATCTTATGCTAGGCTCACTCAAAAATTCTTCTTCTGCAAGAAGCCCTAATTTCCCGCACCGAAAACTGAAAATGCTCGGAATCGAATTCCGCTTCGACAGAAAGATACGCCCTTCAATGGAGAGTTAGCCTAGCCTTCTTTTCCTGATCGATTGTGGAGAGAGAACAAAAAAGTAAGAAGCCCTAGATTCTATAGCTGCACAATGCCTTCTTTCAGGGTGGCTCTGATACCATGTTAAATTTTCATATGCTAAGCTAGATCATTAGTATTTCATTTTGAATTCATAACAAAAGCATATAAACAGGATCACTGAAAGATAGACAAGCACAACCATACAAAAGGAACACAAATATTTATCCTGGGAAAACCCTAAATGAAAAAACCCAGCAAAATATTCCTCAATATAGATGCCCCAAAAATATAAAAGGTAAAACCAACAAGGAGATCAAAGCCTGATCCTCCTCCTTCTCCAGCTACTCTTCTCTTCTTTACTAATGCGCTACACAAGTGAGAGTATGTGCTCAAATGAGGAGAGCTACACCTCTATTTATATTCATCCGTTCACTTCAATTAACTCATCTGACATGTAGGCTCGAGTTAATCATGTAGGCTCGAGTTACACATGTAGGCTCAAGTAACCACGCTGGGGTGCTAATGACCCACCTTTTCAATTAGAGGGGACAACCTCATGACTCTTATTAGTTCTTCCAATTAGAAGCATCGGGGTACAAGATAATACAAGTGGTTCTCCCGGTAGGACCATCGGGGACCACAAAAGATACATATAGAATATTCTTTGAAGTTACAATATTTCAACAGGGTGGAGGAGTGGGGTGTGGGAGAACTACTAAGCCAAATGGCGATATCAGTCAATGTAAAACCCAATGGCTAACAAACATTTTATGGTCAACACCTCACAACCTCTATTACTTGTTATTAACTCCAATATTTAAAGTCATACAGTATAAAGAAGTATTGTGACAATTATCATCATCGTGGACATTGACGTTATCATCATTGTCATCATCAATTCCATATGGTACATCAACATCATCTTGATCATCATCCTCATTGTCATCATCATCGTCAGCATTAAGTACATCAAATCATCATCACCATTGTCATTATGGTCACTCATATTCCATTAGTGTTCTTAATCACTCATCGCCATTAGGATTCATGTCATGTAATTGCTAAGGTCATTTATATGTCATTATAGTAATTTCGATGATAATAGGGTCATTTAGATGTCGCTACAGACATTTAGGTGCCATTACAATTAATTAGGATCCAAAATTGATACCACATGCATAATCATCGTTGACATCCACATCGTCATCATCATCATACAATAAATCAACATCATTGTCGTCGTCATAGTCATCATCAATGTCATCGATAATATAGTTGCGATAATAATGAGCAAGGAGCCCTACTACCTCACAAGAATGGATGATATAGTCTTATACTTATCAAATCATATCCATACGCTCCATCATAATTATTGTAATGCATCATCATCATGTTGTTAGGGCCAATCAGGTGCAATTAAGGTCTATCAAATGTTGTTGGGGACACTCAACTGGCATTAGAGCAATTTAGGTGACATTAAGGTAATTTACCTTTCATTAGGATTAATCAAGATCCAAAAGTGCTATGATTATGATCATTTAGGTGCCACTATGATAAGTCAAGATCCAAAAGTACTATCGCATCAATCATGATAATTGACATTAGCATTGATATATCTGATGTTACGTTGGACGTTTTCTGAACACAATTCCTAGCTCTAAACCTAGTGCAATTCCTATCTGGGTTCTTTCAAAATTTATGGAATTATTCTGGGCGCTATATCTGGCTCTATACCTAACTCTATGTTGGATGTTTTCTAGGCACAATTCTTGGCTCTATACTTGGTGCTATGTTGGATGTTTTTCCTATCGAAATTCATGCTGCAATTCCTATCGTTAAACCTGGATTAATATATGGTGCTATGTTATTCAGGACATTTTTTTGGAGGCTATTATGGGCGTCATATGGGATGATTTTTTTGGACGTTAATTGGGACGTTAATTGGGATGCTAATTGGGGTGATAATTATGATGCTAATTGGGACACTAATTGGGACATTAATTTGGATGCTAATTATCATCCAAAATAGCGCCAACTTTTAAAAAGGGACGCAAATTGGGATGCTAATTGGGACATTATTTGAGACGCTATTGGGGACGCTAATTGGGATTCGAATTGGGACACTAATTGGGATGCTAATTGGGACGCTAACTGGGACGCTAATTGGGATGCTAATTAGCATCCAAAATAGAGCCAACTTTTAAAAAGGGACGCAAATAACACCATTAAAAGTGCCATCCCATGGAAAAGCATCCACTTTGTCCAAAAAATGATGAAAAATACACTAAAAGTGATGGTGGACACTAAAAAGGAAGCTAAAAGAGATGCTAATCATAGGGTTTTGTTGTAGTGTGTGAATGCATACAAGTGTTAGGTTAGGATTTGACCCCTAAACCCCCCTAGATTGACCAATAGGATCCCAAACCTAACCAAAAAGTCACAGATACATGTGTGAACATGTAAGGAGGCATAAATGCAGGAATACAAGGCATGGGTGGACATATTTGTGAGTGGGTGAGTCTTTAGGAGCCAATAAATGACCAAAAAGACCATAAAACAACCACATTCACACACTAGCGCCCTTAGTTAAAGTAGAAGTGGTTTGTAATCAATGCATACAAGTGGAATGCCAGGATGATCAAACTAGAGCACCTCAACTATCAAGATGATCAAAGTGGAGTGCCTCAACTATGAGTTAATGAGCCAGAAATCAGCTAATAGACCAATATTGATCAATATAGCCTAAGTAGGATCAAATAACATAAGTACTAGACAAATGAAAATTACTCCTAGGTGTAGATCATGGTACTAAGTTATATTAATTTCTATAACACCCTCGCTTAATCCTAACATAGTACATCTTATACAAGATGATTTATTAAGGACTTAGCAACTAAGGCACAAATCACCTTTTACAACAAAATTTTATTAGTCCATGTAACCGAGGTAAGGAGGAAAACCTCATGGGACAAAACCTCCCCTCAAAAATGGACATTATAGAGATTATAAAAAATGTCTTCAAAAGTCCTCTTCTTCACTTGAATTAGCTGAAAGAACAACTTCTCGGCGATGGACTTGGTGAAGATGTTGTGGATGCCAAGATCATGCATCAATGCATCAAAGTGTTGTAGGAAAAGATAATGTGGAGAGACTCTTTGATGGTAATTATTTGATGATGGAGGAGAATCATAAGAATGTATTTTTATGAAAGAATACTCTGATAGAAAAGAATAATAAATCATGGAAAATATATCTCTGCAAACTCTTTCTCAAATAACATCAAAAGATTCAACAAAATATGCTTCATGTGTAGCTGCCATATCATGAATAAAACCATGAATCTTCTTCCCAATTTGACGAAACACATTCATAACTCTATAAAAAATATCATGATACTTTGAAATATCATAATATATGTCATATACAGAATAAAATATCAGAGGTATGGTGTCTCCATCAATAATGGCTCCATAGCGAGAGAAGAGTGAGCAACTATATCACATTTACAGTTGAGCGAACCTGGAGGGTATGGAGACTTGAGATTTGAAACATGGGTGGAAAAATAAAGTCCATAAATATGGAACAACAGTCCCATGAATTACAATTATATGGATTTCCAACCAATTAAATACATTCAAGACATAAAATCAACATACACAAGTGACATAGCATTGGAAACTAGGCAATTTTGAGATTTTCCAACTAGTGAACTTGAGGGTTGTCGGGTCTTTTGGTTATGAAATGGTTGGGGGAATGAGTATATGAATGTAATAGGATGTATTTAAGCCTGTATATCACATTAATAATCATAATGGGAAATATATTATTGGATTGGAGAAGAGATTTTAGAAGACACATCAAAAACTAGTGAAAAATGACTAGTTTTTGGAGAAAGCTTTGGTGAACTGATTAGGGTTTCTTCCAAGGAATGGATTAAGGATTCAGATTCTGATATATCAGAAGGTAAATCAGAAATATATCCATAAGAATCATATATATCATAAATGGTCTTCACCCATGCACTCAATGCATGCTCAGGCTTACCATTTCCTTGCTTACGCTCCCATCCTCTTGCAAACTTTGGAAGATCAATATGGTTCTACCCAAGGAGCTTGGTCATGATGTCCATATTATTTTTGAAGAAATATATTTCAATATGAGAACCTATTCAATAAACACATGTGTGTGTCTCTCTCTAGTTTCTTCTCCTGGATCTCGAACTCCCATTAGTAGAACTAGAGCTTTCTGAACTTGACTGCTTCTTCTCTTTCTCTCTTTGCTTCAAATATTTGTTCTTTCCTTTGGCTTGATTTGATACACCAGAAACAAGGGATTAATATTTGGTGTATTTTATGGTGCCCATTTTTACTAGCTTTTCCTTCTCTTGATTCAAAGACACCATGAAGTCTGCTAGCGCAGACATCCTCCAATTTCTAGTTGTAAGCTTGCTTGAGTGGAATGTAGAAACAAACACATTATACTCAAGTCCTAGCTTAAAAAGGATGAGAAATATGAGCTGATATTATTTATTCTCTATGCTACACTATTTTAGCAAAATCACAAGTGCTTTGAACTTGGTAAATAAGTCTTAGATGGTCTCATAGTGAGATGGACTCGGGGAGATTAGCTCATTTTCCAGCTGATGGCCTCTCATCTCATCAGACTTCCCAAATAGTGACTCAAGATTGATCCAAACATAATTGGGTGTGCCAAGAATGGCTACATGAAATAGGATATCCCTCAAAGTACTGAGATAGAGCATACCAAATGATTCATCAAGTCTATTGAAGTACTTATCTTTCTCCACAGCAGAGTTGGGCTCGATTTCAGTATCCATGGTGACTTTATACATGCCTTTCAACCTCGAATGGATCACCATTTCAGTATTCCTCTCAAAATATTTGAATGGGTTCAGAAATACTCGAGTCTGTTCCATTATTCTTACGCAACCCATGACAAAAACGTTGTAGAACCTGTAATGCAAACACTCAAATTTTCTGGAAATATGCCCTAAACGGAAACTCAAAACTCTCTCTATTTGTTTGCATCTCCAATTAGCTATGATACCACGTGAGAATTAATTCAAAGTGAGATATAGGAGCTAGATAAATATTCACAATCAAAGTATTCGAAAAAATATGCAAGAGAACAACAAAAGAGAATGAAATAGTACATGTGAATGGTGATAATAACTAATCATTATATTAAAGTATATCTTGTCGATGTGTATGGTACATATTTATAATAAATTGGGGAAAATTAGTGAGCCTTTGGAGGCCATGTGAATGCATACAAGTTCCAGGCTAGGATTTGACCCATAAACCCCCCTAGGTTGACCAATAGGCTCCCAAACCTAACCAAACAGTCACAAATACATGTGCGAACATGTGAGGAGGCATAAAAATAGGCATGCAAGCCATGGGTGGACACATGTGTGAGTGGGTGAATCTCTAGGAGCCAATAAATGACCAAAAATACCATAAAATAGCCACATTCACACATTATCGCCCTTATTCAAAGAAGAAGTGGTTTGTAATAAATGCAGGTGCTTGGAATGTCAAGATGATCAAACTAGAGTGCCTCAACTGTCAAGATGATCAAAGTGGAGCACCTCAACTTTGAGTTAATGAGCCAAAAATCAGCTAATAGACCAATATTGATCAATATAGCCTACGTAGGATCATATAACATAAGTACTAGACACATGAAAATTCCTCCTAGGTGTAGATCATGGTACTAAGGTAGATTAATTTCTCTAACAAACCCTGTTAATCCTAACTTAGTACAACATATAAAAAATGATTTATTAAGGCCTTGGCAACTAAGGCACAAGTCATCTTTTACAACAAAATTTTATTAGTCCATGTAACCGAGGTAAGGAGGAAAACCTCATGGGACAAAACCTCCCCTTAAAAATGGACATGACAGAGATGATAAAAAAATTCTTCAATGGTTCCTCTTCTTCACTTGAATGGCAAGAAAGAACAACTTCTTGGTGATGGACTTGGTGAAGATGTTGTGGATGCCAAGATCATGCATCAATGCATCAAAGTGTTGTAGGAAAAGATCATGTGGAGAGGATCTTAGATGGTCATCATTTGATGATGGAGGAGCATCATAAAAATGTATTTTTCTACAAGAATACTCTGATATAGAAGCATAATCAATCATGGAAAATATATGTCTGCAAACTCTTTCGCAAATAACATCAAAAGTTTCAACAAAATCTGCTTCATGTGTAGATGCCATATCATGAATAAAACCATGAATCTTCTTCCCAATTTGATGATGCACATTCATAACTCTGTAAAAAATCTCATGAGGCTCTGAAATATCAGAAAATATCATAGGTCTGGTGTCTCCATCTGCGAATGGGTCCATAGAGAGAGAAGAGTGAGTAACTAGATCACATTTACAGTTGAGCTAACCTGGAGGGTCTAGATACTTGAGATTTGAACCATGGGTGGTAAAAGAAAGTCCAGAAATATGGAAAAATAGTCCCATGAAGGCCAATGATATGGTTATCCAACCAATGAAATACATACAAGACATAAAAGCAACATACACAAGTGACATAAAAGCAAAATCCAACATCTTTGACACTTTATCATTTGTGGGAAAATCCTCCAATGAAGGGGGAACTAATAGGTAGTGGAATTGGGGATCCATATAGATACACCCTCGTTTGGTGTTAGTGTTGGAAACACCCTCGTGACTCTGATCTAGACCTTTTTCTTGTGAAGAACCACATTTGGTAATCCTGACTCGTTCAAGGTACTCCAATGTATACCGAAACTTCCCTTCTCTCTAATCACTCATTATATATATGTATGTATGTATGTATGTATGTATGTATGTATGTATCACCAAGAATAAACCCACTCCTTAATCCACTAATGAATACTAATCAAAACTGACAATAAGACAGTTGCAATATTTTCACGTTAGAGCAATATTATTTCACATCTCGACACTGGTCTACAAATATCAATTTTGGCTTAAAAGTTAGATCCATATGTCATGAATGATTTAATTTCATATGCTATTGGATTGATTCATATCTTTTTCAAATTCTTGTTTCAGTGATTATCTTCACTCATGGATTAATTTCCACCTTGTTCTTGCAAATAACTCCTAGAATAGTTGTTTTCTTTATTGGATTAACAACCTTAGTTTTTATTTTATTAGGGGCCACCCCCCTTGGATTCACTAGGAGTTGGACTAGACAAAGGATTCAAGATCAAGTGATAGTACTTGACTCTGGCTTTCCCCCAAGATTGTGCTCAATGGCTTGAATATTTCTTCCACGTGACCTGAGGTGTGAATTATGCATAAACACACTCTACTTGTCACACCAAATTCAAATGCATTTGATTAATCCATGCTAGTATTGATTTCTCTTGTGTATTACATTATAGTCAGTGCTTGATCACACTTCATGCACTTCTATATCTCTAATCTCTTATAGTTTCCAATATCTTTTCTAGCACTCCCCATATAATGGAAAACCATTCTGTGTGTGTGTGTGTGTGTGTGTGTGTGTGTGTGTACAGAGAGAGAGAGAGAGAGAGAGAGAGAGAGAGAGAGAGAGAGAGAATCCAACTCTCTTCCTTGGAACATCTCAATGGAGGGTAGATCAACCACCATCCACAATAGTGGTTGGTACCTTCAAGGGAATCAATCAAATTTGAACTTGTGACCTATGATGTCCTTGTTTACAACATAACCTTTCGTAGAAATTTTAGCCATTTAGTTAACCCTTGGGGTGTAACATTTATTTTCTAAGGAAAACCTCAAGGGGAAACCTATGCGATGCTTTCCCACATTAGTGGGTGTCATATCTTGTAAAACTTTTACTGTATACTAGTACACCTATCCTATGGGGATTCTAACTAGGAATCTCCTTACACAAAACTAGCTAAATGGTTGATAAAACTTGGGCCAACTAGTTGAGATAACCCAATGGGATACGAGCATATATGTATGCATGTATGTATGTATGTATATACCCCTGGACCAAGGGGACACACTCACACACACACATATATGTAATTACATTCTTATTTGTAAGTAATGCTACTAGATTTTAGGTCTAGTTTATAATCATTGAATGCATATGTATTTACATTGATTTGCACCATTTTTCCATTAGGAGACATCCTTTAGATGGATTTGTAGTATTCTTATAATTATAAGGATTTTAACTCTATGAAACACTTAAAATATTCAAAATTTTAGTCTAGAAAGTAAATCAATACCTCCTAGCTATTGTCATCAATAAAGGCCATTAAAGACAGTTATCAATTAATACTAGTGAATCATCATTTCTCATAAGAAAATATGTATTGTCCAATACTTATTGTTCTAATTTTACTTTAGGGAAATATTTACGTGTTTTGTTTCCCAATATGTAGTTGTTGGCCTCTTTCTCTTCCTTGTCTCGACTCATGGTTCAACATCAACACAATACCGACAAGACACCAAAAGACATCGTCCCGACAGAGCAAGCTCAGTCGACAACACCCGCAAGGCAGGCGCAGTCTCACCCGAGATATCTTAACGGGTAACTGCCAAAACCATGTTTCCACAGTTGGTGAGGGATTATAGTCCCTTGGTGTGCGGCCAAGGCGCTCGACAAAGACGATGGGATGGATTCCTTCACTCTGCAACAACGACACAACCAAGTTCCATAGGCCACCCACGCGACATGACCTTGTCCTTAGACTCAAAAACTAGTGCAAGGGTGTGATGTAGTCGATTCCTTATACTTGACAGACAGTGCATGACTTATATTTCAACTTGTCATATTTAATAGTGAACTCATACACAATAGTCCAACAATACTTTTAAAAAGTCATTCATTTATACTGCAACACACATTCAACAACAACTGTACTGTAATAATGTAAGACAAGAAACCATTCACATAAAAATTCACCATTCAACAACATTCATCGATAGAACACAGGAAATAACATGGAAACCCATCTAGGAAAAACCACCAAGGTGCTATTCATCTAGCATGAGAAATAAAGGTAGCACCTTGTAGCCTGCAACTTGCAGACTATTCGTAATATATTTCTTTCTGACTTAATATTCTTTCTCTCATTCTCTTTGGTTTATTCTCTATCTACTCCCACTGATCCGCACATAGCCTAGATTGACTATTCTACTTTTCTAGTAGTATGCGCACACAGCTGCAAGATCTATGCCTCAACAACCTTCTCCTTCTACCAGACTCACCTCTAAGTCGACCTTACTGCTTCTACTCTCTAATAGTCTAGCTTACCGAATCTACTGAATCCAACTGAATCTAATCTAACCTCATCTAACGAAATCTAACCCTTATACAGAGCTGGTTCCTTCTATTCATATCATTTACAAGACCACGCAGGGTCGACTGAGTACTACTCAGTTATTATAGACTTAGGTAGCTACAAAATATCTATGTTACATTAAATGTTGACCCATACCTAGCCGTGAAAGTCCTGTAATGCATTGACCACATCCTTAACTAGCTACGGAGACGTCTTTCAGCTCGTCTGTACTAATCATAACTAGCCATAAAAATGTCCTTCCAATTGGTTTGTCCTTCTGCAATGTTCCTTGACTTCCACCTATCTAGCATTAACTCTTCTACCCGCCTCTTCCAATGACTTTGGATGTGCTTTTCCCCGTCGCACCAACCCTATCGTAGCTTCTTCTACTCTACACTTCCTTTCCTTCTTTATCCCTCCTTTCTCCATCGCGCACATGTTTTATCTTTCTACGTCGGTTCATTTTCTTCCTTCTTGACCTGCTTTTCCCTTGTCACGCGCGCACATTTCCTTATTTGTTTGCATGCCATATTCT
Source organism: Pseudotsuga menziesii (assembly GCA_001517045.1). Taxonomy (NCBI): domain Eukaryota; kingdom Viridiplantae; phylum Streptophyta; class Pinopsida; order Pinales; family Pinaceae; genus Pseudotsuga; species Pseudotsuga menziesii. Next base: position 289,613 of record LPNX011070048.1, on the reverse strand, counting down.
TCCTTGTACACTTTTCTTGGCCCAACAGGCCCCCAACAGTCACATGTGTCTCGTCCCGATCCCCTAAGAAAAAATGGATGTCTCCGAAAAAATGTGACTACTCGCAACTTAAGCCTCTAGCTCGGGCTCCGACCCAAGCTGCATGGGAGGACCAACCTTGTCCTGAAATTCCTTCAACATCTATTGCACTCTAGCAACTTCCACTATTTCTTCCTCCGCCTATGCAGCCAACTGCTCCACTTGGTTAGAACTGATAAGTTTCGAAGGGCCTGCCTCTAGCAACTACGCAATTTGCTAAAGTTTCTACTGCACAGGCTGAATAAGGCCTATGAATCACATCACTTCTGAATGGTGTGCCTCCACCTCTACTTCCCTAGTCTGCTCTTACTCACGGAGAGCTTGGATTTCCTGCTACAACTGCTTTATCTCAACCATCTTCATAACCTTTTCTTTAAATGATAGATTCTTCATCTTTGCTTTTGTTGTGTTGATCTTCTCCTCAGCTTGTCGCGCATCTTCCTTAATATTTTCTCTAGTATCATCTTCGAGAAGAGCTTCCTAGATCATGGAAATGGCTTCAAATTCCTTAATGCAGAGTTTTTCTCCTTCGCTTATTTTCCCAATAGCCTCACACACTACTTTGCTTCTCTCTTTGAGCACCTCAGGATGTGTGCTCGATACCTGCCTTGCTTGCAACTCCTCAACCTGCTTCTTTAGTTCCACTGTAATCTATGACAATCGAGAAACCTTAGCACCTAAATATTCATCTTCCTGGCCTGCTTCTAGTGGGAAATCGATGACCGTGCCTTTTATGGCTTCATCAAGGGAAATGTGGCTTTGCTCATGCACCACAATTTCTTGTTCTTTTTCTTTCAGGAGGGCCTTGTGCTACTTGGCCTTCCTTTGTTGTTTCATTGCCTGATACTCCACAACATTCTCCTAAAGCTGTATTTCAGTTGCGGCTGCCTATTGTAGCTCGTAGACTTCACCCAATGTGATCTTGGAGAAGTCGATATGTAATGTGTCAAAATCTTTGACAACATCATCAAACACACCCGTCGCCATCCATGCCTCCACTACACACCCTTGGATTTGTACTTTGATTGGCGGCACTAGCTTTGGTGTTACTATTGAAACGTTGGGATCCACCCCATAAGTTTCAGTCTCGACGATGGATTTGACCTCGTTAAGGGCCTCTATGAGCTTATTGAAGTGCTCTAAAAATTGACCAGCAACATTTTCCTATTGTGTATTGAGAACCTTGAGTTTTTTCTTGGAAACCTTAGCTACAGCGTCCGCTAGCGCGCGAATATCATCCTCTATCAAGGTATCCTTCTTAGTTTTTTTGCTAGATTTTCTCTTTTTGTGATGCGTCCCGCGTTGTTATTGTTGTTATTTCGGGTGGTTACGGATGTCCTCATCTGTAGGTGTCCATTCTCCATCACTTTGATGGGAGCCACCATCACCGCTGTTATCATATTTTCCTTCTTACGACTGATTGTCTTAACCATCGCCTCCATCGTTTCCTTGGCCATTTCCGGTATCACCGCCTGTGCCAAGGTTTCCACCTTGGTTAGTTGGTGGGTCTTCTTGGTTTTCTCCTTCATCTAGTGGCTCTACGAGTGGGTCATTCCATTCTTCAGGATAGTCCTTGACAATTGTGTCCACATCATCATCAGTGATCATGAACCCTGCCTGGTGGACTTGCTTGGTCAGGTCATTCTTTGGCTCCAAAATCATGTTATGTGCACCCTCCTGAAAATTTATGAAGGCCATGTATCTGTGCATTGTGGCAACCCGGACTTTGTAGGATATCCTGATAACATCGTGCAGCGCCTCAGCATGCAGAAAAAACTCGATGTTATTATCCATTTGGCGGATCTTGTTATTCTTATCTTCCCACGAGTTCGGATACTTTGAGACAAGGCAAGGTAGTGGGACATCCATTAGTTTGTAGTCAGGTGGGTTGTCCCACAAGGTGAATGATATCAGGATGACCAGTCAGGAGTAGTGAAATTTGTATTTAGGATCCTCACGTGCTTGCGCTGCATCATCTAGCAGTTCATTCAGTAAGAACTGCGACCAGTTGAAAGTCACACCTTGTGCGCATTGCTCTACAAGTTCTACCACTCTAGTGGTGCATTCATTTGGCCTCATCTTGTGCAACAGCTTGCAAGACAGGATCCTTACAAAAAACCACACACTAGCATCTTCGATAGGGGGAATCATGAATCCCCTACCCGTGCACTATAGATTATACTTTTACTTCATCTTTGTGGTATCCATGTTCTGGCGCAAATACGCTGAGAGGTCGTTTCCTTTCTTCGGCAGTCTTGTGATCGACAAGATAAGCTCGACGTCGATTGGGTATAGTATATCAAGCCATGGGAACCCTCTGTGGAAATATACCAGTATCTGTTTCATATATGTGTTGGCCTGCAGGCTATGGCCAAAGTGTGGCATGCACAACAAGTTCATCAATCCTGCTTGGTCGGTGCCGGTAGACCACTTCATCGACTTTAGAACCTCGGGCCCAATCGACCCAGTTTGAATAGTGACGATGCAGTTCTTTCTTTCCAAACACAGCTACAAGCGAGTGTCAACATCCTCGAATCCCAAGTTGGCAAGCTTTGTCATTATGTCCATTAGCAAGGGTACACGATCAAGGATTCGGGGTGCTACTAAAAATGTGTGTGCTTTGTTGGGAAGCATCCCTGGCTTCGCCTCAGCTCTCCTCGGTCGGACATAGCACAAAAAGTTTCCTTCTTCCTACTCAAAATCCAAGTCTCTATTGAGCGAGGATTCCTCTTCCATTAGCTCTTCCTCTGGCAAGTCCTCCTCCATCGGCTCTTTGCTAGCGTTGTTCACAATGAACTTCCTTGTGTTTCCTTGACATTCCTGGCCTGGACGGCTTTCCCGCCACTTTCTCTCCAGCCTGTCTCGACTCTAGGATAGGTTGTACAGGTGCAGTTAGTGGGTTCTGAACAGGTTTCAGCATAGGGCCCGAATTAGGGGGTGTAACAGGGGCTGAAGTAGTCACAGGAGCGAGCTTCTTTCTTTTTCGTGTCGTTGGGTCAAGTTTTGGTTCTTGTTTTGGCTCTGGTTGCTGCACTTCAGGTGATACGATCTCTTCTTCAATTGGACACCCCGAAGTGACAGTCACGTCGGATAACACACTTGCACTAGAGATCTCTATTACCATGGGTATCGACTCACTCTGTGACAGACTTCGGCTCTGCAAACTCTCGTCTCGGTTTTTCTCATGCTCTCTCTATTTGCATAAAATACTGATTGATGGTGAAGCCTTGTATTTATACTCACCTATGCATCCTGTAGTCGTCATGCAATGGGAGGTCGAAGTCTAATCAATCACATGGGTTTCTAGGCCAACGTGTTTCTTCATTAACTCAGCAACTTGAGTGCTGCCCTATACTTGTCAACACAGTTATGGCAGTTATGATGCGGACGACTGATGGGACCAAAACGCACGTCGTCATTCTCCTTGTGTCTCATTGAATTAATATCACTTAGCTGTCATAACCACCTTGTTGGATATTCACACTTTAATGTCGGACATCTTGTCATTCCCACTTTTCCCTGCACTTTCCACTTTTTCCTACGCTTTTCGTTGGTTCCACCGCAAACATGCAACAGAATAGTTTCCACTTCTTTCTCTTTTTTTTTACACACAGAGCACAATTTTAACCAGGGATGTTGTGACCATCATAGTATGGTTTTAGGAAAATTCCATTCACCATCCCTGTGACGTAAGCTCCATCTAGTCTCTGCAATTTTACTGCACTCACATTATTGATGTGTGCGATCACATATGGCCATAGCCAGTGTGGCTTTAGCTTTCCTAGGTGTTTGAAAATTTTTCTGTCATACAACAACACAAGTCCTTCGACTTTGAATGGTTTAACCCAGATATGGTGATCATGCCATGATTTATGTCTCTGCTTCTCGAGAGTATGATGAAATATTGTGACAAAGAGTTCCTCCTCCATCTGGATGAGCTGCGACAACCTCTATTCAACAACATCTCCATCGGTCATCGTTGTCAATGTAACAATCCATAGGCTTGGCACAATATACTCCATTGGTACAACAACTTCTTATCCATATACCAATCTGAATGGGGTGTGCCTATCAGTTGTTTTCAAATTGTGTGATATGCCCTTAGCACAACTGATACTTTTTTATCCCAGTCATCTCGGTGCACATTTCATACCTTGGTCAATGCATTCTTCAGAATCTTGTTAAAAGCTTCGACCATTCCATTCGCCTGAGGATGATAGGGTGTTGTCTTCTTATGCTAGATCTAAAATTCTGCAGTAAGCTCAGCAATCATTTTGTTAACAAAATGTGTAGCTTAGTCGTTGAGTAGAATTTTTGGGCAGCCAAATATGGTTACCACATTTTCAAATAAGAACTTCGTCGCAATCACAGCGGTGCAATATTTAACAGGAGCAGCTTCAGCCCATCTAGTTAAATAGTATTTCGTAGTGATAATGTAGCATGCGCCAGTCTCTTTTCCTAGTGGACTGATTGGTCAAACAAAATCAATAGCACATTTGTTGAATGCTTGCATCGTTATTTGTGGTGGAAGCGGCATCTCGTCACGATGCGATGGTTTTCCTGTTCTCTGGCAGATATCATAATGCCTGCAAAAGCTTTTAGTATCTATGTGTATGGTTGGCCACCATATTCCTTCTTGTAATATCTTGCACATAGTTTCCTTTCCCGCTTGGTGTCCACCTGCGACACCATCATGTGCTTCACTCATCACCCAAGGTCACTCATAATAAAAAACACAGCGGTGCAGTATTTCATCCGTGCCCAATTTGTACAAGTGGCCAGCGATCAATGTAAAATCAACATCTCTAACGACCAAGTTCTTCTTTTGATTGATGAAGAATCCTAGAGGCACATAGACTGCACTTAGAAATTCGATTATAACGTTAAATTCCTTGTTCTAGTCTTCCATCATAATGACCACAAATTAGTTGCACGTCAGGCAAATTATCTTCCAAGCTTGTTGGCTCTTCACCACTTTCTATCTATGATAGGTGGTCTGGCCCAACATTCAGTCGACCAGATTTGACAATGACCTCAAAATCAGATTCTTGAAACAGGAGAAGCCATCTACATATCTCCCCCCCAACATGGGCTTGTTGACTAGGTATTTCTGCTTTGAATGATCAGTGTACATCTGGAAATTTCCACCCAACAAGTAGTGTCAGAACTTCTAGAGCGCATAGACCATAGCAAGACCTTCTCTTTCTTTCGTTGTGTTGTTCTTCTCTTTGGTTGACAGTTTTCTGCTAGCAAAAGCAACAGGGTGGTCAAGCACACCCTCTCCTGGATGTGTCAAGACTATGCCGAGCGCAACAGATGACGCATCGACATGAACATGGAATTCCTTTTTCCAGTCTGGGAATACCAATATTGGCACAGTGGCCATATTGTTCTTTAATTTGTCCAAGATTTCTTGGAAAGCTGGTGTCCACTGAAACTTTGCATCTTTCTTCAACAATTTCTCCATAGGTGCAGTGATCTCTACATACCCTCTAATGAACTTCATGTAGTAGCATGTATGTCCTAGCACAAACCTGAGTTGTGTGACTGATGTAGGCAGTGGTAAGTTAAGGATAATCGCAACTTTTTTTGGGGCAACCAAAATACCGCCACGAAATACGACGTGACCCAACAGAACACCAAATGGTGCACACAAAATACATTTCTTGGAATTGAGCATGATCTGATACTAGGGATAGTGGGCTAGCATCATGTGCAAAATCTCAATATGGTCTCTTATGAGGCCAAACACAGTCCAATCATCAAAGTAGACCTCAAGAAATCTATGAATAAAATATTTAAAAGAATAGACTACTATTCTAGAAAAAACAGCAGGTGCATTCTTGAGTCTAAAGGGCATTACCGTATACTGGTAGCATCCCCATTTTGTGATGAAGGTCATTTTGTGGCGATCCTCCTTCGTGATTCTGACCTGATGATAGCCATAGAAGCCATCGGTGAATGAATACATTTCTTGCCCTCCGACGCTTTCAAGTACTTCATCTTTAAATGGTGTTGGGAATGGATCGTGAAAGCATAAATCGTTCACCTTCCTGAGGTCAACACAAATACTAACTTTTCCTGTTGTTTTCTTATCCTGGATCACTATATGATCTGATCCCGGGGGCGAGCCCGGAAAGTCATCGAACCCACTAGAAACAATCGGGACCAATAGGAACGTTTTTCTGACGTTAGCGCAAATGAACATGAGCATAATATAAGTGTGTAATATAGAATCATCCACATGAAAATGAAAAATCATTCAAGCACATTAGGAACACGATTTGATTACGGAGTTCACCAGATCTCTTGGTTACGTCTCCGGGCCTACTCCAAAATAGAGTGACCAATCCATTGCAAATATGGACAATACATAAGATACATCACAACGGATTCACCTACAGAGTCTTCATCATCTGTTCATCTCTACCGCGCCACCATAACTGCCTCTGATGGGTCACATAAGTGCACAAGCTATAGGACTCAATCGAAGACTGCAGAAATCAAGCAAGCAAATGCATCCCTCCTTTGTCTCAAGAAGTTGCCAAAATTGGACATGAATATATTTTCCCAATGTAGCCAATCACACTCTTTCAACTGACTCTACGAGCCACGAACCTCGAGCGGATCAAAGACTTGCATAATGTTGCAAATCGCACTCTTTCAACTGACTCTACGAGCCATGAACCTCGAGCTACGCCACACGATATTCTATAGGATAGTCTCAATAGAAGACAATATGTTTGCATGAAAAGTGCATCAATAAAACCAAAGTCACACTCATACCAACCAATCCCTTCACCTTTGTCCTTCGGGATGAGAGTGTAGATGGTCACTACTTGCCTTCAAATGCAAATTGAAATGTTGCCTCCTCGAACTGACTCTGCTTATTTGTCTCCTACGCTGGATCACCTTCGGACATGATGGAGCCATGCTTGCTCTCTAAGCTGGAACTACAAGGTTGGAGCCTCTCCATGAGCTTCTCCAATGGAGACCCCCAATGGGGCCTCTCAGATGCTTGCTTCCTCTATGGGCTACATCTCTCCAAACTTGAGCTCCCTTCAAATGCACATGACAAGTGATTAAATAGGAGAAGCTACTTTTGGTGGCATGATACATGTGATTCTCCAAATTGGGATTAGTTACAAATTGGTTTGGATTTTAAGTACATAAACCAAAAATATGGTTCATGCCCACATGCCCATGGGTTTTCACATTTAGTTACTTCCCCATAATGACATTTACAAAATCCAACAATAATCCATTACATAACAAAATCCTTTTTTTAAATAGCATGTTGGTTTTTCAACCATAAACCAACTTGTTACAACTTCTTTACAAATATGGCATGTTTGTTTTTGGTTACAACCATGCATTAACTTCATAACAACTCAAGGAATAAAATAAATGAGTAATATGTGAGGAATTTTTCCACTCACTTCAAATATTAATCATTTTACAATTTCTCATGAGTAAATGCATGAATGTCCTAAAACTCATTTCACGCACAAATGCATGCATGCTAGTCATCATGCCACTTCATCATGTCATGTCATCATTCCACATAATCATTCCATGTCACCATGTCATGTCACCATGCCACATCATCATGCAATATCAACATGCTATGTCATCATGCCACATCACCATGCCACATCATCATGCCATGTCAGCATGCCACATCAGCATGCCACATCATCATGACACATTATCATTCCATTTCATTAGAATGCACTTTTTGACTACCACGTGGCAGCTTAAGGGAGTGCCACGTGGCACTTCAGCCAAAATTTTCCCTGTTGGGGCCAAACTTCAAAACGCAATATCTTTTGCATCCGGAGTCTGTTTGACACGCTGTTTGCACCGTTGGAATTGGATTGAAGAGATATTCAACATGGTACTATTTTTTTTGCAATATGATGATTTTGAAAATTGGCCTTTTTAGATCCTCCCAGATCATTCCTCCCCACTGGGAAGGCTTTTGGTCCCCAAAAGCTTCTTGCAGGTATGCTCATCTACTTCTTGATTCATTGGTGCCTGCACAAACTGCTTCCAATTCCTGGATTTTTGCACACTGCAAAATTTTTCTCATAATAGTCCACAACCTGCAACACTTGTCAGCCTACTCTGATACCACTTGATCTGATCCTGGGACCGGGCCCGGAAAGTCATCGAAACCACTCGAAACAATCGAGACTAATAGGATCATTTTTTTGATGTTAGTGCAAATGACCATGAGCATAACATAAGTGTGTAATATAGAATCATCCACATGAAAATGAAAAATCATTCAAGCACATTAGGGACATGATTTGATTACGGAGTTCACCAGATCTCCTGGTTACGTCTCCGGGCCTACTCCAAAATAGAGTGACCAATCCATTGCAAAGATGCACAAATACATAAGATACATCACAACGGATTCACTTGCAGAGTCTTCATCATCTGTTCATCTCTACCGCTGCACCATAACTGCCTCTGATGGGTCACATAAGTGCACAAGCTATAGGACTCAATCGAAGACTACAGAAATCAAGCAATCAAATGCCTGCCGCTCCTTTGTCTCGAGAAGTTGCCAAACTTGGACATGAAGATATTTTCCCAATGTAGCCAATCACACTCTTTCAACTGACTCTACGAGACACGAACCTCAAGCGGATCAAAGACTTGCATAATGTTGCAAATCGCACTCTTTCAACTGACTCTACGAGCCACGAACCTAGAGCTATGCCAC
>LPNX011070048.1:173382-280536 GCA_001517045.1 Pseudotsuga menziesii | reverse complement strand
ATAAATGAGTAATATGTGAGTAATTTTTCCACTCACTTCAAATATTAATCATTTTACAATTTCTCATGAGTAAATGCATGAATGTCCTAAAACTCATTTCACGCATAAATGCATGCATCCTAGTCATCATGCCACTTCATCATGCCATGTCATCATTCCACATCATCATGCCATGTCAGCATGTCATGTCACCATGCCACATCATCATGCAATATCAACATGCTATGTCATCATGCCACATCACCATGCCATGTCATCATGCCACATCATCATGCCATGTCAGTATGCCACATCATCATGCCACATAATCATGACACATTATCATTCCATGTCATTAGAATGCACTTTTTGAATACCACGTGGTAGCTTGAGGGAGTGCCACGTGGCACTTCAGCCAAAATTTTCCCTGTTGGGGCCAAACTTCAAAACGCAATATATTTTGCATCCGGAGTCTGTTTGACACGCTGTTTGCACCATTGGAATCGGCTTGAAGAGATATTCAACATGGTACTATTTTTGTTGCAATATGATGATTTTGAAAATTGGCCTTTTTAGATCCTCCCGGATCACTATAGGGCTGATCCACTCCAATTCCTCAACAAGTTCAATGATTCCTGCATCGAGCATGCAATCCAATTCTTCTTTTACCTTCTCTTTGTATCTTGGATTCAGTCTATACGAGTGATGTTTACTAGGTTTAGCATCTGGTCACAGGGGTATTTTCATCTCCCCTAGGTCGTCGATTATTCCCTTCATCTCTGAAAAGTTGGTAGGGAATAGATCCTGATATTCATGCAGCAAGTATGTGATCTTCACGACTGTCTCTTCATCCCAATAATATCCTATTGGTGAACTTTGGATTCTCTAGCGACCCAATGTTTACTTTCTTGATTTTCAACAGCTTAAGGAACTAGTCACTAGAAATTCCACTTCCTTCTACTGCATGCATGCCCTCTGATTTTGATATGTTTATGTTAGTCGGATCATCATCTGGGTCTCCAGTCAAATTGTAACAAGCCATCCATTGCTAAATGGTCACACTAAATTGGTGAGAATTGGCCTCTTCGACATGAATTTTAACAAATATCTTCTCCTTTATCATTTGAAGCGCAGCATCAACTGTAGGTTGTTCATCAGCAAATTCAAATGTCTGTCTAAAATGCTTAGCAAGTCCTTCCCATTCTTAGGTTCCTTGTCATAAATCCATAGATGCATACCACGTTCTAGGTGTCATTTCCAATGTGTGAATGAAATGGTGAACCCATTCCTGTTGTGGGTATTTTGCAAATAGGGTGCGACACCGATTGATGTACTCAGCAGGGCTTGACAATCCTATATATTTGTGGCTCACGGTGGTGCATTATTCTCCAAATATGACTTCCATCAACCTTCTTCATTGTGGCCATTCTGGTATGAACTGCTTGTGTGCACCCCACCATCTAGCAGGTGTAGCCTTCAGTACATGGTATAACGCAAAAAACCATTGCGGCTCTGTTACAATTCCTTCAAACTCACTTAAGAAGATCGCAAGGTTAGGAAAACCCTCAGAGGTGGGCAGCTCGCGTAGCTCGTTCTCCACTCGTCGCATAGATCTTGTGACTTTGGCACACCTTCTCATAGAGACCTCATGTAGCTTTTTTTTCCAGTTCTCCAATGCCTCCCCTGAATCGGATGTACAGGAACTAGCAATCTTCCAACTCAGGAACTAGCACTCTTCCAACTCAGGTTTCCCGGCAATAGAACCATTTGTTGGCATCTTTCTCTTCCTTGTCTCGACCCACGGTTCAACAAAAACACAATACTAACAAGACACCAAAATACATCGTCCCGACAGAGCAAGCTCAGTCGAAAATGCTCACGAGGCAGGTGTAGTCTCACCCGAGATATCTTAATGGGTAACTGCCAGAACCATGTTTCCGCAGATGGCGAGGGATTATGGTCCCTAGGTTCGCAGCCAAGGCGCTCGACATAGATGATGGGATGGAGTCCTTCACTTTGCAACAATGGCACAACCAAGTTCCATAGGCCACCCACGCGACACGACCTTGTCCTTAGACTCAACAACTAGCACAACGGTGTGACATAGTCGATTCCTTATACTTGACAGACAGTGCGCGACTTATATTTTAACTTAGCATATTTAACCGTGAACTCATACACAATAGTCCAACAATACTTTTATACAGTCATTCATTTATACTGTGATATACATTCAATAACAACTGTACTGTAATAATGTAAGACAAGCAACCATTCACATAAACATTCACCATTCAACAACATTCATCCATAGAACACAGGAAATAACGTGGAAACCAATATGGGAAAAACCACTAAGGTGCTCTTCATCTGGCATGAGAAATATTGGTAGCGTCTTGCAGCCTGCAACTTGTATACTGCTCTTAAGATATGTCTTTCTGACTCAATCTTCTTTCTCTCATGCTCTCTGTTTTATTCCCTATCTACTCCTACTGATCCGCACACAGCCTGGATCGACTATTCTACTTTACTAGCTGTCTGCACACACAGCTACAAGATCCATGGCTCAACAACCTTTTCCTTCTACCAGACTCAATCTCTAATAGTCTAGCTTGCTAAATCTACTAAATTTAACTGAATCTAATCTAACCTCGTCTAGCAAAATCTAACCCTTATACAGAGCGGGTTCCTTCTATTTATAGCATTTACAAGACCATGCAGGGTCGATTGAGTACTACTCGGTTATAATAGACTTAGGTAGCTACAAAATATCTCTTTTACATTAAATTTCATCCCATACCTAGCCGTGAAAGTCCTGTAATGCATTCACCACATCCTTAACTAGCCACGGAAACGTCTTTTAGCTCATTTGTACTAGTCATAACTAGCCGCAAAACTATCCTTCCATCTTTTGTTGGTTCGTCCTTATGTAGTTTTCCTTGACTTCCACCTGTCCAGCATGAACTCTTCTACTTGCCTCTTCCACTGACTCTGGATGTTCTTTTCCTCATCACACCAACCCTGTCGTAGCTTCCTCTGCTCTATGCTTCCTTTCATTCTTTATCCTTCCTTTCTCCACCGCACGCATGTTTTATCTTTCTGCGTCGGTTCATTTGCTTCCTTCTTGACCTGCTTTTCCCTTATCGTGCATGCACTTTTCCTTCTTTGTTTGCGCGTCATATTCTTCCTTGTGCACTTTTCCTGGCCCAACAGTAGTATAATTTCATAAATATTGAAAGTCTTTTATATTTGTAGTAAACCATGAACCATATTCAATTTACTTAATAACTAATGGAATCTATGAAAATCAAGAGGACCAAACCTAACCTTCCATGGTGTGTTGTAGGTAGTTGTTTCATCCATCATTATACATTCTCCATTGCTACTTGTAACTACTATAAATAAACAGTCCTCCCCATATTGTTGCACTACCATTATATAGTAATTTTGTTTATCTTAGGAAAAAGCACTTGATGCCATCAATTTTATCCTTCATGTTAAACTTCTTGATATGGTTTATAGAGAGTAAATTCTCATGTTATATATGAACAAAGGTAACTTCATTAACATCATGGGCATGTCTTATTCTCAACAAAACATGTACACCCCCTTCACCTTCAATCTTTGTCATCCAAGCATCTCTAATATTAATATATTCAAGCCTACTAGGTTAAAAGTCGATAAGCCAATCTCTCCTCGACTACTTATTACCTTGTGATTAATTGCACTTGGACTTCTAACAATCATGACATAATGGCCAATTTTACCATATTAATAGAAGATTACATCCTTAGTGACATTTTGTGTTTTCTTTCTTTCTTTATCTTGCAAAAGATTCTTACCTTTCTTTTATGTCTCCTTAGAGAGATTTTAATTAGGTTTGCATTGATACAAATACTATCCTATATTTTTCTTCCTATGAGATAATTCTACCAAGAGTACCTAGAGTCACCCCAACAAATTTATCAATGACATTCAAGCATGTCACAAATGATCAAATACTTCAATTAAGAAATTAATGGTCAATGTAGTCTTTAACATTTTTGTCATCACACATCTTGAGATCATATAAGTAGTTGTGTAAATAGAACATTTGTGCCTTGTGAGACATACCATATAAGCATTTATAAAATGTGATTATGGAACCATAAAGTTCAATATGTACTATGCATATGCATCTAATGATTCATACTTTTCTAACTTGGTTATGTTTTCTTCTATATGTTACCATATGTTTTTCTTTAATGGTGTACTCAGAATGGAAAATTGCCAAATAGGATACTAGTTTTTACCATTTACTTGATGTTAGGAGAGGAGTTCCTAAAGGAATTTCCATCTTCCCCTAATTTAAATATTCCTTTATGATGTATCAACTCCCTTGAATAATGATTCAAAATGTAGTTAGATCCACTCTTAACAATTCATTAGTCGAAAATGAAACATGGCTAGTCTAATACCATGTGATAAATTTGAATTAGCAAATAGATATCAAAATTGTGCTAAGATTTGATGTGAAAATGGTTACTAGTAGATTACGCAATCTATAAGAAAACCCATGTTGTCAACTTGAATACCACTTGAAAATTTTGTGACTCAATGAACCATGTGAGGTTTTGTAATAACCAAGTGCTAAATGTCAATTACTACAAAGTTAATACACATGTGATAAATGTACAATGCATCTTAGTTTAGGTATCTATAACATCAACGTCAACAAAAATTTATACAATATAGCTTATGATTTTTTATGATAAACAAATGGGGTTGTATAAGAGATAATCATAAACAAAACATTCATAGGAAAGTTCACATACAAATTACTGGGTATTCATCAATTGTGAATAATTAATTTTGTTCACTAAAAATATATAACAATACAATAGTCGCAAAGTAAATGTGTCACCAACAACATACCCACAAACTATAGATCTCAAACTATACGACAAACCCACACAATGTTGATTACAACCCTCATGTTGAACTAAGATTTATAACACAATGGATCACCAATATGAAAATCTTCCTAAACATTTAACACTCTACTCACTAATCTAATGGAGTAATCAATATCAAACACATGTGGTTTCTATATATATATATATATGAAGTGCTATAAAGATAGACTTTATCATGACCAACTTGGACTAGATATTTTGGCATTTCTCCACACAATCAATACTCCCCAATTAACTAATTGGTCAACTTTGACTTTACTAGTGTCATGGACCTAAATTCCTTTTCCACAAATTTTTTTTGACATCCTTGGTCATGTGGTTGTAACTTACCTCACCCATAGGTGCTTGACCGACCTATGACTACTATAACTAGAATTTTCCTGTTCACTTAGGGTCTTTCCTATAACTATGCCCTAAGATACAATTTGTTAGATTTGCAAAGAAGTTCTTCTAATAGTAGGCACATGTCCAACCATGGCCTTAAGGCATCCCAACAATACTTTTACAGTTAGCCAATCTTCAACAACGCTTAGCTAAAAAATACATTGCAAGGAACAATAACATTCATCCAAGTAAAGAGACCAAAATATAGAAACATGGGAAACACCCAAAGTGTACACCTCTACTTTGCCAATATGAAGAATGTTGCAAGAGTACAACAAAGGGAGTCCATCCAAGCTGCCTACAATGCTTTTATAAATATACAAAATGGCACAACTTCCTAGAGCCACAACACTTGTCAATCCAACCCCTGAAGCACCCATGAGCCTACCTCTTGCAGATTTTGTCTTTTCAATAATCACAAAGCCAATGTCGAAGTTATTCACTATGGCAACTCTAGACTTAGCACCTCAAAATTCCCTGTCCACTCTTGAATGAATAACCAATGATGAATGACTTTACATGGTAGCCATTTCCTTCTTCTAAGGTTCCTTACACCTTACTCCACTCTCAAGCAGACCAAACATGCAATCCCCTAAGTCTTGGAATGCTTAGCTCCCTGGGTCAACGTCCAACTAGATATGTGCACTCCCTCCCAAGGAATAAATCTTGTATAAATGAAACTCTTGAACAATTCACCACTCCATCCAACATCTAACATACATATTCCAACCTTGTTGATGTTGTTGCAATCTACTGTGGATTCCTAAGTTGATCGAGCAAGGGTGCTTACCATTTTCTTTGGATGAAGACCTTACAACTAGCATCTCCATGTCAAGCAATTGTGCTAGTTTAACACTGTATACCAAATCATCAATAGTAATCCACACAAATTTCCAGGCCCTTATCAAGGTCTCCATGTCAAGTAATTATGCTAGTTCAACACTAGATACAAAATCATCAACACTAAGCCACCTAAATTTCCATGCTCTTACCATGGTCTCCGTGTTAAGCAATTGTCACTAGTTCAACATTAGATACCGAAGCATAAACACCAAGCCACATAAATTTCCATTCTCTTATGTATTTGTGCTCAATACGAGTTTATGTTATTGCTCCTTATGTTTGTGTTCATGCTTCACTCTATCAGGCTAAACTCAAATATGCTAAGCTAACTTGTGGTAGTCTTAATTAGTCACATTAAGCTATACTAAACACTTATTTACACTTTGTTGTCTTTAATGCACGTAAATTTTACATAAACATTTCAAATAAACTGGTTTTAAACAAGAGTAATTGTATTTATATAAGTGAAGACTATTTTGACCATTATATTTGTTATTAACTTCTTTATACTTTACATTATATTTATAAATTGTATCTTTTATTTATGCTTTACTTATGATGTACTGAAAAACTTTATCTTTGAAAATGGTTATTATATTAACTTCAATTGTTAATAAATTCAAAATAAAAATATTAAAAAATTACAAATATTTTAAAAAAGTGAACTAAATATCACAATAAAATTTTAAACCAGTATGCTCAACTCTTAAACACCATGCTTATATGCTGGACTTTTTCCTTATATTTCCTAACTTAAGTACTTAATATGATAAACATACATGTAAAATGAAACCATTTATCAGGCAAAGCTTGTTGAATGATAAAACTATTAAAAATATGAGAAATTCCTTTCATTTTTCCATTTGATCCCTGTGACTTTGTATATTGAACTTATGGTAAGCCACGCACGCCTATAGCATGGGGAATGATGATTGAAAAAGCTACACGTCTTTATCCTCTCATCATTATTAATTTAAAGTTTGAAGCTTGTTTATTTATTTATTATCAAAGAAAAGAAAAGAACAGAAGAGAAAAGAAGTGAATTGAAATAAATGTCATCATTTAAGGTGGACTTTTTTCCAAAATAGTTAATTCTTGATATT
The DNA here is from genome assembly GCA_001517045.1 of Pseudotsuga menziesii. Taxonomy (NCBI): domain Eukaryota; kingdom Viridiplantae; phylum Streptophyta; class Pinopsida; order Pinales; family Pinaceae; genus Pseudotsuga; species Pseudotsuga menziesii. The sequence continues at coordinate 273,272 of LPNX011070048.1, read as the reverse complement.
TATTTAATCAAAGGAAATGGTTATATATCAAGATGCCAAGGCAAAGAGTCTTACGACAAACCAAAAGTTTAGGGTCCATGAAATACTATTTCCAAATAGCATGTGATCTAAATAAATATCTTTCCTCTAAGAACATTAATCGGGACTAAAAAACACAAAATAAACCCAAACAACTTATCTCAAGAAATACTCCAAAAATAACTATATCACGACCAGGCCTGGAATTTGACGTGGTACAGGACGTATTTAACAAATTGGAACGTATTTGACACTGAAAATTATATGCCACCCGTCACCGTCTACATGTGAGAGAAAATGCACATCGTCAAATTGACGTTTATTGGTATTCATCAAACGTCAAAAATGCTAGTACCAGGCTGCAAGTATGGCACTTGGCCATTTAGCCAGGATGGCAAGCAGGCCTGGAATTTCAAATGTACTTTGCCTGTCAACCGGCAATTTCATGACGGCCTAGTATTTTATGTGCCTTTCACTTTAAGTTTTGTAAAAAAACAAGAGTGTCAATTTTATTTACATTTTTTTATTAATATTTGTATTTTTGTACTATTATAATTTTAATTTTCTACTATTAAAAATATATAATAAAATAAAATCCACCAAATCATATCAAAAACACTGAACTTAAAATTTGGAATTTACCTGAAATCAAATCCATTGATTGTCCAAACGCTCTAAAGGTCCGCCAAAACCTCATAACCTAAAACAAATGAAAAACATTTGAGCCATACTTTTTATCATACTTTTTATCTAATCTAGACGACCAAACCATAAATTTCTATTTGTCGAATGAAAAACATTTGAGCCATACTTTTTTATCATACTTTTTATCTAATCTAGACGACCAAACCATAAATTTCTATTTAGTCGAATGAAAAACATTTGAGCCATACTTGTTATCATACTTTTTATCTAATCTAGACGACCAAACCATAAATTTCTATTTCGTCGAGTGCAAGACAGGGATGAACGCTCATAACCTAAAACAAATGAAAAACATTTGAGCCATGTACTTTTTATCTAGACGAGTTCCGGCGGGTCTCCAACCAAACCATAAATTTCCATTTCGTTGAGTGCAAGCCAGGGATGAACGCAGTTTTGTCAATTACTTGGACTAGGGAGTTTTATCAATTACTTGGACAACTCCGTAGCTGTGACAGTAAAAGTAAACAATGTCTACTCCCTACAAATTGCAACACGCTTGGAAGACTACATAGTGCGCCATAGCCATGAGCTATTGTACATTTTTTAACCAGGCTTACTCATTTCCATTTTTTTAACCACGTCGACTCATTTTCATTTTGATTAAAAAGGAGCTTGATGGGATCCCCTTTATGGTTGTAAAGTTGTGATAAATAGCATGAAAATGGTGGCGCCATTGAAGCGGGTTTATGCTTTTGAAAGAATCTCAATAAAGTATCACTTGCCAATGAAAGGAAATATTACCTTGCAAAAGGAAAGGTGGAAGCACAGATTAGCTTTACCAATTCCATGTATTACCTCCCCCTCCTACTAAGGGAGAGCGGCTTCGCACCTTTCAGTCTGATCTTCTTCGTTTAAAGTGGCAATACATCGCACACAAATGCCCATTTTAGCGGATTATCCAGCTAGATAAAATGTGTTAAGCATAACCAGCAACATAAGGTTAATCTGGTTAGATAACTACTAGGCATAGAACTAACGGTCATGCCAGTCATACAACTAACACAAGGAAAGCCCCTATTCACAAGGATGCATCATTTATAATAGAGAGAAGAATCTTGCATCGCTTATAACACAGAGAAGAATTTATCCTATGAGATGTGCTGATAAATCTATTTTGTTGTGGCCAAGAACCTTGATAGGCTCAGCTAGATTGGAACGCTATTGTACATTTTTTAACCAAGGTGACTCATTTTCATTTCATGTTTTACTCTTGGATTCTAATGCTATATGAATTTTGTTTTTCCTTTCAAACTTGTTCAATATATATGTTAAAATCTCCTTCGATATATAAAATAGCTAAAACATAGAGCGGGAGAGTTACTAATGCTTACCTGCTTATATGAAGTCCAACCTCAAGGTATTCAGGCTACTCCAACTTCCTGTTCCCAAACTCACCGGACTTGTCCTCTCTCAACACTCCTGAGTCAAGAAACTACACATCAATTCTAGGCTATGCGCCTCATAAACAGGAATCAACTGCTAAGAAAAGATTCGAAATTCCTAAGTCCTCTTGCATATTGTCCAAACCTCCACTAGTGACAGTTATACCATGTTCAGAAGTATTTAAACCAACATTTGGTGGTGGCCACTTCTCACAGTGATGGAGAGGTTTCTTAGAATCATGGGAGAGGGACTCCATGGATTTTATTTGGTGCATAGAGCAGATTATTTTTCTACCTTTTATACATTTTGAAAGGAGAGCCTCGAACTGGCAGTAGTAGACATCATATTGCATCCAAGCTTCTGGCAGCTACCAAACCAAGCTACCAACCAGATTTGGATCCATCCGGATCAACTGAATAAGCAACTGGCACTGGCACTAGACTTGGAATTGGAATTGGCTCAAGGCAATAAAGACACCAAGTTACGAATTTCAAGCCTCATTCGATTTGACATTAACATAGGTGTTGCTTGCCAAATTGCCATACTTGCAGCTTGCGGGTACTAGCATTTAATTTGACATGAACTTAGATAAGACAGTAAACTACGGTTGCTTGCCATTCTGGCCAAATGGCCAAGTGCCATACTTGCAGCTTGGTACTAGCATTTTTGACATTTGGTGGACACTAATAAACGTCAATTTGACGGTGTGCATTTTCTCTCACACATAGACGGTGACGGGTGGCATATAATTTTCAGTGTCAAATACGTTCCAATTTGTTAAATACGTCCTATACCACGTCAAATTCCAGGCCTGATGGCAAGCAACCGTAGTTTACTGTCTTATCTAAGTTCATGTCAAATTAAATGCTAGTACCTGCAAGCTGCAAGTATGGCAATTTCGCAAGCAACACCTATGTTAATGTCAAATCGAATGAGGCTTGAAATTCGTAACTTGGTGTCTTTATTGCCTTGAGCCAATTCCAATTCCAAGTCTAGTGCTAGTGCCAGTTGCTTATTCAGTTGATCCGGATGGATCCAAAGCCGGTTGGTAGCTTGGTTTGGTAGTTTCCAGAAGCTTGGATGCAATATGATGTCTACTACTGCCAGTTCGAGGCTCTCCTTTCAAATTGTATAAAAGGTAGAAAAATAATCTGCTCTGTGCACCAAATAAAATCCATGGAGTCCCTCTCCCATGATTCTAAGAAACCTCTCCATCACTGTGAGAAGTGGCCACCACCAAACGTTGGTTTAAATACTTCTGAACATGGTATAACTGTCACTAGTGGAGGTTTGGACAGTATGCAAGAGGACTTAGGAATTTCGAATCTTTTCTTGGCAGTTGATTCCTGTTTATGAGGTGCATAGCCTAGAATTGATGTGTAGTTTCTTGAATCAGGAGTGTTGAGAGAGGACAAGTCCGGTGAGTTTAGGAATAGGAAGTTGGAGTAGCCTGAATACCTTGAGGCTGGACTTCATATAAGCAGGTAAGCATTAGTAACTCTCCTGCTCTATGTTTTAGCTATTTTATATATCGAAGGAGATTTTAACATATATATCAAACAAGTTTGAAAGGCAAAACAAAATTCATATAGCATTAGAATCCAAGAGTAAAACATGAAATGAAAATGAGTCACCTTGGTTAAAAAATGTACAATAGGGTTCCAGTCTAGCTGAGCCTATCAAGGTTCTTGGCCACAACAAAATAGATTTATCAGCACATCTCATAGGATAAATTCTTCTCTGTGTTATAAACGATGCAAAATTCTTCTCTCTATTATAAACGATGCATGCTCGTGAATAGGGGCTTTCCTCGTGTTAGTTGTATGACTGGTATGACCGTTAGTTCTATGCCTAGAAGTTATCTAACCAGATTAACCTTATGCTGCTAATTATGCTTAACACATTTTATCTAGCTGGATAATCCGCTAAAATGGGCATTTGTGTGCGATGTATCGCCACTTTAAACGAAGAAGATCAGACTGAAAGGTGCGAAGCCGCTCTCCCTTAGTAGGAGGGGAAGGTAATACATGGATTTGGTAAAGCTAACCTGTGCTTCCGCCTTTCCTTTTGCAAGGGAATATTTCCTTTCATTGGCATGTGATACTTTATTGAGATTCTTTTAAAAGCATAAACCTGGTTCAATGCGCCACCATTTTCATGCTATTTATCACAACTTTACCACCATAAAGGGGATCCCATCAAGCTCCTCTTTAATCAAAATGAAAATGAGTCGACGTGGTTAAAAAAAATGGAAATGAGTCAGCCTGGTTAAAAAATGTACAATAGCTCATGGCTATGGCGCACTATGTAGTCTTCCAAGCGTGTTGCAATTTGTAGGGAGTAGACATTGTTTACTTTTACTGTCACAGCTACGGAGTTGTCCAAGTAATTGATAGAACTCCCTAGTCCAAGTAATTGACAAAACCGCGTTCATCCCTGGCTTGCACTCAGCGAAATAGAAATTTATGGTTTGGTTGGAGACCCGCTGGAACTCGTCTAGATAAAAAGTATGGCTCAAATGTTTTTCATTTGTTTTAGGTTATGAGCGTTCATCCCTGTCTTGCACTCGACGAAATAGAAATTTATGGTTTGGTCGTCTAGATTAGATAAAAAGTATGCCTCAAATGTTTTTCATTCGACTAAATAGAAATTTATGGTTTGGTCGTCTAAATTAGATAAAAAGTATGGCTCAAATGTTTTTCATTCGACAAATAGAAATTTATGGTTTGGTCGTCTAGATTAGATAAAAAGTATGATAAAAAGTATGGCTCAAATGTTTTTCATTTGTTTTAGGTTATGAGGTTTTGGCGGACCTTTAGAGCATTTGGACAATCAATGGATTTGATTTCAGGTAAATTCCAAATTTTAAGTTCAGTGTTTTTGATATGATTTGGTGGATTTTATTTTATTATATATTTTTAATAGTAGAAAATTAAAATTGTAATAGTACAAAAATACAAATATTAATAAAAAAATGTAAATAAAATTGACACTCTTGTTTTTTTACAAAACGTAAAGTGAAAGGCACATAAAATACTAGGCCGTCATGAAATTGCCTGTTAACACGCAAAGTACATTTGAAATTCCAGGCCTGATCACGACTAAAAACACAAAATGAACCAAACAACTTATCCCAAAAAATACTCCAAATCAAGTAGAATGATTCTTCAATCGTACCAAAAAGCAATCTAGGGTGGACTCTATGTAATCGTAGATTCTTTTCTTTGAGAGTACGTAGTATGTGATGTGATGGTTATCTTAGCATCCAAATATTGTTAAAAAAATGTGTCGCGAGGCAAGGCAGAGGACACTTGTCTTAGAAGCCGAGGTAAGGCAGAGGACACTTGTCTAGCATCGGGGGATGTTGAATAAAATAGCGCGCAGGATAGATAGATACAGACACGTGTATGAAAGAATATCTATCCTTATCCTTATCCTTATCCTGATATATATACATGAAGAAAAGAAACGCAGAGAGAGAATAATGATGTTATTGAGGGTAGCATACACGCTCTTATTCCTGTCGATCTCATGCTGCTCTTTCAAGATCCTCCATTTCCTAGTCTCGCCCTTCATAGCTTATTGATCATTTAATGCTGCTGCTACTACTTCACATCACAGCATTACTACAAGAGATTTTTACTTTACTCCACTCTGCAGGGACGGGAGAGGAGGGAAGGATTCTATTTTCAGCACAGCACAGCACAGCATTTCTATTCTTCTATATTGAGGCCTGCTAGTCACTGTATTGGGACTCATTCAGTGTGTTATGTTGAAACTGTTCTTCTTTCTACCTAATTAATGGCAGGCGGCACCAAACCAAATCAAAATTGGTTGTCACCGAATATCATTAATCTTTGTTCAATTTAAAATACAAATATGTATTGATGTAGATATTTAGGAAAGTGCAAGAGCATGCTCAAGGATGCTGTCTGTCTTTCAAAAGTTCTGAGAAACATTATATGTTTTATCTTAATGATCCATGAGCTAAGATTTGCCATCATTTAAAAAAAAATGGAGAACTGGGTGTCCCTTATTTTCTGAAGTTATAATGGCTGTGTAATGCTATGATTGTTTATTTTTCAATCTCTTGTCTCATGACTTAAAAGATCTCTGGGTAAAGGTCATCTGTCACAAATTTTCTTTTCCATTCATGTTGTTATTAATAAAGAGAACGTTGAATTGTAAGAAGAAAAATGTGAATTAAGGAGAGCAGAGGAGAGTCATTTATCCACAGACTTGTGCTTCACTCTCCATTTCTGGAATCTGTGTGTCATGTTTCTCCTTCAAATTTTAAAATATATGGTTACGCGTTGGCAGGAGTTGTAGATGGACCTGCACGATCCGCTTTATAGATACCCTAATGCATTCATATGTACGTGTAAATCTATGTATTTTCAGGGAAATTGTAGGTTTGTTGCTCCATAGAGGGCTGGTTGTTATTTTCCCTTTGCGTAGAATCCTGATAGTTTTTCTATCATGTTATTATTAGTATGTAGTTATTATTATGTAGAAGGTCGAAGGGAAAAGGAGGTGTTGCTTGGTGGTTTGGCTTTTTTTTTTAGTGTGGGTGGAAAATTGGAAATTAATCAGCTTGTTGTTTAGGTTTCAATGGGTAGGCTTTAATGGGCTAGCTGCAAGCCATTAAGTTTCAATCTCAAATTGTTAATAGCTTGAGATCCAACTACATACTACATAACAGGTTTCAATGGGTAGGCTTTAATGGGCTAGCTGCAAGCCACTAAATTTCAATCTCAAATTGTTAATAGCTTGAGATCCAACTACATACTACATAACAGGGACGTGTGATAGCATTAAATTTCAATCTCAAATTGTTAATAGCTTGAGATCCAACTACATACTATACAACAGGGACGTAGTAACAGGGACTTAGCAGCTGTCACATTAAAGCCTGATTATTAATTCAACTTATGAATGTTAATGTAGAATGGGCAATGATACTTCCGAAACACGGCTCTCCGGTTTACACGATCTCTCGAGCACGTGGGGTCTGTTGGCTTAATATACGAGCTTTCGAGTTTCAATGATTGCAGGAGCGTGCAGCATTATGCTATGAGTGTCGGATGCGGGGATGGAATTTGACGGGTGAATGCCCGTCATGGGTCAATTTACCCGTCAAATACAGCTAAGATTTTAGCAAAACCGTCAAAAATACATAAAACTTTTCAGATTTAGAATACATAAAACTTTTCAGATTTTGATTGTTTACCGGCAATTTTGACGGGTGTCCGCATGTGAAATTCCAACCCTGGTCGGATGGATCAGTTGGGGTGATTCCAATATGGTGGAATTCGAGGGATACATTGAAGGGTACTTCTCGTCTCGTTGTTGTCGTCGGGGAAATATATTTTTGGTATATACTATGAAAATTCATTTGGGTTTTTTTATGATTTCAAGAAAATTTCTATGGTATAGACAAACTTTGGAAAAGGTCGTCTGAGAGGATTTACTCCAAGGAGCTTTGTATGATTTAAAATTTAAAAAGAAAAAGAAAAAAAACTTTATTTGAGATCATGATAACCTTGTTTAGTTCATGACACCACCATGTTATTTGACCATAGTCATATGCGGTTCTCCAACTCCTATGGGGTGGGAGTGTTGGTAGAATGAGGCTCTTTGGAGTTCGTTTGGTTATATTTTGTATGTGTTCTACCGTTTACTTGATTTTGGATTATAGATAATTTAATCTCTTTGTTGCATGGTAGCATGGGATGGCTTATTGTGTGGGAAGAGTTATAAGAGTTATATAGTTTTATGAGTTATAATAGTTAGAATGCCAAAATTTAATGGTAGTATAATAGAGTTTTTTATTTTATTTTAAATAAAAGATATATTACTGCTTAAAACTTGTTTACAGAGAGACCATCAAAAGAGCAGGCCCTAGACGACCCGCTTCCGAACTGACCCAACCCAGTTACATTCAAATTCCCCACCCAGAAGCTGGGAGAGTTCCCACTATGGAGATCTCAATACCTGACATTCTTATTGAAACTAACTTCCTGCTTACTGAAAACATAAAAGAAAACACTATCTAAAACAACTTATGGACCGAGTTCGCAGCCACCCAAAACATAAACAGACCACCAAAAGATAAGACACCACCAAGCCTCATGGGAGCATCGAGGTGTCTGCAATAAGGCCCCTAGACTGACCGCGCCCGCTCGGATGCAACACCACTTCTGCACTATGCTCCATTGGTGGAGCTCCCACATTTCTCCCGCTAGCGTGTCGTCCATGCTCGCCTGCCGTAAGCTGCTCCATCCCCGGGTAGTATAGCGCAATCCCCAGATAGGATGCTCTCTGGTCCACCTTTCTGTCCATGAGGCGACAATCCATGCTGAGAGCTTCCACCTTGTTGAAAATATTCCTGCACTCCTCGTTATGCTCCTTCCAAGCTTTAATCGGCTCCTCGTCACCCTCCTGCTTCGCCAGCATCTCCACCATCTTCTCCTCTATTTTGGCCGCAGACCTAAGATTCGCCTGAGTGACTAGGTTCATAAGGACCTAGTATATCATCACCATGCAATCATGGGCTGACACACGCCCCGCCATGGACCCTGGATCTGAGACCCACCCATCCACCTCCTCCTGAACCTCCTCAATTGGCATCACCTTGACCTGATCCCAGAGAGCCTTCTCCACATTATCCATCGCAAGCCTGGAGATGTGTGGAATGCGGTCTTTGAAAGCCTTTGCCGCATCCTGAGCATGCAATTGGGCCCAGGTTGCTGCCCTCTTCCCTTTTCAATTGCAGTCTTTTCCTTTGCCTCGACTACCAGTCGCGCCCATGCTGCCCCCAAGTTTCTCAAGACCTCCATGAGGTGGGGCCATTCTACCCTACTCGGCTTTATTCTCCTTTCTTACAATTGTCTCCTTTCTTACAATCGTCCCTCCTCCTCTTCTCGTCTCCTCGTCTATACTTAGCAGTCTAGCCCGATTTCTACCCAGATCATATGGATTGGCCTTGGCCAACTTCATCTAATAAATAACTAACCCTCCCATTAATGAATTAATGGATCCATCCTGGGAAATGATGACCCAAATCCGGCCTCCTTCCATTCTCGTACCTCGCATGGGGTTCATCATAAGAGTCTTCATCACCACTACATCATCTGCCCATGTGGAGACTGCACTTTCATTCCTCTCCATATCACCTTCATACCTTCTCTTAATGAAGAAAGGATACACTCAGATTCCCCTAATTTGAGACCACCTGTTGATCGTGCATTAACAAAGACGACATGTGGGAGGACCATGCATCCTCCTCTCCCCTCCACGTTCCTTGCTCGTATGGCCTGTCATCTGCCCCTTGTCATCCCCATCTTGGGCTGCGAGTTGGCGGCCGTTGGGCATCCACTATTCTTCCTCGAACTCTTCAAGCCATCCCCTCTAACTATCCTTGACATTAGCGACCCCGACGTTAGCCATCAAGTCCGCTACCCGGTTAGCCTCTCTCCTGACATGGTGAAAGGACAAAGTCGGGTACATCACAATCAGCTCTCGTAGGTCCTCCATTCTCCCCGCAAGACGCCAGCTAGAGGCCACCTTCTATGCTGACTTTCTATTTTTCGTCTGTTGAGCCATGTGGACGAGGATCTGAGAGTCCCCCTCAATTATCGCCGACAGCCACCCATTCCTAATGATGGTTTGGACACCCTAGATCATCCCTTCCAACTCCACCGAATTGTTGGAATCATGCCCTAAGTTTCCATAGAAGACCTGCAATATTTCTCCACTATAGTTTCAACAGACCCCTCCGTATCCTGCCTCCCCTGGGTTGCCTTTGGCCACGCCACCAAAATTTACCTTGAACACCTGCCACGAGGGGGGGACCAAGATATCGGGCTCTCCACTCTGCCAACCCTGGGATTCTGGGGAAACTCGCGGATGACTCCCTTATGTAGGCCCCAAGCCTCTGCAACTCTTCTTTCTGCTCCTGCAAATTATCTATCTTCATCCGACCACTGCATGCTACGAATTGTCTCCATTAAGTTGGAAGATATGATTTTCCATGAATCCTCCAGAGACTGCCCTTTTCCCCTGAAAATCCGGATGTTCCGCTCTTTTCGGATCACCCAGATAACCATACTGAGGAAGGCTTTCCACAAAAAGCGCAAGATGTTGTTTTTGAAGGCCTTCGGGTTCTAGTCCCTTAAGGACTGAGCCAGATTCCCCTTGCATCTGTTACTTATCCTGAACATTAGCGCACCTTTATCCCACAATCCAAATGTGAAAGGGCACACATCCAGGAGATGGCCCATACTCTCCTCCTGATCAGCACACAAGACACACCGGGATGGTCCCTAAATCCCTCTTCGCTGCAAGTTTTCCCCCGTGAGAATTCTCCCTCTAACCACCACCCAGCAAAAGATGGCCACTTTTGGCCATGGGTTGGATGCCCACACCTTCTCCCAGATCTCATCTTCCTCCGTTTGACCCCTTATTTTGATGTTGTAAGCTTCTTTTATACTAAACATCCCCTTCTGGGAAATGGTAGTATAATAGAGTTATTCAAGGTATGTATGGACTTTTTTAACGATGAAAATTAAACAAAGGAATTTAGTTAGGTTGTGATATTTTTTAAAGGACTAAGATTGTCATTTCATATGTGTGAAGTGGAGAGCTCAACTTCACTAGCTTAATATAGGGTATTGATCATCATTTTTTTTCAACCCTTACCATGAAAGCATCTAATAAAAATATTTTTGTCTTAGTGACTGCTAAGGGTTGACTTACTATCGAGGGAGGAATTGAAAAAGAAGTCTTGGAACAATTTATGAGATGGTTTATCAAACACTGGAGGCCTCATCCGTTAAAGGAAATAGGACACTAAGAGATGTCTAGATCTTATTCCTTGTAGGATTTTAAAAACCAATGTTGAGCATGCGACCTACCTTATCCTTAGATGAGCTTGTGAAAACCCTCCATGAAATGGAGGATGTCAAAGACCACGGCTTTGATGGTTTCCACAAGGCCATATAAGATTTTGTTAGGCCACAAATTCTATTGGTGTATATGGAAGCTTTTGGATAGGAATATTTAGGGTCAATATTATTAAAGACCTTATTAAATTTATTCCAAAGGAAAGTAATCTAGAATTATCACTAGTTGGAGACCCATTACTCTACTTAATACATATAAAATTATGGCCAGAGTGTTCACCCTACACATTAAGCACAATCATACAAAATCATCCACCTAGAATGCTCTGGCTTTATTTATGCGGACTACATTCTAGACATTGTAATAACAATGTGGAAGGACATGTAATGGGACTAGGACCTTGGCGTGGATGTCCTCTTCATCAATAATGGTTTTGAGAAATCCTAATATTGCGTGGTGTGGCCCTTTATCTTGGATTTTCTCCACGACTTGTGATCTAGGTATATGGGTTCATACACTCTATTCAAACCCTCTTGTAGGTTCCTCAATGTATTTATTCATTGACATAGACAATTATGAGTAGACATGTATTTTTTTATCAATCCATGAGTATTTTGCTTTGGCTCTACCCTTGTATCACCCTTGTATTTTTTTACGATTTTGGGCCTTGGATGTATGATCATTTCTAAAGTTAGCATGTGCCTAAATTTTTAGGATCCATGTTTGTAACTTAGATGCTAGACAACTTGAAAATTACAATTTTTCATATGACTCACTCCTTACGATCCTACAGTAGGACTTGTGACATCACACTGTGGATTTATTGGATGTTTTATGTGTGCACTATGACTCCAGCATTCAATGAGATAAGATACAATTTTATAGACAAAGACAACACCATATGCCTTGTTAGTTGGCCTCCTAACAATGGTCTCGCATACAACCTTTTATTTTTTGGGTAAGCTCTTCATCTTCAAGGCCTCTTCTCAATATCTCTAGGAGCCCGTTGTGGAAAGAGTTGAAAAGAAAATTGAAAAGTGAATCACCAAGCATTTGTCCCTAGCCATAAAATTCCATATATGTACTAAAGTGTTCAATGGAGGCCCATGCTTATTATTCTTGATGTTGGGTTCTTTTTAAAGTGGGATATTTAAAATTAGAGAAAGAACATTGACATTTCTTTACGCCAAGAATGAAAAATACTAGGGGTTCCATAGTTTTCACTTAAATCTACATCATACACCCTAGAAATATGGATGCATGGATATAATCAGGATGTGGCTATAAGGATGAGCCTTGTGGGTAAATGGATGATTCATGTTGTAGAAGGAAAGGATGCCTATAAATTCTTATTGTGGCACTAGATCAAATATGGCCTCCCACTTCGGAAGTAGGCCTTGTAGTGAGTATCTTTTCAAACCTTCATTTTCATGCACTTTCAAGTTAAATTTTGGGATAATTTTTTTTTTGGAGGATTTGGAATCCCTTTCTTTCTTGGAAATAACTCTCCCTTCAAATTGTCCCTTCTTTTAATAATAGTTTCCTTTAACGGTCATTACATGTCAAATATGTAAGTAAAACTCTTGCTAAAACTTCCTTGGTTCCTTCGTGGTCACTACTTGTCAAATATGAGTCTAAGACTCTTTCTAAAATATCCTTGGTTCTTAGCCCTCATGCTTTCCAAGAAGGGAATTTACATGGCCAATTCCTTGTTTGATAAGATGGATAATTCTTGGTTGCGTGTTTATTCATTAACATAGATAAATTTGAGTGAGTGGGGATCTTTTAATCAATCCATGAGAGTTTTGATTTAGCTCTATCCTTGTATCACCCTTGTATGTTTTGACCATTTAGGCCTTGGATGTATGATCAATTCTAAAATTAACACGGGCCCAAAATTTGTGATCCCTTTATGTAAGTTAGATGTTAGACAACTTGATAATGATGATTTCGTAGATGATTCATTCCTTATGATCCTAGAGTAGTGCTAGTAGTGGGATCACACCATGGAGTGATTTGATAGTTTACATGTGAATTATGACTCCAACATTCAATGAAATAGGATACAAATTCATATACAAAGACAACACCCTATGCTTGTTAGTTGACCTTATAACAATGGTCTTGGATACAACACTTTATGTTTTGAGAACACCTTTCATCTTCAATGTCTCTCCTCAATACCTCTAGGAGTTGGTTGTGGAAAGAGTTGAAAATAAAATTGACTAAGTAGATCAACAAGCCTTTATCCATAGTCATAAAATTCCATATTTTTACTAAAGTGTCCAATGGTTGCTCATGTTTATTATTCTTGACATTGGGGGGTTTTAAAGTGGAATATTTGAAATTAGAGAAAGCACCTAGACATTTATTTGGGGAAAGAATGACAGAAAGTAGGGGTTCCATAGTATTCATTAAAGGTTATGTTGTACACCCTAGAAATATGGATGCATGGGTATAAATAGGATGTGGCTACATGGATTAGCCTTGTGTGTAAATGGGTCGTTCATGTTTTGGATGGAAAAGAGGCCTAAATTCTTGTTGTGGGACTAGACCAAAGATGGACTCCTACTTGAGAATTAGGCCTTATAGCAAGTATATTTTCAAATCTTTCTTTTCATTCCCTTTTAAATTAAATTTTGGGATAATTTTTTCTTTGAAGCATTTGGAATCCCTAGGAGGCTGTGAAACCCTTTCTTTTTTGGAAATGTCTCTCTCTTCAAATTGTCCTCTCTTTCTATAATCATTGCCTTGAGTGGTCATTGCATGTCAAATATGTAGGTAAAACTCTTGCTAAAACTTCATTGGTTCTTTAGGGGTCACTGCTTGTCAAATATGAGTGCAAGACTCTTGCGGAAAATTCTTTGTATTTTCACCCTCATGATTTTCAAGAAGGGAATTCACATGAACAATTCCTTATTTGATAAGATGGCCCATTATTGGCTACCTGTTTTTGGCACAACAGATCCCATTTTATCTGTTAAAATGGGAGCCCCATTTACTCGTCATTAAGGTAATATTTATGGTTATTATCTTACTTATGGGGTATCATTCATTGTTGTCTTTAATCTTTTTTCTTTTCATGTTTTTACTTTAATAAAATTTTGCTCCAAAACCTTGTTTTTTCTGTTTGTGAATTGCGGAAAATTTAGTCTTTTCTTTCAAATATCTTGTTTCTGCAATTCGCAAAGCGGATAGAAGAAGTCCCTTTTTGGAGGTTTTGAAATTTGTTTTTTCGCAACACGCAATGTGTATCGTGGATGTTGTAATCTTTTTTATTTTTCATTTTCACCTTTCCACAATCTGCAACCTACAATGCAGATTGTGGATTTCAGAAAGTTTTTCACAATAAAAATTCAATTTATCGGTCCCGCAAATCTGCAACTCGCAATGCAGATTACGGAAATCAGAAAGCCAAAAATATAATAAAATCGCAAGTCACATTTCTGTGATTCCACAACCCGCAATGCGGATTGTGGATTGTAGAATCAATAAAGTCTTTTGATAAGAAACTTTCACCCTGCATTTCCGCAACTCGCGATACGAATTACATATTGCGGAAATTCAAAAATAAAATTGTTGAAACATTGTCTTCGCAATTTCCTTTCTCTCTTTCTTGCTTCAATTCTAGCCATTGATATATTTTAAATTCTACAATCTAAATTTATTTCATCATTGAATTTGGTTGTTTAAATATTTCGAATTTTCACTGTTGTTCTATCATTTCCAATTTATGAATTTTACCTCAACGAAAGTTTTTTTACTGCAAATTATTACCAAGCCAATGGATTTAAATCTATCAAGTGAATTATTGGTAAGTTCTTTGAATCTCTTACCCTCAATTGGTCCAATTGCAGTAATTTGATTTGGGTTAAAATTTATTTGTTTTCTTCATTTTTATCAAAATTTACCCTGTTTCCTATCAGCCATGTTGAGGAATACCATATCTAAAATGACCCTTAACGAACATAAAACAAAGACCCAAAATCTGGCATTTTCTCATACACAAATGGACGAGTTTTCGAAACCTATCACCTAGACTGGTCTAGAATTTACTCAAGTTTTTATAACGATGAATTTTCAGGCATTCAACATGACTAGCCATGTTTTGTGAACATTAGTAAGTCTCAAATTCATGCCATAGTAGTCAGACCCACTTTAATTCCTTATACCGATGCTATGAAATGGATAATTGACCAAGCATACCATCAATACCACTCATTCAATGACCAAGCACAGACCCAGTTGGATTCTTTTCACCAAGAATTTTTTGCTAGGGCTTATTCCCTCAAGCCACCCCAACAGTTGCTTAACAAGAAATTTATTGAAACCTCTGTAACCCTATACAACTTTGAATAAATTCTTAAGTCCTAGATGGACAACATGACTACCTTCTTGCCTAAATTCAACAAACTATATCCTATCTATTGGTTTAGGGAACCTTTATCTCCGTTAGTAACAATGTTATGTAGGTTGTATGGATTTCCAAATTGTACATTTTTCAAAATGGAATGGGCGCCTCTTGCTCATCATATTCTCACTACAGGGGAATCATTCAATTGGGATCAAATCTTGTCGGTCGTATTGAAAGAATCCATTGAGAAGTATCAAAAGACTCCAACATTGAGGAAACCTACATTCTATCTTTCTACCTATGTGATGGATGTTTTATGTGCGTCGTTTCCTTTCCTAGCCATGGGATGGAATTAGATGAGGGTTGGACCTCCTGTCCATATTTATTGCTCAACATTATGGGAGGATAATTCCTTTCCTCTTATCTATGATATTTGTGATAATTTCATAGGTTCCATCTATCAAAATATTTTCAAGGAAGATTCTCCCACATTCTCAGCTAGAGCCAAGGCGTTGATTTCCACCATGGGAGATTGGTATGTTGGTGAATATGTTTCCTATATTAGAATCTTGGATAATAACACTGCTCATCTATTGCCCAAAATTGTTCCTAACAGAATGGTCCTAGAAGAAATATCTTTCCATACAATTATTGATGGAGTTTTTATAAAACTCACTGGAGCCAAAAGGAAAGGGTGGCCTAAATCCCCCCTCATCCTTGGACCTTTAGTAGTACATAATTCCACTCATGCGAGTATACTTGACAAGAAAATATTACTTTGAATCTTAGAGAAGCCCCCAAAAGGATGCATGATCCAAAGTATTTCTTGGAAAACCACTTTACCCAAGAACATATGAAGACTGCATAGTCCACGGTAATTTTTAGGGGCGGAATTTTTCCAATTGGCTATTTTTGGGTTTTTTTTCAGAAACTAAATTCGCTATTTGGTCATTTTTAGTGTCTAATGTCGCCTATATTTACATAAAATATGTTTTTTATCATAATATTTGGAAACATTTACACATTTCAGTGTTAATTTAATGTTTCATATTTAATATTCATCTACTTATCTATAAACATGTTTTTTTCAATCCAAAACAATCACCTAGAATAATAATTAAGTATAATATTAGAATCCTTAAAAAATACCCTGCTGCATACACACATCACAAGGATCTTGGTGATTCTATTTACTAAGGGGATAGTGCTTTTTCTAAAGTTGTAAGAAGAATCTCTTCTCCTAATGAGAAGATCTTAATTTTCCAATCCCAACAGGAGCTTAAAACTAAGGTGCTCCATTACAGAAGACTTGAATTGACATTAGAAGAAAAGACACAGAAGTAGTTGGTAGAAAAGGAAGCACAAAAATTACAATCGAACACCTCTTCTATGACAACTAAACAAACATATGACCATGAAAAAGCTTTGACTGAATATCATCCACATCTTGAACCTTCATCCACTCTTGATTCCCTAATGAAGTCAGCATAGATGAAGATAAGTTTAGAGATGATGAGCTCAGGGGTAGAGGCACACGCAACAACTTCTGCACCTCAAGCAAAGAAGCAAAGGATTGAAGAACCAAAGCCACAGGTAGAGATGCTTGAGATTGAGGATAGTGATATTGAAGAAGAAGCAATCCCTGCCAATTTCTCATTCCCAATCACTTTTCCTATCATCTTACCACCAATTGTCTCAGTGACCTAGGCATCTATGGAACCACTTGAAGGTTTAGTAGATGATAATGCATTCCCACACATCCATTTTCCCCAAGTCATCACCTCTAGTACTGAGGCACCTTCTATGCCTTTTTCCATCCCAATCACTATTCTGTATCCTACTTTTCCTATTCTCACAGGTTCATTTCCAACAAGAGTTGAACAACTCACCTCTCCTATACATGTTGCATATTTACAAACATCCCAAGTGCTAGTTCCCTCAGTGTCTTTACAGTCTGTTGTTATTTCTACTCATGCCACCTCTGTTGATCTTATTACTCCTATTGTTATTTCCATTCCTTCACCCTCAGCTTCTCATGCCCACATGCCATCCATCTCAGATCCCCAAGTGAACATGCCCATTCCCACCCCTGTTATTTCCCAACTTGTTTCTTTAGTCACAATGTCTGAATTGTCAACTCCCACAATAGAAGAAAGGGCATATTTTGGTGAGGATGTAGTGGTATCACTAGGAGAATAATGTTGGAGCAAGACAGAGAAATATGTAGTGAAGAAAGGGTCCAAGTGTGCCAGAGAAGGGACATTCAAGCAAGGTACTATCCCAAACCATATTATATGGAAGAGAGCTTCAAAATATGTCAAACAAGAAGATTTGGAAACAATAGTTGCTATGGAAGCCTTTGCATGGGAAAATTATGACTCAGTTTCCTCACTCAATAAGGAAATTAAGGAAAAAGAACAAGAAATGAAAAGGTTTAAACATGAGAAATCTCAGGCTAATGAGCACCATCAAAATGAGTTCCAGAGTTTGAAGAATAATTATGAGTATCCGCTTAGGAACTTGCAAGAGAAAAATGATATTCTCAAACAAAATATTGATGAAAAACAAGGGATTAATGTGAAACATGATGAACATATCATAGCCCTTGAACAATAGCTGGAATATCTCCAATTCATATCTGTTGCTTCCTCTTTTTCCAAATTTACAAAGGGATAATTCCAAGAACTGGCTTCGAAGATCCATGATGACCTTAACAAGGTGATGGTTGGTTTGTTTGAAGGGTTAAATGTAATACAAGAGGTTTACAATGCTTTTGAGCATCAATCTGACCTCCTTTATTATCACAATCAAAGGAGGAAGGGCACAACCAAATCTTATGATGATCTTGTGGATTGGAGAAGGTACATCAAGAATAAACCTGAAGATGTGTCAATCTTAGATAAAATCAAGCTAAGGAGAGTCAAAATCTCCTTGGAATACTAGGAGAATGTTTGTGAATCAGTTGAGTCCACCATTCAGGATGGACAAAAATCCTGCAAGAAGATATGGTTCACATTAGAAAGCCTGTTAGGTGTCTTAAAATTACCACTTATGGATCCAATTGAATATGCTCTTCCTCCTAAGATCACGCTAGAGCAAGTTGAAAGGGAGTTCTCGAAGACTAAGGAGCAGATTGAAAACTCGATCACCTTCATGTGGCAGAAATCAAGAAACGGATTGAATCACCCTCAACTTCGCAAATGAGGATCAATATTTTTCTACGTGAGTGGGAGAAAGTAAAGAAGAGGGAGATTGAGTCACTTATCTGCAAAGCTCAGTTGAAATCAGAGTATCCTCAGTATGAGGACATAGTGAAGTTACTAGATGTATTTATCAAGTGGCAGTTTACCCTTCGCAAATCATGAAACGATATTTTATGATCCTTACTTCTTTGGGGGGGTTATTTCTTTGTAATATTTTGTAATTATTATCTAAAGAGATTGAGATCATAGATAGGGATCCCACACAGAGGAGGGAAAAAAAGGAGGGACCCTACAGGAATGATAGGAGAAGAAACCACAAGGGAAAGACTGGAGACACTCTGTATTTTGCATAACTGTAATTTTTTGCAATCTGAATAAAATTCATTTAGTTTCTTTCGGTCATTTTTGGTTTATTCATTAAATTTATTTGATGAATCTTGGTCATTCTTTTACCTTTCAAACATCTTTGTTATACTTTCCATCATTATTGAACACATTAATCTTTGTTTTGATTTTTCATTACTCAGTTACTTTGTTAATTATGTCTTAAGTAAATTTCTTTATTTAATTCATTTACTTTCTATTGCAACTAATAAATAGTTACTCGTGTTAAATGCTAATTTTTCAATTGGCATTTATTTGTTAGAATAATTGTGTGCTTAAAACGTTTGAATAAAATAATTCAATTGTGATTGCTTTGTTTTATTTAAAGTTGACAAGAATAAATCTGATTTATATGTTTATAGATTGGATTAACATATGTCATGTATTATTGATCTAATTGTTCTACCTCATATTATCATCATTCATAAGCTTTAGCATTAGATCATTTCACTTTCACTACATACCCTTCAGATATTCCATAGAGGAAGAGGATATCCATTTGGATTTGTTCACCTTGTTCCAAGAGAGGCCTCATATCCCTAGGGGTTAGCTATACCTAATAGTTTGGGGATAGGACCATCCTTGCGTAGGATTGTTTGACTCCTTTCAGATTGGGATTTCTCCTCCTATTGATTGCATTGTAGTTTTTCCATCAATTACAATCCAGACCATCAACACTACCCTAGGAGTGCACTAGGTTGAGCTCAAGGAAATGGTCATTATGGAAAACATTTATAAGCTCATTCTAGAACTTATTCAATGCCTCATTCTAAATGAGCTCACACTTAAGCTTGGCTACATGATTCCTCGTGTCTAGTGGCACCACTAGAAGTGGAGAAAGTCCACAAGATTTGCCAAATACAAGTCATCCATACTGTATAAGTGGATATGATCCAAGCTATTGTTGGAAGGTCCACTAAACAAGATTTCGCATGTTATCTCTTTGTAAAGGGATCAACTAACCACCTTTGTAAAATATGGAAACCAATGTTAGACTCCTTTTTCAGTTTGTAGATTTCTGCGGTAAGATAAGTTGTTATAGGGTTTTTCCGGACAATCCGCAGTAGACATTTTTAGGTCTAAAAATCAATATTATTATGTTGTTTAATTTCATGAGTACTACCTATATTAAGGAAACTACTTACATAACTCAATGCGAAAATAACACTGGACCCATTGTGGTCATGCAAAAACTGTGACAAAAAACTCACATTTTCTAGTATTTCACTTTTTCCAGTTCTTCTTGGGCATGATCCGAGTCTATGTGTTAGCAATATATATCTACCTCCATCACTTGGAGCATTTCCTTGTTAGATGATTTATATCCTTGAGTTATAGAGTTTGTTATGGTTGGATGTTGTTTCTGATTGAATTGTTTTTTTTAGATCTGGAAGAAACTTGATGACATTTATTTTTGTCATATTATCTTGTCACAAATATTTTCACAATATGATGGAACTCTAATTGGGGTAACTTATCATTTCATATTATAGTGCTTTCTCAAAAAGTTTGAGTAGAGATGGAGAACCTCCATTAGTTGGTAGAATATTCAGGTACATCCTCATGTACTATGAGCAAAGGTCCACTTGCACCTTGGTAAATAGCACAAGCTCATCACATAAGGGAGACATTATAGACCATGACACGAGGCCAATAAATAAGTGCAGGAGCACAAAGAGTATGGGAGGTGTTTGACACCACCTAGCCCAAATATTGAATGACAAGTAATTATTGACACTAACCCTATCCATCCCAAAGGGGCCAAAGTCTTCAAAGTCACATGTCACATGGTGATGGTTGGGAACCATAACCTATTATGTTTATTTCGTGGCTTTTTGTTGAAGCACACTGTAGACTCCTCTCGTTACCGATATAGATACGTGTTAATTCTTTCCACTTCAGATTGTGCCCCATATTATGGTTATGTTATATTATTTACTTCTAGACATTGGGTGTTTTGGTGATTGCTAACACTTGTTTTTTACTTTCAACATTGGATTCGTGAATGTTTTGGCATCCACATTTTTTATTTATTCTTGTTGAATTTGCATGTATAATCTACTTATTATTGTTTTGTCCGTGTTCTCCAAAGTTTAATATCCACTATAAGAGGAGGCTCAAAACTTAAAATCTAAACAAAGTAAATAAACTTAAGTTGTGCCCAATAAAACTAAAGTTGTGCCCTCTTTATGCTATGAATATATTAATATTAATTATTAAAGAAAATTTTAATTCAAAAAATTATATCTAATCTCTTTATGCCTTTTTGCAATGAGAAAGGTGAAATGTTTTTTTAATTGAAAACATGTCATACTAACAAAATAAAACTAAAAATGATTTTTTCGTAATATAAAATTTTAATTGAAAATATGTCATACTAATAAAATAAAACTAAAAATGACTTTTTTTTTCTTTATAAATTTCAAAATATATATGTTATTGTGTTATTGTACAACAAAATTGTGAGTTTCTCCATCTTAAATTAATTTGTGTTATTGGGGGAGGGTAGCAATGGCTAGCGTTTGGAGGTTTTTTGATCTAAAAACTCTATCTTAGAGGTAAAAGAGTGAACATAGAAGAGTACCTATCAAGAGAAAAAAGTGGGAATGTTTTTGTTTTTATTCTATGTTCACCTCTTCTTACCTTCCATTTTAGGTTTTTTGGTCTCCTCCTTCTTGCCATGGTACTACCTTTAGTGTTGCTATTTTGTGGTTTATTCACCTTTTGGGTTTTTGGGTTTTCCAGTTTGTGATAGGAGTAGGTTCAAGGGCTCTCTGTCAGTGGTCTGTGTCCTCTTCCTGGCATCGGGTTCCACTAGAGGATATAGACGGGTCTGGTTCCAACGTTGGTTAAATTTCCATCCAAAAACCATACTTCTATCTTCTCGATGGCTCCACCATCACTTTCACAAATTAAAACCTTTCAACATTAGTCGGTTTCAGTGGAGGTTTTTTTAGGGTCGAGGAAGAAGCATGCCCAAGACCTCCTGCTCCATTCGGAATGTCCGAAAAGTTTTCTTATTTATGGGAAGAAATCCAGACATTGTCGGTGGATTAAGGCCATCAAAGCCAAGACATGTTTAGCCAGATTCGAATTAGGTGCATAGGCCAATCTTGATTGTGTAGAAATGTTGTCTAAACAAGAATTGGAGGGGAAAGTTGAATCAACAAAACTAAATAAGGAGGATCTACAAATTTGGGTAATTAGATTTTGGGTTCCAGAAGTATGTTATGCCCCTCGCATAAATATTTTGATTAAAGGGTGGATTATCTTTATATTTCCCGATGAGGAGAAGCTATTGAAAATACTGGGTTGGGTTTGGCTCTTCAATGAAGGTTCATGTTACACTGAAATCTCGTCATGTTGATCCATGTGTTAACCCTATGTCTAATCCCTAAATTTCTCTCTGCTAAACATGGTTCATTTGAGGTTGTTCCTACCCTTTTTACCCTCGCTAGAAGGCAGGCGATTTTCCCCTTCATTCTAGGTGCGCTGATGATGCTCTTTCCCTTAATGAAAGGTGCACCGAGGCTCTGTCTCCTACTGCTAAGTGCGTCGGTGGTGTTTCGAGAGAAAAAAACAAAGCTTCAAGGCCCTTCTCGAAGGTGGATAAGGTGGAGGACTTTCCCTAAATTCTAGGTGAGGTGGCATTCGGTTCCCTAACTTATGGGGAAGATCCCTTAGACCCCTCCTCCTAATCCTCAACCTACTCTATCCCTTTAGCCTTATAAATTGAACCTTCTCTCCATTGTGAAGGGATGAAGGACTATGGTACTTTTATGTTGGTGGAATTTCTAGGTGATCCCTATCATCCTTTGTGAGGCTACTATCATCCTTTGGAGGCTTGGCTTGGATTGTTGGATGGAAGGTTGCAACGTTAAGGTTTGGTTGTGACATTCCTCTTTTATGTAATTCTATGTATCTCCTTGAATACATTAATACAAATCTCTTTACATAAATGTTATTGTGTTGATAATGTTTAGAGCTTCTTCCTTAGTTGTTATCTTAGATAAATTCATGTTTAGATACGCATGTATTGTTTTCTTGTTTCCACATGCTCTATAGGGTTTTGCAGCTAGAGAACTGAAGGCTCTGGATCTTGGATCAATAAAGAGAGAAGAGGTTTTGCATATCTCGGGTAAGTGATCTATCTGATTGACGTACATTTCTATTTGATCGAGGAAAGTAGGATGTATTGTGTAATTGATTTGTTCTAGATCCACTTGAACTAGGGAGATATGGCTTGAGTCCACTTGAGTATATTTATCCAATAACAAATTTGGCGACGATGTTGGGGATGTGCATAGATCTGATTTATTTTTATTTTGATTTCATATATGTTTATCAATCCTTTTTCTAGCCTCTAGATGTATCTTCCCTCCTTTAGATTTTTTCTTTGAAGAGTGCCTTGCATCCTCTTGATGCTCTTCTGATCACTATCAAACCTTCTGCCCTTATCCTATAGGATATCTAGCTTTTACCCTCTTTGTTTCTCCATCGACACACTTGGTGTATGTAGACAGAGCATCGCTGGTATTATTTTTCAGTTTCATAAGTGTTGTATCCACCGACGCCCTTTGCCTTAATAGAGAGTGTGTCGACGACGCTCTTTTGCAGTGTTGTAGGTGCACCTTCCCCTCCTAGGTGCTCTGGTGCAGCGTTGTAGGTGCGCCTTCCCCTCCTAGGCGCTCTGGTGCAGTATAGGAAGGTGCGCCTGCCCCTCCTAGGCACTCTGGAGTAGTATAGGAATGTGTGCCTGCCCTTTGAAACTCATATTTTAGCTTGATTCTCCTTCATTTTTGGGTTTTGGTTTGATGGATTGTGGTTTCTAGGCTACATATGATACTCATACACCCCCTATACCCAACATGATCTCTTTTTGGAGTTGATTTTGTTTATTTTGGGATGCTTTACTAGTCAAGTGAATGAATTGGTTGCGGTAGGGAATTTCAATCCTCCACCTATTAGTTCTTCCTTGCCATTCCTAATCACATTTCCAGACCTCTTCAAATCTGTTTGGATCGTCATATCTGATCTCCAAACCCTTCCTCCCATCAATCATTGAGTTTTGGTTGCATTTTGGTTGTTTTGGAGCAATTCTTGACTGTTTGGAGTTGTTTGGGTGTTTGTCATATTCCTTTTAATTTCTGAATGAATGGAGTGTTGTAGATATTCTCTCATTTTCTTTTTGTAGAGATGAAAAGATTATAGTTATCAAGGTTCATTTTGATACATGCATTTGAAAAATAAAAGTGCTTCTCTCCTTTGTTTTATACATTATTGAGATTTGTTGCATCTTTGATTCCATTTGTGTTTTTTGGACTATTATTGTAGAAAGTTAGAATTATTGCACTCTAGGAAGTAATTTTTTCTTTTCCTTATTGTTTAGATTCATGTTTGTTTGAAGAGAAAACTCAAACAAAAGAGAAGAAAATCGAAAAAGAAATGAGCCCCTATGCTCGTGTATGAATTCATAGGCCTTTTCAAGAATTGTGGTTGATATTGATCTGTTAAGATTCATAGTTGGCTTTGACTAGAACTTGGTTTTCTTAGATCTCTAATTTCTGTCTTCTTTAAGAGAAAACTATTTCCCTACCTTAGGTATATTTCATCGAAAGAGAAATGTGCATAATCATGTAGCTAGGATTTGCATTTTTTTTACTTTTCCTGTCTACACCTCATGTATCCACTTAACCACATAAGATAAAATTAACGCTAGCTTAGGATTAAAATCATTTAGTAACTGTGTGTAATTTAGTGACATGTTCCAGCCTTGTTAAGTGTTGCAGCTGTCGTTTATTGTCTGCACTGCATTCTGAGGACTGTGTGGTTCTTCCACATATCGTCGGTATATAGAACAGCCTTTCATGTACCCTTGAGGTATATCGAAAGGTACTTCATGTACTTGATTGTGTAACAGAAGGCCCCTTTCATACGGTTGTGCATTAGATAGAACCACTACGGAGTTGAGCTCCCCCATACCTAGTGTATATTGGGAGACCCTCCTAGGATTCCTGTGACCAACTGAGTTAACCTTTTGGCCGTATTGGCATCATAATACATAGAGAATAGCACTCGGGGAGATTACTACGCATGTATCATCTAGGTAGTTGGATATTCAAGAAAGGGTATGGTCCCAATCCTCCTTGTCATGTTTTACTGTTGGACCCTCCGATATATAGAAAGTTGTGAAGCCTTGATAATCCTATGAGGATCTTGACCGTTCATCCACTCCCATTCACATAGTTTGCTTGTTGCTTTTAGAATTGAGTAGTGTTTTTTTTGTGTGGTACTTCAGAGATTCTTAGAGAGTTCATATATGGGAGACTCTCCTAGGACCACCAGTTAAGAGATCCCTTTTCAGGGTATGTCTTTTGTTTCTCCCCCTTGTGGAGCTATTGGTCCTCCCTTCATGGCCACTTTGAACCTTCCCAGGTTGACTGTAGGATTACCTGTATGGTTATTCTCCAATCTTGTTATACCAAATGAAGCCTTTGTGTTGAATCTTGGTCCTTTGACAGATGTGCATCAAACTCATGTTAATCCTTCTCCTTCTTTGTCAAATGTTGAATCAACTTCCCTTTCTTCCTCTTCACCTGTTGAAAACTCTAATTTTAGTAAATGGGTAGGTAAGAAGAAAATGAAAAGGAAGGCTAAGAAGAATAAAACTAAGTATAAGGTCATATCTCCAACCTCTGATCGTCATGTTGGAATCCCACCAGCAACTGATCATCATGTTGGGATTATTGATATACCTGTTTTTGGCTCGCATAAACCTAAGTTACCTTGTATAATTTGCAAGGGTTATCACCTTCTCAAGGATGGTCCCAGTCTTTCCCATGTGTCAAAAGTGTGGTCTAAACATCCTGTGTCATCAGTGTCTATTCATCATGCTAATGATGCCTCGTCAACCAGTGACTCTGTTCTTAAGAGTCGTAAAGGAAAAGTCAAGTATCCTTTCTTGCTATGTAAGGATATGCACCGTACTTACCTTTGTCCCCGCATGGATGAAGCTTCATGTTTGTTGGAAGATATTACTGTTCCTCAGCAATGAATTCCAATTGTTTATTGTAATTTTTCCCTTGACATCCCATTTGTTCATAAAGTGGTCAATCCAGTTCTAACCTCGGTCGATCCCACTCTTCCTTTGAAGAGGGAAGTTGAAGCGGTCAATCCAAGTCCATCCTTGGTTGATCCCACTCTTCCTTTGGAGAGTGAAGTTAAAGTGGTCGAGTCGATGTCATATCCGCTCGATCCCACTCTTTCGTCAGAGAGTGTTGAGACTAAAGTAGTCCCTTTGACACAGTATTCGTCTTGTCCCTCTCTTCTAATTGCGAGTGAAAACCATCCAGGTAAATTTTTCGTAGTTAGTTCTGATTTTTTTATGCAAGAGGAAATTTTGTCTCTTTCAATAGAAACCTCTCCAAGTAGTGAGGTTTTTTCCTTTGAATAGAGGAACCTAACAAGATCTCACCTTTATTCAAGTGTTCCTTTCCAGATAGTTGTGCGAGTTACCGCTAAGAGTATACTCCGCACTATCATTGACAAAGGGGATTATGTTAGTATTCTATCCTCAAATGCTTGGGAAGCCATAGGTTCTCCCCCGCTTGTGCCAGCCACCGATTAGATACTACCTTTTAATCAAAGACCTACTATGCCTTAAGGGATCCTTCCTCATTTTCCCATTAATTTGGAAGGAGAAACTGTTTGTATCAATGTTATGGTAGTCCAAGGTACCTTAGATTTTAATCTTCTCCTTGGGCGTGATTATTTTTATGCTATGAAATTTGTAGTGTCCACATTCTTTTGAGTGATGCATTTTCCCCATGATGGGAATATTGTGATCGTTGATTAGCTTTCCTTTGTGAAACCCAATCATTGTATGAATCCTAGTCATCAAACTTCCCTGAATGTCCTATATGTTCTTTTGGTTCCTTCCTCTTCTAGTTATCTTCTTCCCATCATAGGTAAAATGGGAGGCATGGATCCATCCTCTGGACATCATACTGGATTTAAGTTGCTAGCTTCTTATGTAAGGGGGAAGCACACCAACCTCTGGACATCATGTTGGTGTTATGGAGAGAAACTTCCTATGGCTTGGGGTTTACCACAATAGACAACTTTGACACTAGAAATCAATATTTTCCAATATGCAAGAGAAACCAAACATCTAACACTAAGGGATATCGAATCGTACCTTGTTCTGGACGGTTGAAGTAGATCCCCATTGAGCTTTTACAATTCACACTTGCTTTAGCAATTCGCTCTCAACAATAACAAACAAGACAAGCATGCTCTATAATAGTGTGTTAGAACTACTCTAGCATATATATTCAACAATGTATAAGCAATTAAACATATCCATGGATTTAATATTCATTCAAATGCACATTAATTGGAAAGGAAAAGATATTTCTATTAATAAAATCAAAGATTACAATAGTGACAACCTCTGTTGTCACGTCTATGAGTTGAAGAATCCGAGTCCTCCATCTGGGGCTCCACCACCTCAATCCTCCATCTCTTGATAGCAAGCTCATAAGAAAAGGCAAGGTTGGGAAGAAAACAAAGTGCTCCAAAGGGATAAAGGGATGCAGACTCAAGTATAAGCAAAATGAGGCAACAATGGACTATAGTTTCTTTGCTCTTCAATTCCTCCTCTTCAATGTGTCCAAGGGGTTCCTTATATAGCACTCCACAAGGGTAATGGAGGGTCGAATCCGAGCATTCTCAAGGAATTTGGAAGGAAAAGAGTCAATTTATTTGGATTCATATGAGGAAAATTCCAAAAATGTTTGGACTTATGCACACATCCCGATGTATGCGGTTTTGAGGTCAAAAGTCGCGTGTATACGTGAGTATGGGATTAAAATTTGCATACAACAATAAACAAGGGTTTTTTAGGGATGATATTGGAACATTAAAGGATAATATAAGTCCATGGGTTCTAAAGAGTCTACAGAGGGACAGGGAAGGCCATCGATATGTGATTAACCATGTGTGGTAAAATAAGCTATAATAGATGCCCCCTAATGTGTGAGGTCAGAGGGGTAACATGATGGCCAAAATACATTATAAAATCCATCCTAGAAGTGGAGTAATGAAGACCCAGGTGGAAGAACCAACCACTCATCAGTACAATACAATAATCAATCTTTGCATATGACTGCAAATACATATAGCAGTCCCAGATACATAAGAGTACAATGGCCATGAATAGGCACGATATACAAAATGTGACATGTGTGGTCATTGCCACGTACAATATACAATAGATCAGAATCTTCAAAGTGGATGAAGATATACAATAGATCAAGATATCCATAATGGCTGAAGATATCTGATATACATTGGAATCAAATCACGAGAGCTAGAATCTCATGAACACTGGCACGATCAAGGAGGCATCATATATACAATGCCACCAAGCTGGAAGGTCGAGTCTACATGAACTGCTGCGAGTACATGTACTACTATGAAAATAGATGTGTTGAGGTCGAACATAGTAGTCCATCATTTGATTACCGGTCATTGATGTATATCGTTAAAATACGCGAGATCACCCATCGATAATGATAATGGGAATCAAGGTACAGAGTGCAATCTACCAAGTGTGAATAGATGTGTTGAGGTCTAACACTTGGAAGAATCCATCGATCATGGGACATTGATGTATTCCAAAAACTGTCGATGGCAAGAGAACCTACCACTGATGACTATAAGTCTCAAGGCACTCAAATGAATTTAGACTCCTATTTGAGAATAAATGATCTAATGTCGATGGAATGGAATCTGCTGGAAGGAGGGCATTAAGGCACCCCCCATCAACCAACACGAGGTACTCAAAAATGCTATATAATGTGGAAGAACTTGACCAATATGTGCATGAACCACTAAAAGTACCAGGAATGGACGACATGCAAAGTCAAGATAACTGAGGAATGGCCGACTCAGGCTTGAACTTCCTTCGAACAAGAGAATAAAGGAAAATGGTGATTTAAGGTAGGCAACATGGACTTGATATGCAAACTGGGACATCTCTATGACATGGGAGGCATCAACAGAGGCTCCATAGGGACTGGAAGCTTAACTAGTCGGTGGAGATAAAATCAGAGTAATGAGTAGAGCTCCTAAAGTCAAACTAGTAACCCAACCAACAGATGTGATATACCATGGTCTGTTTGAAGGCAACACGACTCAACTGTTGCCAAAGATAACATATTTTCTTGTCCATATTTTTGTTTTTATTTTATTTTATTTTTAGTTTTTCCAGATATTTTGAAAACCTTGAAAAAGAATAAAAGTGCTTTATAGTACAAATCTAGGAGGAGACAAGTGTCAGGGGGGGAGCAAACTAGTTCCAAGCAGTGGAACATGCCTATGCTCAATGCAAGGATATATGTGCAAGATAACGACACTTGGGGGAAGGTATCCTCCCAGTAAAAGGGATGATCAAGCTACAAAATATATGTAAAAAGACTCTGCTTAGATAGACATGAGACAAGCTCGGGCTATATGGCCGATAACTCAAAGTCAGGGAGCCAGAATAAAGCTCAAGAAGGAAAGAAAAACTTATGAAAATGAAATTACAACTTGATATATACAAGGGAGTCCCAAGGGAAATGGCCAGCATAAATTTTAAGAGGAGTATGAATCTCTTGCTCAAGGACATGGCGGGACTAAAAAGGGACTCCCACACCTTAAAGGAGAAATGTCAGCATGGGAACCAAATGAAATATAGGATCTACCAAGGGTACCCATGTATAGGAGAGATTTACCGTTCACATAACGCCACTTCTAACAGCAACATGAAGGTTCCATGACATCATGGAATGGGTTCATACCTAAGGTTAAGATGAAATGTTCATAAGGTCAATCAAAATGTAGGCGGGTGTGAAATCCTAACCTATATGCCATTTTAGACATGATACCTGTAATAGACACGAATGGGTCTATTTCTTGGTCAAACTGCACTCAAAATGGGCTCCCACAACATTGTATTGGTCCAAATGGCCCAAAATTGTTAGAAAAAGTAAAAAACTATAGGAAGTGGGTAAAAATTTCAAAATATTTCTATAAAATAGTAAAATAAAAATTTTTTCATACCATTTTGAAAATTCACCCACCATAGTGCATTTGTGTCCAGAATTTCAAAAGATGATTCTGGGAGCATCATCCGATGAAATCACTCTGCGTTTGGTCCAGGTAATTACCAATACCCCCCTATTTCACTTTCATGCAATTTTTTTAAATTTTAGTGGCCAATTTTTTTATTTAGGCCACCCCAAATTGTGCATTTTGGCCCACATAGAAATCGGGTCTTTTTTTTGCGTATAGGGCTGGGTATACGCAGAAAATACCATGATACCCACGTACACATGTGGATGTTATGCAAACAGTCACGTACATGGCCTTGAATGTGATTTTCAAAGGCAAATACTGATGAAAATCAAAAAAAATTGTGTAGGATGGTGCTAGAATGGAGAGAGAGGGAACATGGTGATGTTGAAGAGGTTGTGCAGGATGATCTGATGGCTCAAAAAGAGCTGAGGGATTATGGGTTGTATAAATTTTGGTGCCTTGGAAGCTTAAGAGCCAAGGGAAGGATACTCCAGCTTCTAGTATACTACTGGGATCTAGACTCTGAGTCCTTTCAGTTGGATGGGATGTCACTCAACATCGAGGTTGAGGACATATACTTTATCATAGGTTTGTCTTGACGAGGGGAGGTAGTGAACCTCCAATCCCATGGGCCAGGAGGTGCACTGACTATAGAGGAGTACATAGTTGTGTATTTCCTTCTCGATACAGAGAAGGTTGGGAGTCAAATCCCGACAAACACAGTTCAAAACCTGGGGTTGAAATCCGTACTATTGGAATTGGGTAGGATCGCAGGTTTACCGTCACTCCACCAGGCCTCAAGGCCAATGATGTTCTATGCAGTAGAGTGCACGGGACCTACGATCTATGAATGGAGTACCTAGCTGCTAAGCAAAATGAAGCAACAACTCAGTGACTGCAATATGGGTAGGGTACAAAACTTTGGGTTCAACAACATACTAAGTGCATTATTTTTTGAGAGGGTACTGGGGCTAATCCCTAGAGTTGACATTGCTCCACACGAAGTTAGGGATTCGGTTCAGCTACGCTGGGCCAATGTCATGCGGAGACTGGGAGGGGGAAGGATGGATAACCCCTATCCAACGGACTTCTTCCTCTGGTGGCAGAGACCGATCATCGCCATAGACAACTACGCCTATGCAAGGATATAGTTCCATGGAGATCTGGATATGCCCCTACCACCAGGATCAACATACGTAGACATAGGTAACAAACCCCAACTCACTTTTTTTTTTTGAGTTATTAATTTTTTTTTGTGTTTTTTTATATAAAAAATAAAAAGACATGTTTTTGGTGTGATGACACATAATGAAATTCTGTCATGTACATACATATGTGGGACCATGAAGGCCAGAAGGCTTTCCTCATCATTGACGGAGGGGAAGAGGCGATGAGATCATGGGTGTAGATGTGGAGTGGACACTCCATATCATCCACACAAACTTTGTTCACTTGACACAGAGGGTTCCCATGGCACAAGTCGAGGACTTGCCTGAGGCTATGCAGCGCCAAATGGTTGGGGTACCGTCGGGAATGGGTTTGATTATTTCACCGGCTAGCTAGAGTCGTGGTGTGCTACCATGATCAACACCCTCTTCCACCTCAGTCTTAGAGACCTGGGTGTATATTTTTTATGACCATGTAGTATATTTTGGTGGTTCGAAAGCCCCACTTTTGCATGACACTTATTTATTATGATGTCACATTTTTTCTTATTGAAAAATATTTATGATGATCGATTATTATTCTATTTACATGTGTAAAATGTGTTTGTGAAATGCTTATGGTGTGTGAAACAAATTCCAATCTAGTACATAGTTATCATATGAATCAACAACTTTATTAAAATTTCTTGAAATGTGAATCTATGTTATACTCTCAAATTGTCGTTCTAGCAATCTTACATGCAATAATATTCGTAATAATGTCGAATCCCTAACATGATACAAGCCATTAAGTTGAGAAACCATGAACTGTGAATCAAGATGTACACTCAAGAGAAAGAACACCATGTGAAATGGCATCACGCAATAACTCAATCATGACACTATATTCATTGTTTGATGAAGACCATAAACATACACCTCCTGAAGGCAACACTTGACCCATAGGAGTATAGATCGCCCAAGCAATCGAAGATGAGTTTTGAGTGAGGAGGATAGCACCATCAATGAATCCTATGTAAAAAAAAGATCCCATCAACCTCTGCCATAACAAACAAAATCTAATCAACAAACCCGATCACCATAAGAAGACCTAATTATGCAATACAAAAAATGTACAATAATATACAAAAATTCAGCCCTGGCTGAAGATCATGCATAGTAATTTTTAAGATAGAGCCCATTTCTAGGCTTCACCAAGGCTGACCCTTCATAATCCACCAACTCATAGGCTCCTTTCTCTAAGACACACTTAACCATGCAAGGACCATGCCACATCGGGTTGAAATTTCCTTCCCCTAATGGTTCCTTAGCTTGATCCCACAAAAGGACCAAGTCACCTTCACTAAACCTTCTAGGATAGACATAATTATCATATTGGACCTCAATGCAAAGCTTGTTAACCTCAAGAGCCACTAAAGCATCTCGACGATGCTCATCAAGCTACTCCAAGTGGACCAGACGTTCTTCCAATGTGGAAGTCTCTGGTAAAAGCTCCACAACTAGCTTCAAAGAAGGGATTTCGCATTCAACCAGTAATACTGACTCCACCCCATGCACAAGCTGATAGGGAGAAAAACTGATGGAAATCTTGAACACAGTTCTATAGGCCCATAAAGCAGGATACAACATTATATGCCAATTATTCTTGCTCTGTGCAATGGTTCATTGGAGAATGGACTTAAGTGACTTGTTCACTACTTCAACCTGTCCATTCGCTTGAGGATAATAAGAAGAGTAATTCTCTTGCTTATACCCTAACTTTGAAGACAACTCTTCCATCATTTTGTTTTGAAAGTACTTGCCATGATCAGTGACAAGCTCCCTCAAAATGCCAAACTGGGTGATAATTTGGTTAAATACGAAATGCACGGCTATTTCACCATCATATTTGATAGTGGGCATAGCCTCTGCCCATTTCGTGAAATAATCAACAACCAAAATAATATGATGGTGCCCCTCAGCCAAAGCTGGGTTACAATCCATAAAGTCGACCCCCCACTTGGTGAAGGGACCAGCGGTGATAATGGGATGCAAAGGGGCCGAATGCGAACGCATATTATGTGAAAACACCTGGCAAGGGTGCCACCTCTTGACCACATTAACACAATATTTAAATACGGATGACCAAAAATAACTCGCTCGTAAAAAATTTTGAGCTGTAGAAAGCCCATATAAATGACCACCACACGCCCCTCCGTGGCAATCATTAAGCATGAACTCAGCCTCCTAATGAGTTAGTAAACAACGTAAAATGGAATCAACCCCACGACGGTACAAAGTATCATCCAATATGAGGTAGTTCTTTGCTACGTGATGTAGTCGTCGAATCTCATCTTGCGAGAGGTGAGTAGGAAAGTTCAATGTTTGCAAATAAAAAATAATATCCCCATACCAAGGTTCCATGGTTGAAGTAAGAAAGATATGCTCATCAATAAGAGAATCCCCATGAACCTCTTCTTCATCAAAATTTAGAAAATTCAATATGAGCTCAGAAAAATTAATGATTTCTTCAACTTTACCGAACAAACTCGAGATCAAACTCCTGCAATATCACAATCCATTTATTATACTTTCCCCCAATCATCCTTCTGGTGAGGAAGTATTGAAATGGATTAATGTGAGCTACGACCAAAGTTTGGAAAAGGAGGATGTAATGCCTCAAATGCTGCACCGCATGGACGGTGGCTAGGGATAGCTTCTCAACATGGGTATAACAAAGTTCCACATCAATAAGGTTTTGGCTAAGATAGTATATGACATGCTCATGGAGATACTCATCCTCTTGAACCAATACCATACCCACCATCTCTTGAGATGTGGACACATAAATAAAAAATTCATGGCTATAGTCTGGTGGACTAAGCATGGGGGCCGATGCCAAGGCTTTCTTAAGAGCATCAAAAGAGTCATGGGCTCGCTCATCCCACTAAAAAGGGGTGTCTTTCTTAAACAAATGCATGAATCCTTTAGTCAAATTGGAAAAATTGACTACAAACCTTTGCAAGAAGTTCGCCATACCTTGTAAACATTGAAGATGTCAAATGTTTCACGGGGGAGACAATTGAAATATTGCCTCAACCTTCAAGGGATCGACTCTAATACCCTCCTTGGACACGATGAATCCTAGTAAATGACCAACCTTCACACAAAATATTCCCTTGTGAGGATTTAAATGAATTTTATAATGATGACATCTTTCTAAACAAATCACAAATGATAAGGATGATGCACTCTCAAATGAGAGTGAGCAGCTAGATCATCCAAATACACTTCAATAATATTTTTGTGATCATGAAAGGAAAAGGTCATGGCCCGTTGAAATGTAGCTCAAATGATTTCAAGGCCGAAGGGCATCTGCTGATATGCAAAATTTCACTAAGGAAAATCCATTTTAATCTGTATTTGATTATATCCAGAAAAGCCATCCATAAAAGAAAAAACCTCACTTCCCGCACACTCATCCAAAATTTGATCAATAAATGGTGTAGGGAAATTATCTTTAGAAAATGATCGATTTAAATAATGGAAATCAGTGCATATGTGGATTGCTCCCTACTTCTTATCCACTGAAATGGGATTAGAATCCCACTCCATCAAGGGAATGGGATAGATAAAACCAGCTTTGAGCAATTTCTCTATCTATGCTTTAATAGTGGGCACTTTCCTAGTATTCACGACATGTAAACGTTGTTGAACTGGTTTTGCATCCGGATAGGTTTTTATTTCGTGTTCAGAAATGTGAGGGTCTATTCTTGACATTTCCTCATATTACCAAGAAAAAACATCATGAAATTCCTTGAAAATCTCGGCATACTCCTTAATCTCATCGGGGGAACAATCCGCCCCAATGTAAATGTTTTCAATCTTACCGGGATCATGAGAAATGTTGATAGGTATCATTGGTGATAGGTTAGCCATGTTCCCTTCAATAATCTTACTAGGAGAGCTTAATGGGACCATGGGGATACCAACTTTCTCTCTTAGAATCGCCCTAAAGTCATCACACTCTAAATGATCAAGCTTAGGGAGGAAATACGATCTATGTTGCAGCTCTCCCCAAGGTTGCTCTATCCCAAAAATAGCCTCAAGAATAGCTTCATCAGATGGAAAAACATCATCAAGGAATTCTTGAGAGTGAGATGACTCTACTACCCAAGCAGGCAGCACATAAGGGTCCTCCTCCTTCTTCCACGAAGAGGAATAACTAGGCTCTACAACATGATCAAGATTAGCTTGATATGCCACCAATGTTGCAGAAAATGAGACATCTATCTCAACATGTATAGAATTATCACTCGAAGTACTCGGTGAAAGAAGAATCCAAGGATCCTCCATATGAGAAGTGCAAAAAGAGACCAAATTGAATGAGGTCGAAGCCCTACCAAGAATAGACCCAATCATAAGAATGAGCGCAGGACAACTAAAGGTTCCCATGAGAGAAGGATACATACCCACACCCACATTCTTAGTTGTCAGCTGAGAATGATCGATAATCGGGATAGAAGCTCCCAATGATGCTTTCACACTCAGATTCTGAAAATATTTTTGATTAATAGTAATGATCTTCCCATATTGTACATCCAGTTCCTACCGAGCAAACGATTGTAGTCAAGGGGTGCATCAACCACCTTGACCTTGATCGTAACAGTATTTCCCCTCAGTTGGACCTATAGGGAAGGAAGTATACCATGCGATCAAAATGATCTTCCATCAAAATCAGTCAACATGTTCACATATTTAGACATTGTGGGAGAACCTAAGCCCTTCCAACAAGCCAAAGAAATCACAGAAGCGACAGCGCCTTCATCAATCACAGTGCGCATGATGGTGTTGTTTAAACACTCTATGTGAATCAGAAGAGACACATAGTAAGGAAAGCAAGGTTGGATTCCATGAGTTTCAAATTTGATCATGGAAGGAGAGCTATCATCACCAACCCCAAGAGCAGACAACAAGGCCTTTCTTTGCGAAGGACAAGTCTGAAGTACTTCTCATGCAGACATCACACATGGAGTTTGACCCAAATACTTGACAATTGAATAGTTGTGGGCAGCTCGAGAATTAGGATTGTTCCCCGAGTGCTTCAAGACTCCCTTAGGAATGCGAGGCAGAACTTCATGCTTATCCATAGGATTTTCAATTCTCAAAGATCTCTCAGGTGGAGCGGGTTCTTTCCCAAGGTCTGGTTGCGACGAACCATAGTCTTTCGTACGCGTCACAACACTAGTAGCTTTCACGATGTTGATGCAACCATGGCCACTAGCGGAATCTGACGGATTTGGAGTTCTACTAGACGCACAACAAGGATCCATGGTCCTCAAGTTCATATTTTGATTATTTCTTAAAGGATTTGTAAACATAGCTGGGCCCTGTACTATGAACTTCGAGGCATCTTCCATATGAGGGCACAAGTGAGTGAGGTGATCATCCCCGCACAACTTGCAAGGAAACTTTACCTTTAGCTTAGAATTCTTGTCCCCCCAGCATTATTATTGTTATTGTTTTTTTCATTAGCATCATTATCATTTTTATTCCCACCCTTTTTATTATTTTTTCCTTTCTTTTTATTCCTTCCAGGTTGTTGGTTACCTTTCAGGTTCAACGATTGCACGGAAAGTACATCCACCGACTGGGTAGGAAGGGACAAAGCCATAGCTTTCCCCGACACAGACTGGTAAATTGATAACTGACTCACTTGTTTCGTAACCAAATTCGCAGGTTTGGCACTTGCGGAGCCAACAATACCATCGGCATGTGGCTCGGGTTTGAAATTGGAACGTGGAGCATTAGGTATGATCTCATAAAGGAGCCCAGACTAAGAATAAATCAAGTCCAACTGTTGGTCCCTAAAAATATCTTGGTCCTCGTTTTGCACTCCGGATGTAGAAACATCCTTCGTGATATAGGGTAACAACGAATTGAGGAACCACTCTAGAAGAAACTCTAGTGGTATAAAGGATTTAATCGTTCTCTTCTATCTACGCCACTCTTGAATATGATCCAAAATATGGGTGGCTTTGTCCTGCCAAAATGTTGACAAGATTTCGGTACCGACATCATAACGCACGGGTAGCTGGAAGTGGTTAAGAAAATTCATAGCAAGGTCATGGAACGAATAATATGTCCCCCCAGGTAACTCTATATACCATTTCACCCGACATCATAACGCACGGGTAGCTGGAAGTGGTTAAGAAAATTCATAGCAAGGTCATGGAACGAATAATATGTCCCCCCAGGTAACTCTATATACCATTTCACGGCAGGACCCATGAGGGGGCTTTGAAATAGTCTCAAATGAATAGAATCATGGTTCAAGGAATTCGAAGAGCACCAAATATGGAAGGTCGTAACGTGCTCACCAAGATATTCACAAGACTTACCTTTGAATTTTGGAATGTCTGAAGGAAGTTTGGTAGGAACTACCAGCCATGGTAGGTTATGAGATACATGATCGTTTGTCAATATCAACAGATTGGGTAGATTCAAAGTCGCAATAAAAGGGAGCCTAGGTTGAGCCAGTTGGT
Source organism: Pseudotsuga menziesii (assembly GCA_001517045.1). Classification (NCBI taxonomy): domain Eukaryota; kingdom Viridiplantae; phylum Streptophyta; class Pinopsida; order Pinales; family Pinaceae; genus Pseudotsuga; species Pseudotsuga menziesii. The sequence continues at coordinate 235,510 of LPNX011070048.1, read as the reverse complement.
TCCATGCTTTCTGATAGGACTGGTTCGCATAAGGATGACTGCTATATACACCTTGGCCTTGGCTAGTGGGATAGTAACCTCCTCCCATTTGACTCATATAGGGTTGCATGTAACGATTGTGATTTGGAGTACCTTGAGGCTAGGGTGCTACAAATCCATAATTAGGTGACTGATACGCGGGTTGATACCCGGATCCATAAGGTGTGTAGGTTTTCCCATAAGATGGTTTGTAAGAAGGTCCATAAGAGGTTCCATAAACTGGAGCACGAGATGGTCCATGGGAAGGTCCATAAGATGGTCCATGGGAAGATACATGTCCTATTGACACATAAGGAGGAACATACCCCTGTGACACTTCGGTGTTAGCAGAAGTAGAACGGACATGGCTAGTAGTAGAAATCTGACTAGAAGGCCCACTAGAGTTAGGAAGAGGATGTGTGGTCAAAAAATCATTTGAAGGGATTGATGTTGAAGATAATGGAATACATGATAGAATATAACTTGTGCCCCCAATATTCACATGTCTAGGTTCTGGTCCCCGAATAGGAACACTAGTGCTCGACCTAGGACGTGTGTGTAAAGGAACCTCCACCATAGGGATGGAAGGTGTAATGTGACTAGAGATACCAAGCCTCTCCTCCTAGAAAGGAATGGAACTGCCCCCAGGTGCAGCACCAGGGTCAACATCCGATCTATCATGAGGTGTCAGACTGGTCTCAGGAATATCAGGAATGCCATACCTAATATTTCTAGTGTTAGCAGATGCTTGGTGAGTTGCATTGCTTGGAAGCCAATACCAGCAATTAGGGTGTGTGGAATATGTGAATCATGAAAAATCTTCATGTGATGGCCCAGCTGAATGACGACCAGACCCTACCAGAGTCCCATATGTGCTCAAAGTTTAATCTTCCTATACATGATGAGGAAGATCAAGGATCTCAAGAATATCAGGCTCATGATCACCCATAGTGTGTGAATCAAAGTGAGAATGAGTCTTCCTGGACTATCTGGTTCTCTCTCCCAAATGAGGAGGAGATGTGGAAGGAAGAAGTCCTACTAAATGACTAGAATGGTGAGGTGCCATACCTGAATCTGCAATGACTCAATAGAAATAAAAGACTCGATCTAGATACCCAACCCTAAGAAATCTAGCTTGCACAGAGCATACACCTAAGAAAATATAAATCCAACTCACAAGCAAACTAAGGGTAGGATAATTGAGCTCCCGAATGAAGTAGGTATGTCTCACCTAGAAGAGGATTGAGACTCCCATACACAACAAGCAGATGTTCATAACCAATTATATTGGCCCTTAGCTTCAACACAAATAGCGACTGTGCTTCCTGACCCCTACCTGGCCAGGACACCTACAGAATAACCTCTGCAAATACCCCCTCGATAACCTATGTAAGGAAACTAAGTTCACCTCAATATAACCAATGCTAAGGTGGACAGTCCCAGGTGGGATCGATCGTATGGCCATGGTAGCAAAGCCCAAATCCTAAAAGCACAATTGGTACCCCAAGGGTGCACCGATAAATACCTCAAAGGCCCCCAAATACGAATACAATCCTGGAAATATCTTCGGTGCTCATAGAAAGTGACTAGGGGTCATCCCAATCACAATCACATGCACTGCCTTATGCTTAACTCTCATGTAGGAGGAGCGTCCTGAGAGACACTAATTTTTTCAAGGGTTTCACACTCTCACCTGGACAAACACCTACTTGTTTTTTTTAGTGGTCTTGGAGAATTGACTCACAATGAACTATTCCAAGACCCTAAAACCTATTCTTGTTGATGCACCCTATAAAAGAAAAGAGTGTAATTCATTTTATTAATCGTTGATTTTAGTTGGCTATGATTACTCAAAGGGTAAATGGTCATGCAACTAGTGAATTTATGACTCAACAGTGAAGTAAATATGCACACCTAACAAGCAATGCCAAGTGCAATGTGTAGAATGAAGAACATGGTATGCCACTACATGAGGTGCAATATTTTTCCTTCAAATGTAACTGCAATCATTCCTATATGAAAATCTAACTATAATAATAGTAAGCAAACCTAATGCAAGTACCGTGCCAATGCAAAATGCAAGAGATGCATAACTATGCAAAAGCAAAAATATTTTTGTATTTTTTGCAATAAATGAGATATGGAAGCAAATAACTGACTCTACAACCCCCAAACTCTGAAACCACTCACAAACAATAGCCAAGCAAGGCACCAAGGTAAATGAGACCTAATGCACTAATATCAAAACAAAAAATGGATAAATGGATGACAAGAGAAAAACTTAAAAAATAAACTAAAAGCAGTCTCTGGTAAGAAACAGAGGGTGTATATAGACACCAGAAGCATCCAAGAAGACTAAAAATTCATCAGAACTCACCCAGCAACACTTAATCCTCCAACTAAGGCTCAAAATCAAAGAATACATGACTATTCTCAGTAAAAGAGCGTACATAGGAGACTATTCAAGGAAAACCCACGTGTATACGTGATTGTAAATGAAAAACCCATGTACAGGAAAAAAAACACAGAAAAAATAGGGCAAATAGAGATGCTAAGACCAAAATTACTTCTTTAGGACCCTACTAGGAAAACATGCCCCCAAACCCGACACTGAAACATAGAAATCAAGAGAAATTTAAGTTCATTGAATACCAAAAACCCCCAAAGAGAAACAACTAGGAACCTCCCTAGTATGGTCGCCAATCTTGTTATGGAGAGAAACTTCCTATGGCTTTGGGTGTGTTAGCTGGAATATTTCACCTTCTATGGACAGTAAGGTGTTCCACTGGTCTGAATGGTTCATATCCAGAACAAATGAAGGACAAAGGTTGAAGACCTTCCCTGGACGCCATAGATACCTGGAATGTGATGCTTCGATAGTAACCCTGTGTACCTACAATCAGCTTAAACACGCAAACAAATCAAAGCTGCAAGAATATGATCTACTAATCCATTTTAGTGACTAAGTAATCTAACAACATACATGTGAAATCAAACAACAACAATAATGTGGAATGGAAATCAACTTTGTATTAATATAAAAATGGAGAAGTTTACAACCAATCAAGCCTTAGTGTTGACATGCATCTCCATGAAACCAAGCACTCTCATCCCCTTAAGCTTTGACTTTAGCTCTCTATGCTCTCCAATGGCTTGGACCAAGTGATCAATCCAACAACATAACAATACCTTAAGAGTTCTCTCCCTCAACCATGGATATGAGCTTGTATTTATAAGGCTCAACGGATAGGTATGGTTGAGAGATTAGTGGATGAGGTGGCCTCTAAGATCCTAGAATGAGGGATCTCGAGCTCAACTGACCCACAATGATAGGGATAAGGGAGGACACGAGGCTCATGATCTAGAATCCTTGAGAAACTTTTATTTTTCCCTTTTAACCCAAGGTACCGTGTTTCTCCTTCGATTACAGAGTGGTTCTGGTAAGAAATTCTTATGGACTAAGGGCCATAAGTGGTGGCACCGCTTGTGGACAACAAGGGATAGGCGGTGCGAACAAGGTACTGCTCCTGGACAATAGGGAAAGTGTGATGTTGGGAATTTTCATGAAAGATTGACAATTAGCATGGGTTTCCACTCCAAGTGCTAGGTTTTTGGAAAATAGGTATGCCAAAGGTTTTATCACATGATGATGACAGGATTTTGGTATAACAGGATGCCCCCCAAAGCATGAGTCTTAGAGGGATACGATAAACGAGATCTTTGAGAGAACAAGTCATTGCTACGAGGTGAAAATGTTGGCTCGATCGGAGCATGTTGTCAAGTAGGAATCTATAGTACATCAGTATGTTGACTCATAAACACAAGTAACCAACTCATGGCTGCAGACCAATACAAGGTAGATCCATGAGAGGAATAAACAAGCATGGCTACTAGAATACAGCGTAGATCCATGTGATAGAGAAATCAAACTTGGACATAGCTACCAGACATACAAATGTAGATCTATGTCATACAGACACAAATTTGAGCATAGCCATGACCATACAAATGTGGATCCATGCTAGATATACAAAACTCCATCACAACCTGGGGAAAAGCGATGAGCGCTTTAAACAAATGCCTAGGGTCTTCGTCTCATCTTCCAAAAAGTACGATTCTATCCATGTGATTACAATGATTTGAAGTCAAACATGGTAGAAACCACTTGATTACCGGCCAATGATGTGAACCGTTAACAAGTGCGAGGGAGATCACCATTAATGTCAATGATTCCCAAGGTACCCTAGTACAATCTACTGGGTGTGAATAGATGTCATGATGTAGAAAACCCAGTCGATTCTATCGATCAAAGGTCAATGATGTGAACCTATGTTGAGAGCAAGAGAATTTGTAATTAAGGCATACAGATATCAAGGTACCAAATATTGTTTCTAAGACTATTTCATGGATGATGAGCTGATGTCGATGGGAAAATTCTCATCGAAGGAGGGCCATGATGAGTCCCACATCGACAACACAAAAGTCGGAACATAGTTCTGGAATGATGTGAATGTAGTAACCATAAGACTGACTCAAAGATACTGACACAAAGACTGTGTAGAATGCATAGGTAAAACTTCTTCAAATCCCGTTTGAACATCGGGCGACATGACAAAAATACTTGGCAGCATGATTGGACGGGACATACACACAATGCGACAGTGGACAATGCATTCTTTTGAAGGACTCAAAGGAGTGACATGACTCATGAAAGTGGATCATCATGGAGATCATCTGAATACGCAATTGACTGACATGATGTGCAGACAAGTGCCATTTTCAAAGGTAACGCCAAACAACTGCCATTATTTAAAAAATGATTCCCTTCCCATTTCCCCCATCATGATCGATGAGTGCCTCTTTTCGGTTTTACGAGTTCAAAGAGGTATAAAACACTCGATATAGCTCGTCAGAAGATAAGTCCAGACTCATATGTTATACGAACCTGAGAGAGGAGGGGTTCATTCCCAAAACATGTCCCTCAATGTTTAATTTAACGAGTCCACTGAAAGAAAACTTGGTATTATTCATATTTAGAGAGTCTGAACGAATACGGAAGAAGACTCCAAAGGGGTCCCTTTTCGTATGATTTAGTCTCTAAGGCCCAAAAAAGTGTAAAATCATACCTTAGAGAACTCTTCCAGTCATGATTAGCTGGAGTGTTCCTTTTATGTAAATAGTCCTATCCCAACCAAAAAAGAGATAACCTACCGTCGGACGGACGACTCTTCAAATACTTTAACAAGCGTCAAGAAGACAAGATCGCTCGACGATCTTTTTGTATTTAGGGAGCCTGAAAAGAGTTTTAAAAGAACTCCATGAGTTTTCTTTACACAATGTCATTTTTTACAAGATTGGAAAGAATCAGAAATGGACTCGACGATCTTTTCGTGTTTAAGGAGCCTGAAAAAGAGGCGAAAAGAAGACTCCATGATGCTTCTTTACACAATGTCAATTTTTTACGAGCCTGGAAAGAAACTAAAATGGACTTGGACCTTTGATACTAGGTTTAAAGAGCGTGACCAAAGTGCCATAATGAACGCTCATCGACCTTTTCCATTTTATGAAAGTGGGAAAAAGCCATAAACAAACTTCCAAAGCTTCTTACTATGGTTCTCTTATCCCGCAATCAACTCAGAAACAAGTGTTAAAGCATTTAAAACTAGCATTAAGGGATTACGACATATAAACTTTGACTAAAATATGATTTTATATCAAAACTATAGTATGTCAGACCCAAAAATGCCTATATAAGTCATGTAAATAGTAAAAAATAAAATCATTTCACTATTTACCCATAGTGGAGAGCATTTGGAGCACTTTCTTAGCCAAATCTTCAGCAGCTGATACTGGGAGTTTCTAACGTCTGTTTTTAGCACTGTCAGTTTCAGGTAACAACTAACACCCTATTCTTTCATTTCATAGTGTTTATTTTGAGTTTTGGTGGGGTTTTGGGCTCATATGGAAAGCCCTAAAACCTTAAAAGTGGGCACCACACCTATCCCTTGTGGGATGCGTGGTACCACCCGAGAACCACACCTATAACATGGTTGACAGGAGGTGCCACTGCCTGTCTCCAATGGTGCACAGGTGGTGCCAACCATGGAGACTTTAAACTAACAACATGAGCAATAATAAGTCATTCTTTTGATTTTTAATGATTAGGAATGATTCTAATGCATGCTATGATTGTTTTTGGTAGGTCTTGGTTACTCAAAACATGGTGATATGGAAAGAAAGAACACATGACAATGATGATGCCTTTGCTGAGAGAAATGCGGGTTGTATTGCCGCATTACGGGACTGTGGGATCCTGAAGTTCTTTTGAACCCCAAGCATGGTGTTACATGAATGGTTACTGGAATACATACTGTGGATGTGGAATCCATAGCAGCAGTATTTCAAGGTGGGGGCCCATATTCTTATAGTGGAAGTAGAGGACATCTACTTCTTGACTGGTCTCTCGAGACGGGGCGCCCCCATCTCACTGACAGGTTCCCATGGAGGGGATATCACCACTCAAGAGCTTATAGATCATCACTGTGCTCTAGGGACGAGCACATCGAAGAAGAAAATCCCCATCAGAGTAGTGACGGATGGGCCCCTACGGACCGTCCTATTTACTATGCAGAGGGTGGCTGGGAGTCAGGGTGTGCATCAGGATTCCAGGGCACACATGCTGTATGCCATAGAAGCTATGGCACCCATGGTATTCAACTGGGTGGAATCCATGCTTCCAATCTTCAAATATCAGCTAACTAAGTGTTGGCAGGGAGAGCTAAAGTAGTTTGGATTTGGCTCCATTTTAGCCTACTTCTTCTTCCAGCGGGTTCAATAGATGAGACCTCAGGTGGTCTTCCGGATTCTGAGAGCATGGGACCCCCATATGTTGATGTGGGTCCATGTCATGGCTCGTACAGGAGCAGGTAGGGGAAGGGTGAAGTTTGGTGATCCGTTCTTCAAATGGCTCCGAGATCAGGTCCTCATGGTTGAGGATTATGCTTACGTAGGTATGGACTTCACCAGAGATCCTGACCTACCACTCCCACCTAGCGAACAGTGGGGCAACATCGGTAAGAAGCATGAAATGGTTTTATGTTTTTTGATGTTTTATATTTTTTATGTTAAGTGACGAGACCTGTATATTCTCATGCAGATGTTGGAGCAGGACGACCTAGAGGAGCTTCTCCATTGGATAGGCGAGCTGGAGCCCGCTTTGTACCACAGGGTAATGATATCACCAGGGAGCTAGAGGAAAAACTGGAGAGGTTGACCTTGGATATCCTAGATGCTGACATTGATGACCTCTCAATGAGATATCAAAGATCCACAGCGGGAGTACTGGGTCGATTCAGTAGGCTGCTACGTAGGGTAGCTCGAGCAGTGATGTGCTATCATGAGCACCACTAGTGTATGAGATATGTACTGAAAGCTGATAGCTTCAGGATTTTGTATGATGATTTTTCCTGAAATCCTACGTGCTTTAGATGAGGTCTCGGGACCTATTTTTTGTAAACTTTTTCATATATATATATATATACATAATTTTACACAGTGTTTATATGTTTCAAATGGCAAATGCATTTTCTATGAGTTTTATGTGTCTTTGAAAGTTTATTTACAATGTACCATGTTTGATTTTGATGTCATGAATGGGAAATATGCCAATCTAGGATGTAATTAGCTAATGAGTCAGCAACTACATTATGTTCCCTAGGGATATGCCTATAAGTGATGGTTTCAAATGACCTTTCTAGCAAACGTACTCTCCAGAAGAGGCGGAGGAGCACGGGGTTTCTAATGGTGTAAACATGGTTTAAATGACAAACCACGAGTTGTGAGTCCATCAATACTACTAGATCATGAACATCCTGGGAGGGAGCTTCAGTCAGAAGACCGATGACTGCTTCATACTCGACGATGTTATTAGGAGCGGGACCTATACAAACCACTCCTGAACTGACCAAATCTTCAGTTGGGGAATAGAGGACCCAAGCAGTTGAGGCGAGATTCAAGGTGTGGCGGCAAGCACCATCAGCAAATCCATAGAAAGCCATCTTCATGACCAAAACATGGTATAAATAGATGCAGACACTAAAATCAAAACCATCTTGAAAATACTAAAAGCACACTGAAAGTCAATCAATATACATATATACAAGATACTATCCAAAAAATACCTAGGCATAGTACCTTTTTAGGTACAACCCATTGTGAGGTTTCCCCAAAGGGATTCCATCATAATCAACGAGCTCATAATCTCCTTTCTCTAACACCTTAGAAATAACAAAAGGTTCGTACCACATGGACTCGAACTTACCCTTCCCTAGTTTGTCATATCTCTCATCATAATTCAAGACTAGGCCACCCTTGTTAAAGACATGAGGTTGGACAGATTTATCATACTATGCCTTGATGCATTTCTTATGTGCCTCATTAGCCAAGGCAGCATCTCTCCGTGTCTCATCAAGGTTACTCAAGTACAAAAATCTTTCTTCCTCTGCGGAAGTGTCTGGGAGAAGTTCGACGGCAAGTTGTAAAAATGGAATCTGACATTGAATCGGTAAGATAGCTTCGAGTCCATAGACAAGCTGGAATGGTGTGAAACCAATGTCTGTTTTCATAGAAGTCCGATAAGCCTAAAGAGCGGAGAAAAGAACGTGGTGCTAGTTGGATTTATGATCCCCAACCATCCGATGAAGCATATTTTTCAAAACTTTGTTAATGGCCTCTACCTGATCATTAGCGTGTGGATAATACGATGTAGAGTTTTCATGGCGAAAACCTAGCTTGGCACTCAGTTCCTCCATCATTTGATTACGGAAATGGGATCCATGATTAGTGACGATGGACTACAGAACTCTAAATCTATATATGATATGATTTAACAAGAAGAGAGCGGTAGTCTTACCATCTTCTGCATATGTAGGCATGGCCTCAGCCCATTTTGTGAAATAATCAATGGCTATGATGATGTAACCATGCCCCCTAGATAAGGTAGGATTACAATGCATGAAGTCAATCCCCCATTTGGAGAATGGGCTAATGGCAATGACAGGGTGTAGCAGAGTAGAATGAGTCTCTTTTTAAGATAAAAGTGTTGACAAGGTGGGCATTTCTTAACAGCCTCATGACAATATTTGAAGACAGAAGGCCAGAAATAGCCAGCATAAAGGAATTTCTAGGCTGTAGCCATCCCAGATAAATGACTTCCACATGCTCCAGAGTGGCAATCATTCAACACATGTTTAGCCTCCTCATGGGTGAGGCATCACTGGAGAATAGAGTCAATCCCACGTCTATACAAGGTATCATTCATGATGAGATAGTATTTCGCGTGGTGACGGATATGATGGCGATCATCGTCAGATAAATGCAGCTGAAATTGTTGTGTTTGGAGATAAATAAGCATATCTCCATACCAAGGATCAGTAGTGCTAATTAGGAATAGGAATTCATCTGGAAATGAATCACTGGGCTCAGATTCCGTCGAAGCATAGGGAAGATCACACATAAGATCGGCAAAGACCAAGGATTTCTTTGATGTGGCTTTGGCAAATTCCATATCAAACTCCTGAAGTATGACTATCCAACGGGAGTACTTGCCCCCGAGCACCTGACGAGTCAGGATGTAATACATTGGGTTCTGGTATTCCAATATGGTGGTAGTGCAGAGTAGAATGTAGTGATGAAAATTTTGTACAGCAATGACCATGGCTAATGCTAACTTTTCCACACATGAATAACGAGTTTCGAAATCCATGAGATTCTTACTAGAATAATAAATCACGTGCTCCTGACCGTGGAGATTTTCCTGCACTAAAACCATAGTGATGGTAGTAGTGGAGGAAGCAATATACAAGAGAAAGTCCTTTGAATAATCTGAGGAGTGTATCATGGATGAATGCGTCAGAGCATGCTTAAGATTATCAAAGGCACATTGGGCCTGGTCATCCCATAAGAATGGAGTGTTCTTCTTGAGGAGATGCATGTAACTGTGCGTTTTCTCTATGAAATTGCACACGAAATGACAAAGAAATTTTTCCTTCCCTTGCAAACTTTGGAGTTCAAGGAGATTAGTTGGGGCTGGTAGATCTAAAATGGCGGCAATTTTCAAAGGATCAATCCAGATGCCATCTTTGGATACCACAAAACCTTGCAGACATCCCGTCTCAATGCAAAAAACACATTTATGCAGATTGATCCGTATATTATAATGACGACATCTCAGGAATATCTCTCTAAGATGACCAGGGTGGTCCTCTCATTGCTGTGAATGAGCAGGGAGGTCATTAAGGTACGGTTCAACAATATGTTTAATATCGTGAAACGCATAGGACATCGCGCACTGGAATGTGGCTCCAGCATTTTTCAAGCCAAAAGGTAACTTCTTATATGCAAAGGTTTCCCATGGGAAAATGAATGTCATCTTATGCTGATCAGAGGGTAATATCTCAATATGATTATAGCTAGAGAAGCCATCCATGAATGAAAAGATGACACTTCCAGCACAGTTGTCGATAATCTGATTGATGTGCGGGGTAGGAAATTTTTCCTTGGGACAAGCTTTATTCAAATCCCTAAAGTCGATACAGACTCTAATGGTGCCCTGCTTTTTATTGACAAGGACAACGTTCGATACCCAGTCCGTCAGGGGTACAGGATAAATAAACCCAGCTTTGAGAAGTTTCTCAATTTCAGCTTTAATAGCTGTGGCCTTCTGAGGATGGACTTGCCTTAGTTTTTTCCTAACAGGTTTAGCCATGGGATAGGTTTTAATCTCATGGACCACAATGGATGGGTCAATCCCCAACATCTCTTCATAGGACCAGGAAAAAATATCATAGAATTCTTTAAAAAGTGCCTTGTATGCTTCATATTCATTTGCTGAGCAGTTCTTCCCAACATGAACATGCTCGATAGTATTAGGCTTGGATGATATGTCAATTGGATCCGTCTGAGTAATGTTGCAAAGGTTTCCTTCAGAATCTGTAACTTGCAACAATATAGGATTTTGGGGTACGTTGACAATATCAGTAGGAAACAAGGATGCAAAATCATGGCTAACCAAACTGGTATTGGGGAGGAACATGGATCTATGATGGCGATCCTCCCAAATGGACTCATCAGAAGGAAAAGTCTCAGAGAGATAATCTAGAACAGGAAGAGAAGGCTCTAACCAGTACGGTAAATGGTAAGGATCTGAAGCCACTAGATGAAGGTCATTCATGTGATCATTGGTAAAGGTTTGAATGGTATCATACATAGCTTCGTGTGGACTCAACGAGGTGGAATCAACAAATTTTTTACCCTTAGGCTCATAATCAAATGAGGCGATCATATGGACTATCGCGGTATCCATGCTAGGAGGAGTGGATGGAAAAATCCCCATAAGGGATGAATCCTTCAACATGCCTACCCCAATCAACTGGTAAGGAGGAGGGGACTGGCCTAACATGGGGATGTTATTAGTTGTGGAGGTAGTAACATCCAGTGTACAGAAATCAAGCTGATCAATAGTAACAATTCTCCCTAGATGCAGAAATTGGACTGTTCAGAATACTGTTGAGGCGACAGCAGTCATGGCATAGAACCAATTTCTTCCTAGAAGGAGGTTGTAATCTAAAGGGGCATCTACCACTTCTACTTGAATGGAAACAGTTTCTCCCCCCAGATCGACCGCTAGGGATGATATGAGACCATGGGGTTGGAAACCCCGTCCGTCAAAGGCCTTGAGGGTCATAGGTGATGTTACAAGCTCGGGAGAGCTGAGAGCCTTCCAACAAGATAGAGACAAAACCGAGGTCGAAGCTCCTTCATCTAATACTGTTCAAATTTTTTTATTTCCAACTAATTTTGTAATGATCTGAAAAGCAAGTTTATGTGGTAATTTAGGCTTATAGTTCTCAACATTGAAATGAATCAAGTTAGTGTTATCCAGGTCTAAGGCTCCTAATGCTGTCAACAAGTTTTTGCGCTATGTAGGGAAACTTTGGAGTACTTCTAAGGTAGAAATTGCACAAGGTGCCTAAGCGATATCTTCAACCACATTATAAAATTGAGTAGCTTGGGCATTGGGATTAAAGACAGCCCTCTGAAGAGTACTCTTAGGTGGAAACAAAATCATGTCAAGAGTAGGCTTCTCGATAGATAAGGGGACAGTAGACGAGGATTCTAGAGAACTAGTAGAGGGAACTTTCCTTGAAGAAGAATTATCTTCTTTCTTATCTGTGGGTTTGTCATAAATCTGACTTCGAGTTTGTAGATTGTTGGTATCTGAGGACATCACACGAATTTCCTCTGATGAACTAGAGTTATCCTGATTAGACATGTGGTCTATTAGTTGTTGCTGAGAGGGGAAAGGATCCGTAAGTACTACGGGTGTGGGATTGGACTTCAGAAACTAGGATATTTCATCCTGACGAGGACACTCCTTTGAAAAATAGTCACCTCCGCATAGTTGACAGGGATATTTTGCCTTCCTTTTCCCTTTATCGTTATCACTGTTGGTTGGTCTTGGAGTCTCTTGTTGGTTTCCAGGTTTTTTATTTCTATTTTTACCTTTATTTTTATTATTACCCGAGGTTTGAGTACTTTGAATAAAGTTGACCTCGGCGGAAACCTTAGGATTCGAAGGAGTATAGGTGGCAGTTTGGGGTTACTTGGCAGGTTTCGCTGCAGACGAGGACTATATTGAACCAACAATCCCATCAATAGGTACTTTTGCTGGTGGCTTGGTGGGATCGGTCCTGGGGCAAGGAGCTTGAGGAATCAGGTCATAAAGAGTTCCAAACTAGGAATAAACCAAGTCTAGGTATTGAGCCCGACTAATAGCCTGCTCTTCAGCAACGACACCGCCCATAGCCACATCTCAGGAAATAGTAGGCAACAAGGATTTCGTAAACCAATCAACTAATAACTGATCTGGAATAGGGGCCTTAATAAGCATTCTTCGCCTTCTCCACTCATGAATATGATCGAATATGTGGGTGGAAGTTAAAATATCAGTGCCCGTTTCATAACAAATAGGGAGCTGAAAGTGTGTAAGAAACACGGTTGCCAATGAGCCAAAATCCACAAACGAATGTTGTGGGAGTTCAATGTACCACTTTGCGGCTGTACCGGTCAAGGTTAGATGAAAGAGTCATAACCTAACAGAGTCATCCATGAGGGAGTTTGGAGAACACCATAAATGGAATGTCATAACATGGTTCTTCAGATCATCTCCCTGCTTCCCATCGAATTTCGGGATATCCGATGGTAACTTTACCGGAATGGGAGGCCATGAGGGATTGTTTCGAATGGGGCCATTAATCAACTTGGAAAAGTCAGGTAAGTCTAAAGTTTCTAGGAAAGGTAACTATCGGTTGGGTTTCACATACTGGTAATATTAATATGGCATATAATTACCAGTAGGACCATAAGTTGACTAAAAAATAGGTTGTTGTGACAAAGAACTAATGGAAAATCCACTGTAGGGGGTTGATTTTTAGGATCAGGACCGTTAGAACCACTAGGGCCTCCCAGAGAAGGACCACCAGGGTCACTGGTACCACCAGGACCACCGAGACCACTAGGACCACCAAGACCACTAAGAGGCGGACCACTAGACCCTCCAGAGCCACCAAGAGGTAAACCTCCAGAGCCTCCAAAACCACTAGGAGGAGGGCCACCGGAACCTCCAGAGCCATAAGGAGGAAATCCACTAGGCCCCCTAGGACCATTAGGACCACTAGGAACAAAAGGAGGAAAGTTACTAGATCCTTCGGGACCATTGGGCCCCCCAAGGGGAGGACCTCCATAAGGCAGTCCTCTGGCACCTCCCGCAGTATGTATAGGTATCCCTCCCATAGCTGGCATGTAAGACCAGTTGGGTTTCCCTCATGGCGAAAAAGTGTTACTAGGGTATGGAATTCCAACATAAGGCATTCCTGTAGGATTGGGTGGATGATTACCTACAGTTATTTGATAACCACAACCTCCAAAAGTTTTAGTGGTTATAGGTTGTGCCCCCAAGGGATGACCTGAACTGGATGGGGGATTAACCACATTAGTATGGGTGGAAGGGACATAAACTATAGATGGTTCTATGTTAGAGGTCTGCCCTTGACTAGGTACAATTCCGGTGTTAGATAACGTAGGTCGTGCTGGGGGTTTCCCCCCAGCACTAGAAGGTACCGACGAAACGGGAATTGAAGGTTGGGCCCTAGGTGCAGAAGACCTAGGAATATTGAGAATAGACATAACATGAGAGGTGGTGGGGGTGGTAATTTGTCCTTGTTTGTGTGGTGTTACCGCATAATCTATAATCGGTTCAATGGGTCTCATAGAATCGACAAGTGAACGATATCCCACAGGAACAGATGTGGAACGTGATAGTGTCGGGTCTAATAGTTCATCTATTTGCTTGTCAATCTCCTATGCATGGAGAATGGTAGCATGGTATTGCCTATGTTCTTCTTCATCTTCAGAAGGGTTTAAACAGGTGCCAAATGAGACAATGGCCTGTCCTATAGAGGTATCCCAAAATGGAGCATTGGGACCATAATCTGGATAGGTTGTATCGTCAACATGACCTTCCGTGGGAGAATGGAATGAGGTATTTCCCCAAGAATGTTGTTGGACCAAGGGAGGAGAGTGTGAAGAATATGGTACTCCACTTTCTACAACCACATTATCTCCCACTTGGGAGGTGGTAGCATCTCCTTGATCGATAGCTTCCATTGGATTTTCTCCTGAACCAGCTCCTATGCTTAATAACACCTGAACACGTCTCTAACCTATCACTCCAATTTCTACGTAAATTTTAACCTATAACTACCGTTAATTTTAAAGTGGACGGTTAGGTGAATGCATGTTGTTTTGACAGAAAAGTAAAACCATGTAGTATGCTTGTGCAAATATTTCACTTTACCGTTCAGTATGCCTACGTACGGGAGGGAAAGAGAGTATTTTCTTTTGTTTCAAAACCTAAAATATACTTTCAAACAACAGTCTTGAACACAAAATCAAAGACAAGCAGTACTTTTCCAAACTGATTTCTCTTTTCTGAAAGCAATGAGAAGGGGAAGAATCTCTTTCCCTAAAAGAAAAACAAGAAGAACACTATATGCAAATGCACTCTATTTTTTCAATTTTCTCAAAACATAATCAAATCTAACTTAAAACTACCATATTTTTTATTTTGATTGAGATATTTATAAATGCATAAGAGACGAAAGAACATGAAGATCCTGAAAGCTTATGAAGCCAATCAGAGAACCAATGTCCAACGCTCAATGTTGATAACCTAGTCTCAGTAAAAAGTTTTCTTTTTAAAAGGAAGGAAAAAGAAGTTTACTATGCAAACAAGAAATGAAACCTAGAAGCTAATCTAGTGTTCTTCTTTTAGTCTATATAATAGAAATGAAAAGAGATCTTACTAATACCCTAAGCTTTTCAAGAAACAAGAAATCCTTTCCCAAACACAACCAACAAGCACCAAAGTGAATGAACAATAAAAAATCCTAATCTAGCTTTTGAATTTCCTAATCAAACCAATCTTAAACCATACAATTTCAAGCCGTAAGCATCAGATTCTGTCACACAAGCCTGACAGTGCAGGACTAAAAGCAACACAACTCAAATTTTTACAAAAAAAATGAGGAAAAAGGGCCTTGGAATGATACCTACCTAGAACCACGCTTCTCAGGTGTTGACAGGGTGGTTCTATCCCAGTACCGCTTCTCACCAACGGGATATAGGCGGTGGCACCACATGCTTCCCACTCTGTTCAGGCGGTGGCATCACTCCTCATACAATGCATGGGCGCAATTCCCTATAAAATTCCAAAACACAAAGAGAACGATAGATCCAATAAGAAAAAGACTAGATCAAGGTCAGAATTGCTAGATTGAGTATAAAAACAGAGCGCAAAAGGTTGAAATGATTCATATATGGAAGTTTCAAACCCAAATGGACTACTTCAGAAAGCAGATCTGACTAAAGAGAGTTGGAGAAAGAGCCTGGATTCGGACAAGAGTTGAGAACTGAGGAAGATTATAACAACTGATACATATCTCTATTCCCTAGTGGAGTCACCAGATTTGTTAGTTGGAATATTTCACCTTCTATGGACAGTAAGGTGTTCCATTGGTATGAATGGTTCAGATCCAGAACAAATGAAGGACAAAGGTTGAAGACCCTCCCTAGATGTCATAGATACCTGGAATGTGATGCTTTGATAGTAACCCTGTGAACCTGCAATCAGCTTAAACACGCAAACACATCAAAGCTACCAGAATATGATCTACTAATCCATGTTAGTGACTAAGGAATCTAACAACATACATGTGAAATCAAACAACAACAATAATGTGGGATGAAAATCAGATTTTTATTAATATAAAAATGGAGAAGTTTACAACCAATCAAGCCTTAGTGTTGACATGAATCTACATGAAACCAAGCACTCTCATCCCCATAAGCTCCGACTTTAGCTCTCTATGCTCTCCAATGGCTTGGGCCAAGTGATCAATCCAACAACATAACAATACCTTAAGAGTTCTCTCCCTCAACCATGGATATGAGATTATATTTATAAGGCTCAATGGATAGGGATGGTTGAGAGATTAGTGGATGAGGTGGCATCTAAGATCCTAGAATGAGGGATCTCGAGCTCAACTGACCCACAATGATAGGGATAAGGGAGGACACGAGGCTCATGATCTAGAAGCCTCAAGAAACTTCTCTTTTTCCCTTCTTACCCAAGGTACCGTGTTTCTCCTTCAATTATAGAGTGGTTCTAGTAAGAAACATTTATGGACTAAGGGCCATAAGCGGTGGCACCACTTGTGGACAAAAAGGGATAGGTGGTGCGAACAAGGTACCACTCCTGGACAACAAGGAAAGCGTGGTGCTGGGAATTTTCATGAAAGATTGACAATTAGCATGGGTTTCCACTCCAAGTGTTGGGATTAAGGGCAAATAGGTATGTGAAAGGTCTTATCACATGATGATGACAAGATTTTGGTATAACAGGGTGTACCACAATAGACAGCTTTGACACTATAAATCAATATTTGCCAATATGCAAGAGAAACCAAACATCTAACACTAAGGGATATCGAATTGCACCTTGTTACGGACGGTTGAAGTAGATCCCTGTTGATCTTTTCCAATTCACGCTTGCTTTAGCAATTTGCTCTCAACAACAACAAACAAGACAAGCATGCTCTATAATAGTGTGTTAGACCTACTCTAACATATATATTGAACAATGTATAAGAAATTAAACATATCCATGGATTCAATATTCATTCAAATGCACATTAATTGGAAATGAAAAGATATTTATATTAATAAAATCAGATATTACAATAGTGACAACCTCTGTCGACACCTCTATGAATCGGAGAAACCGAGTCCTCCACCACCTCAATCCTCCATCTCTCGATAGCAAGATCACAAGAAAAGGAAAGCTTGGGAAGAACACAAATTTCTCCAAAGGGATGTAGACTCAAGTATAAGTAAACTGATGCAACAATGGACTATAGTTTCTTTGCTCTTCAATTCCTCCTCTTCAATGTTTCCAAGGGGTTCCTTATATAGCACTCCAAAAGGGTAATGGGGGGTCGAATCCGAGCTTTCTCAAGGCATTTGGAAGGCCAATATTCAAGTTATTCGGACTCATATGAGGAAAATTCCAAAAAATTTTGGACTTATGCACACATCCCGATGTACGCGGGTTTGAGGTAAAAAGTCATGTGTATACGTGAGTATGGGATTACAAGTTGCGTACAACAATAAACATGAGTTTTTTAGGGATGATATTGGAACATCAAAGGATAATATAAGTCCATGGGGTCTAAAGAGTCTACAGAGGGATAGGGAAGGCCATCAATATGTGATCAACCATGTGTGGTAAAATCAGCTATAACAATTGGCTTAGAACTTCCCATGAGCATAGTTCCCATCTTGTGTCAATCTCGTTAAAAAATGAAACAGGAACCCATGAGAATAGTTCCCATTCTGTGTCAAGATCATTAAAATATGAAACAGGTAACCATGAGCATAGTTCCCATCTTATGTCAAACTCATTAAAAAATGAATCAAGCACCGGTGAGAATAGTTCCCATCCTATGTCAAGCTTGTTAAAAAATGAATCAGGAACCCATGAGCATAGTTCCCTATATGTGTCAATCTATTTAAAAAAAAATGAAACGGATGTCCTCAAGCATAGTTACTCTCTATTTTAAGCTTGTGTAAAAATGAAATAGGTCCCCACAAGCATAGTTATTTTTCTGTTTCAAGCTTGTGTAAAAATGAAACAGGTCATCTTGAGCATTGTTTATTCTTGGTTTCAAGCTCGTTAAAAAAAAACTGACCTTGAGAAGAGTTCCTTTTTCATGTCAATCTCGTTAAAAAATGAAACAAATTCTTCCATTGTGTCAAGACTCAATATTTGAACCTTCATTTCCTCTTCTTGCAAAGTAGACAAAATGAAGCTTGGGGGGCATGTACCCTACCTCTTTATATTGGAGTTTAGTAACTTCACAGTTATATTGGGGGAAAGTACCAACCACTGAACATCATGTTGGGAAATCACCCGTCAATGGGAGTCATTTTGAGCATACTTTATTTTAGTTTTGAGCTCGTTAAACCATGAAACGACCCTTTCCGTATAGTTATTATTCTATTCCAAGCTCATTAAAAAATGAAGCAGACACCCTGAGCATTCTTTTAATTGATATTTGAGCTTGTTAAAAACTGTAAGATGGTGTTGAGATTACTTTTAATTTTTCATGCTCTGGTTAAAACATGAAAACTGGTTTGAGCTTACTTTATTGCTTTTTCGTAATTTGGATCCAAACATGAAAAAGGTTCCGAGGGCCTTTTATACCCTTAGTGTGCTCATTAAAAATTCTGTGAAGAGGTATCGAGTATACTTTTATTTTTTTTCAGACTCCTTAAAATTGGATCATGAAAAAAGAACCCTAATAGAGTCCTCCTTAATCTCTTTTTAGACTCTTAAAATGTGAAAATATTGCTGAGTGATCTTGTCTTCTTCATGTTCGTAAAAGTACCTGACGAGTCATCTTTGTGGTGATAGTTTACGCATTTTTCGTACCAGGCGACACTAATTATGAAAAAGGTATACTACAACCAATCATGACTGGAAGAGTTCTCCTAAGAATCATTTTATACTTTTTCGGGCCTCAGGGACTAACTTTACGAAAAATTCCACCCTAGAAGAGTTATCCTAAGAATCATTTTATACTTTTTCGGGCCTTGGGGACTAAATTTACGAAAAATTCCACCCTAGAGTCTTCGTAGTCATTTTAGACTCTCTAAACATGACATGATAAATGAGTTTTCTTTCATCCGACTCATAAAATCAAACGATGAAGGAACCTTTTCTGGGAATGAACCCCTCCTTTCTCAGGTTGATAAAACATTTGAGAATGGTCTCATCACTTGATGATCGAGTGTTTGTTACCCTGTTTGAACTCATAAAAACGAAAAGAGGTACTCATCCTTCATGATGGGGAAATTACAGAAAGAGTTTGTATTTTTTTATGGTAGTACATAGTCACTCTTGAACATGGAACTCATTTGCATATGCATTCAGCACTTGGGTAACCCGTTTGTCTTCAATTCCTGTTGATTCCTTGAGTCTTCTTACCTTGTTTGAGTTTTCCAACAACACTCTCGCCAACAATTGCATTAGGGGATGGGTATCAATCTCCTCAAAGTCAATACTGGAAAGTCATGCCATGCCCATGTTCAAGAGAAGTTTAGTCATTTTTCCACTATCTGCAGTCAGTTTAACTTTTATCAAGTTGGTCATCTTTGAGTCAATCTCATATATAACTGTGTTGTCTGAATCACTTCAAAAATATATGATCGTGTTTCATGTTGATGATGGGGGATTCATCATGGCCCTCCTTCGACAAGTCTATTCCTGTCAACTTAAACGCCTCATTCAGGAATTGGACATAGAAACCAAGACAAGTACCTTGGGCCTACATGCCTCAATGGCAGGTTACCTCGCTTTCAAAATGAGTTTACATCATTGGATCTTGATTGAAATATCTCATCGAATGTTCGACTCCAAGTCCTTTATTCACATTCGATGGTATGTACTGAGATACCTTGGGAATCATTGACATAAATGGTGATTTCCCTCGCACTTGTTAACAATTTACATCAATGACTGGTAATTAAGTGGTTTCTACCATGTTTGATGTCAAGACATTGTAATGACATGGTTATATTCATCTCATTGCGGGTTCATCTTGAATACCCTAGGTTATCTAATATTTTCCCCAAGTTGTGATGGAATATGTTTGAGTCCTATTACATGGATCCACTTTGTATTGGCCATGGCTGTGTTATCATCTCATCATAGATCTATGCTTGTTTCTAGTAGCCATGGTTGTGTTTAGTCAGTCTCTACTACCATGCATCTGCATTATATTGGTCGGCAGCCATGTTATGATTCATATGAGATTTGATTCAGGTGTACTACAGCAGCTTCCAGCCAACATCCTTGCCTTCAATTTCTTCACTTCGCAAAGAATTCACCTATCTCATTCCTCTAATTTCATGCTTTGGGGGGCATCCTGTTACACCAAAATCACGTCATGTTGAGGCATGTGTTAACCCTATGTTTAATCCCTAAAGTTCTCTTTTCTAAACTGGATTGATTTGAGGTTGTTCCTACCTCTTTATATTGGAATTAAGTTACTTGACAGTTATATTTGGGGCCATTACCAACCACTGGACATCATGTTGGGAAAGAAGCCCGTCCATGGGAGTCATTTTGAGCATACTTTATGTTAGTTTCGATCTCGTTAAACCATGAAATGATCCTTTGAGCATAGTTCTTATTATGTTCCAAGCTCATTAAAAAATGAAGCATACACCCTAAGCATTCTTTCAATTGATCTTTGAGCTCGTTAAAAATAGTAAGATAATGTTGAGCTTCCTTTTCATTTTTTGTGCTCTGGTTAAAACATGAAACTGGTTTGAGCTTACTTTATCTCTTTTTCATGCTCTAGATTCAAACATGAAAGAGGTTTTGAGCGCCTTTAATACCTTTAGCGTGCTCGTTAAAAATTATGTGAAGAGGTATCGAGTATACTTTTACTATTTTACAGACTCGTTAAAATTGTATCATGAAAAATAGCCCTAATAGAGTCCTCTTTAAGCTCTTTTCGGACTCTTAAAATGTGAAAATATTGCTGAGTGATCTTGTCTTCTTCACGCTCATAAAAGTACCCGAAGAGTCGTCTTCCTGGTGATAGTTTACCCCTTTTTCAAACCCAGGGGCACTAATTACAAAAAAGGTATACTCCAGCCAATAATGACTGGAATAGTTCTCCTAGGAATTATTTTATACTTTTTTGGGCCTCGAGGACTAAATTTATGAAAATGTCCACCCTAGAGTCTTCTTAGTCATTTTAGACTCTCTAAACATGAAACAACAAATGTGTTTCCTTTCATCTGACTCATAAAATCAAACGATGAAGAACCCTTTTCTAGGAATGAACCCCTCCTTTCTCAGGTTCATAAAACATATGAGAATGGACTCATCACTTGATGAGCTATAATGAGTGTTTGTTACCCTCTTTGAACTCAAAAAAACGAAAAGAGGTACTCATCCTTCATGACGGGGAAATTAAGGAAAGAACATGTATTTTTTTACAGCAGTAGATAATCACTCTTGAACACGACACTTATTTTGTATGCATCTAGCACTTGGGTAATATGTTTTTCTTCAAGTCACGCTGATTCCTTGACCCTTGAGTCTTCTTACTTCGTTTGAGTTGTCCAAGGACACTCTGCTGACAGTTGCATTGGGGGATGGGTATCAGTCTCATCAAAGTCAATACTACCAATTCATTCCATGCCCATGTTCAAGAGAAGTTTGGTAATTTTTCCACTATCTTCATTCAACTTACCTTCTATCATGTCGGCCATCTTTGAGCTAGTATCGTATATCACTCTGTTTTTCGAATCCCTTCAAACATCTACGATCATTTTTCATGTCAATGATGGGGGATTCATCATGGCCCTCCTTCAACGACTCTATTCCTATTGACTTCAATACCTCATCCAGGAATTGGACTTAGAAACCAAGACAATTACGTTGGGACTACATTCCTCAATGGCAGGTTACCTTGCTTTCAACGTGAGTTTACATCATTGGCTCTTGATTGAAAGATCTCATCGAGTGTTCAAATCCAAGTGCTTCATTCAAATTTGATGGTATGCACTAAGATACCAAGGGAATCATTGACATCAATGGTGATTTCCCTCACACTTGTTAACAGTTTACATCAATGACTGGTAATCAAGTGGTTTCTACCATTTTTGACATTAAGACATTGTAATCACATGGTTAGTTTCGTATCGTTGTGGGTTCAACTTGAATACCCTGGGTTATTTGATATTTTTCCCAGGTTGCGATGGAATTTGTTTGAGTCATATTACGGATCCACCTTGTATTGGTCATGGTTGTGTTATCATCTCATCATGGATCTCCACTTGTTTCTAGTAGCCATTATTGTGTTCAGTTGGTCTCTATTAGCATGGATATGCATTGTATTGGTTGGAACCCATGTTATGAGTCATATGAGATTTGAGTTAGTTGTACCGTAGCAGCTTCCAACCAACATCCTTTCCTTCGATTTCATCACTTCACAAAGAATTCACCTATCGCATTCCTCTGATTTCATGCTTTGAGGGGCATTCTATTACATTGAAATATCAACATGTTGAGCCATGTGTTAACCCTATGTATAATCCCTAAAGTTCTCTCTGCTAAACTAGGTTGATTTGAGGTTGTTCCTGCCTCTTTATATTGGAATTTAGTTACTTGACAGTTATATTGGGGGCAAGTACCAACCACTAAACATCATGTTGGGAAATCACCCGTTAATGGGAGTCATTTTGAGCATACTTTCTTTTAGTTTTGAGCTCATTAAACCATGAAGAGAACCTTTGAGCATAGTTCTTATTTTGTTCCAAACTCGTTAAAAAATGAAGCAGATACCCTGAGCATTCTTTTAATCAATCTTTGTGCTCATTAAAAATAGTAAGATAGTGGTGAGCTTAGTTTTCATTTTTCATGCACTGGTTAAAACATGAAAATTGGTTTGAGCTTACTTTATCGCCTTTTCATGCTCTGGATTCAAAAATGAAAAAGGTTTTGAGTGCCTTTTATACCTTCAGGGTGCTCGTTAAAAATTATGTGAAGAGGTATCGAGTATAATTTTACTATTTTTTAGACTCTTTAAAATTGGATCATGAAAAAAAAACCCTAATAGAGTCCTCTTTAAGCTATTTTCAGACTCTTAAAATGTAAAAAGATTGCCTAGTGATATTGTCTTCTTCATGCTCGTAAAAGTAGCTGAAGAGTCATCTTCCTGGTGATAGTTTACCCCTTTTTTGGACCAAGGGGCACTAATTACTAACAATTTATACTCTAACCAATCATGACTAGAAGAGTTCTCCTAGGCATCATTTTATACTTTTTCAGGCCTCGAGGACTAAATTTACGAAAAAGTCCACCCTGTAGTCTTCTTAGTCATTTCAGACTCTCTAAACATGAAATGACGAATGAGTTTTCTTTCATCGGACTGATAAAATCAAATAATGAAGGACCCTTTTCTGGGAATGAACCCATCCTTTCTTAGGTTCATAAAACATATGAGAATGGACTCTTTTCTTGATGAGCAATAATGAGTGTTTGTTACCCTCTTCGAACTCGTAAAAATGAAAATAGGTAGTCATCCTTCGTGATGGGGAAATTAAGGAAAGAGTTTGTATTTTTTTATGACAGTACATAGTCACTCTCAAACATGGCACTCATTTTCATATGCATTCAGCACTTGGGTAATCCATTTGTCTTCAAGTTTTGCTGATTGCTTGAGTCTTCTTATCTCATTTGAGTTGTCCAAGAACACTCTCACCGACAGTTGCATTGGGGGATGGATATTAGTCTCGTCAAATTCAATACTGCCAAGTCATGCCATACCCATGTTCAAGATAATTTTGGCCATTTTTCCACTATCTACAGTCAGCTTACCTTCTATCATGTTAGTCATATTTGAGTTAGTCTCATATATCACTCTGTTATCCGAATCACTTCAAACATATTTGATCGTGTTTCATGTCGATGATGGGGGATTCATCATGGCCCTCCTTCAATTAGTCTATTCCTATCAACTTCAACATGTCATCCAGGAATCAGACTTAGAAATCAAGACAAGTACCTTGGGCCTACATTCCTCAATGGAAGGTTACCTCCCTTTTAACATGAGTTTACATCATTGGATCTTGATTGAAATATCTCAGCGAGTGTTAGAATCCAATTCCTTTATTCAAATTTGATGGTATGTACTGAGATACCTTGGGAATCATTGACATCAATGGTGATTTACCTCTCACTTGTTAACAATTTACATCAATGACCAGTAATCAAGTGGTTTCTACCATGTTTGACGTCAAGACATTGTAATCACATGGTTATATTTGTATCATTCTGGGTTCGGCTTGAATACCCTGGGTTATCTGATATCTTCCCCAGGTTACGATGGAATTTGTTTGAGTCATATTACACATATACACTTTGTATTGGTCGTGGTTGTGTTATCATCTCATCATGGATCTACACTTGTTTCTAGTAGCCGTTCTTGTGTTCAGTCGGTCTCTACTACCATGGATCTGCATTGTATTGGTCAAAAACCATGTTATGATTAATATGAGATTTGAGTCAGTTGTACTGCAACAACTTCCTGCCAACATCCTTTCCTTCAATTTCTTCAGTTCACAAAGCATTAACCTATCCCATTCCTCTAATTTCATGCTTTGGGGGGCATTCTGTTACACCTAAATATAGTCATGTTGAGCCATGTGTTAACCCTATGTCTAATACCTAAAGTTATCTCTACTAAACCGGGTTGATTTGAGGTTGTTCCTACCATTTTTACCCTCTCTAGAAGGAAGGCACTTTTACCCTTCATTCTAGGTGTATCTAGGACACTCCTTCCCTTAATGAAAGTTGCGTCGATGCTCTGTCTCCAACTACTAAGTGTGACAGTGGTGTTTTGAGGGAAAGAAACAAAGCTTAGAGGCCCTTCTCAAAGGTGGATAAGATGGAGGACCTTCCCTACATTCTAGGTGAGGTGGCATTCGATTCCCTAACCTACGGGGAAGATCCCTTAGAACCATCATCCTAATCCTCAACCTACTCTATCCCTTTAGCCTTATAAATTGAACCCTCTATCCATTGTGAAGGGAAGAAGGACTATGGTAATTTTATGTGGGTGGAATTTCTAGGTGATCCCTATCATCCTTTGTGAGGCTACTATCATCCTTTGGAGGCTTGGATTGGATTGTTGGATGGAAGGTTGCATCGTTAAGGCTTGGTTGTGACATTCATCTTTTATGTAATTCTATGTATATCCTTGAATACATTAATACAAATCTATTTTCATAAATGTTATTGTGTTGATAATGTTTAGATATTTCTTCCTTAACTGTTAGCTTAGATCAATTCATGTTTAGATACACATGTATTGTTTGCTTGTTTCCACATGCTCTACAGGGTTTTGCATATAGAGATATGAAGGATCTGGAGCTTGGATCAACAAAGAGAGAATATGATTTGCATATCTTGGGTAAGTGATCTATCTAATTGCCTTTCATTTCTATTTGATCTAGGAAAGTACGATATATTGTGTACTTGATTTGTTCTAGATACACTTGGACTAGGGATATCTAGCTTGAGTCCGCTTGAGTAGATTTATCCAATAATACTTCAACCCTGCTAAGGAGAGCCAGACTAAACGACACCTCTAGATGCTTCTACCAGGTTTTTTGATCGAGTTTTGGACACATAATGTTTTGAAGGATTTACCTAATTTAGTGGGAGGTTTACATGAGGTTTATTAGGGTGGATAAAAAATTTCTCCGTTGTATAAACAAAACAATGGCCACGGTTATGCTTGAACTTGACATTGCGGAAGGAATCCCAATTTAAAATGAAGTGGATTGGGGGGATAGGTTTTTTTCACAGAAAGTGTATTACTTGCATGTTCCATTTTGTTGCTATTTTTGTCAGAATATTGTCCATGTAAAGGATTTATACCCTTATTTGATGTATGGTGACTATATGAAACCCTGGTGACTATATGAAACCCTCTAATTCTCAAAATTCTTCTCCTTTGGCACTTTTGTCCAACAACGGAGTAAAAAATCATTGTTTGGCTTCCAAAAGTCTACAAAATGAGGTAAGAGTAACTCAGACTTTTCCACAGATTATGAAGATGTAAAAAAAGAAGAGATTAATTTTTACCTTTCTGTTGAAAAAGATTTAAATGCTAATATTTCTTCCTGAAAACATATTGTTTCTTTGATTCTGGCTTCAGTTATATTTTGTGTAAATGCTTTAGGTCTTGAGGGTTTTGTTTCTTCTGAGTTAGCCAATATTTCTCAAACCTCCTCGACAGTTAGAATTTTGGGTGTTTCTTTTGATAATGTATCCTCTGGGTTATATTTGGAACATAGGGTTACCTCATCGAAACCTCAGTATTTTAACCAAACTCCCTTGTTTTCACTTTGGATGCCATCTTGGAAAAATAAGGTAAAAATTCACACCCTATTTTGAAAACTCAATCTGATTCAGATACTAAATTATCAAAAGAAAGTGGTTATAATCCATCTGATACCAAGTATTTCAAATCTCCACTATAAATTTACTTAAAAAACCATTCATCAAACCCTAAGGTTAACTTGTTATAGTCCATCCGTTTCCAAAATGTCACGATTAGGAAAAAGAAAAATCCCAAATCCTTTTCTGTAGATCCTGGGCCATTGAGCTGAAATCCCTAATCTGTCTGAGTGGAGGAAGCTATCTCAAAAAAAAATGTTATGTTACCTGGTTCGACAGGGGATCCTAGAGATTTGAATCCCCTAGTTAATATTATCTAACGACCCTCCTCTCTCAAAATGTTAGGGGGTTGGGTACCACTAAAAGGATTAGAGATCTATCTAAACTTTTCACAGATTCTAATCCTGACATTATTTTCTTGCAAGAAACCATGTGTTCTACCTCTATAGGTATTGAAACTGTTGAAAATATATTTCCTGGTTGGGAAATGTCGGATGTCAGTGCTTCAGGCTTGTCGGGAGGTATTATTTCTTGTTGGAACCCTAGTGTACCATAAATGAATCCTTTCAAAACCAACTGGGGCATTCTTTTGGACAGAAAATTAGGTTTCTTGACTTAGATTTGACAATTCTGAATTTCTATTTTCATAAAAATAGGGATTGTTTTTTGGACTCTTTATTAGCATCAGATTCGTTAAGTTCATAAAATCTTATTTTGGTAGGAGATCTGAACTTCACCTTGTCTCCAACTGATATTTGGGGCCACAATGCCAAGCTGGATCCGATGGTGTTCTATTTTAAAAATCTTCTGGAAAGTTTTGATTTAGTTGATATTTTCCAACCCGTGATGGAACCAACCTGGTTAATACTTCTTTAATTCAGATATTTAATAGGCATATGACTTGGGTGGGGGTAAATAAATTATCTGATCATTGTCCCATCTTCCTATAATTTGATGGATCTTCACCCAAGCAAAATTTCCTTTTAAGCTCAACAACTCTTGGCTTGATAATGAGGCTTTTTGTTTTTTTGTTCGTGATACTTGGTTATAATCCTACAAGTTTTATGAGCTCACAAATCCAATGGATCACTTGGTTTCTAAGATAAAATATCTTAGAGAATCTGTCACAAGTTGGACCAAAGCTAAGAAAGAAAAAGATTAGGAATAGCTCTCTCTCCTTGAGGCTTTGATCAAACAATTATATCAAAATAGTTCTTATTTCTCTATTACTGAAGAATATCTTTTATTAACCAAATATTATGAAAAGAAGAAATATATGTTCTTGAAGAAGGAAGAAAAATATTGGAGACTTAAAATTAGGGCTATTTGGGTCAATTTGGGAGACAATAGTACCACATTTTTTCATTCCTTTGCATCAAATAGGATAAATTTGAACTCTAGCTGGGACTTAGCTGCAGATGAAAATGGGAATCTAGTGAAAGGTCAAGATCAACTTCAAAGATTGGATAAAATGCATTTTGAAAATATCTTTAAGAGAGATGGACAAACCTCTATGGAAGCTCAACTTAAAACTATCAGTTTATTTCCTTTTTTTTCAATAAAGAAGACAATATCCTTGTACAAGATAAGGTGACTCTGAAGGAAATCTAGGTTGCATTAAAGTAGTTCAAAAAAGAAAAAATTCTAGGCCCTGACAGGTGTACTATTGAGCTCTTGATACATTTCTTCGATATAATGAGGAAATAGTTGCTTGATTTGGTTGAATTCTCTAGAACTAAAGGGTTTTTTTCTGGAGCATTAAACTCCACCTTCATCACCTTATTTCTTAAATGCAATAAACTAGGAAATTTTGTCGACTTTTATCCGATAGCACTATGTAATCTGCTTAACAAGCTCATTTAAAAAATTATTGAAAATAGAATTAAACCTATTCTATCAAATGTTGTTTGTTGTGAGCAATTTAGATTTCTATATGATAGAAAAAATTTGGATTCCATAGGGATAACTCATGAGGTTTTCCATACTATAAAGAAAAGTAAGATGAAGGCCTTCCTTTTCAAAATGGATTTGGAAAAATAACTTGACAAAGTTGATTGGGATTTTCTAAAGTTAGTTCTCATACAAATTGGTCTATCTTTGTTAGTTGTCAAGTGGATTATGGCATGCATCTCATCTGCCCAATTTTCAATCTTAGTTAATGGTGATCCATCATATTTTTTTAAAAATGGAAGAGGGATTAGACAGGGCTGTCCACTTTTGCCCCTACTTTTTCTCCTTGTTATTGAAGGATTAAGTAGAATTATTCAAGATGCAAAGGATAAAGGTATGTTAAAAGGAATTAAACTTCGTAAGAGTCTCTATATTACACATTTTATTTTTGCATATGATGTTTTGATGTTTGGTTTGTATTCCTTGGATGAATGGAGGTGTTATAAAGAGATCATCTATTTATTATGTAAGGCTCAAGGAATGACAGTTAGCAGCAAAAATCTAGTTTCTTCCATAGAAAAATGGATATGAATACTTTAACTGATATCACTTATATGCTACAATTTACTTGTGATTTGGAATTTGGTTTTCATTACTTAGGCTATTTTCTGAAACCCAATGATTACATATTTCAAGACTAGCATTGGTTTCTTGAAAATTTTGAAAAAAGAACAAAAAATTGGACCTTTAGATTCTTATCTATTGGTGGAAGACTTACCCTTATCAAGGTAGTTCTAATAAGTATTTTTGTTTCCTGGTTTTCACTTCTCCAAGTCCCTTCCTTTAATATCAATCTTTTAAGAATATTTATTTTCAATTTTTTATGGACAGGGGGACCAAAAAGAGGTAAACTTATTATGATTGGATGGGAAAAACTTCCTTTGCCTAAAGAGTGGGGAGGATGGGGCATAAAAAACCTTTTTTTGGTTCAATACAACATTGAGAATGAAACGTTTTTGGAGTGATTTGATGGGAAATAATCTTTGGTCAAATATTTTGAAAGGAAAATATATAAAAATGAACCTATTTAACTGGGTTAGGAAGCCTTCAAAGGTTTGCAGAAACTTATCTCCTATTTGGAAAGGATTTTTAAAAATCTATAACAAAGTTAGCTTGAATATATGCTGCAAAGTTGGGAATGGAAGGAATATTATGGTTGGTATTGATCCTATCATCGGTATGGAAGAATATTATAAACTCTCTTCTAACATTTTAAATTATTTGGTTGATATTGGTTACACTACTCTGGCCCAAATTAGAAGACCTATTTATAGAGATTGTTCTTACTGTCTTACAACTAGATACTTAGTTCTTATCTAGGATTCAAATCTTGAATGGGAGGCATATATTAAAAAACTAAATCTTGCAGGTTGTAGACTCTCTATGGAAGAATATCCATTAATTTGGACAAAAAACCTGCAAACTAGGAATATCACTACAAAAAATGCTTATCAAGCCATTGTTTGGGATTCTTTCACAACTATTCATAAATGGTGGTATAAGCTTATCTGGAAATGGAAGATTCCTTTAAAATTCAAGTGATTTTTATGGATTAATTTAAAGAACTATCTGAAGACCTGGGATAATATGATTGAAAAAGGATGGCAAGGGCCTAGTTGTTGTATTCTTTGCAAGAAGGATTCTAAATCTATGGATCATTTGTTCATTAATTGTGAGTTTACTCCATTTATTTGGAAAAATATTTGTCTTTCTCTAAATATCCCTCAATTATGGAAGAGAAATTTCATAACTGTATTTATAATTGGATAAACTCTAGTGAGAAGTTTCATATTCTTCCTACTATTATTTCTTGGAAATTATGGAGGGCGAGGAATCTTTGTATTTTTGAAGATCAGCATATGGATATTGATATCATCTGCATTCATATCCTTCAGTTGAATGAGGAGTTTAGTTTTCAATCTGTAATAGTCACTAGGCCCGAATGTTTGATGGGGAAACCAAATATGGTGCAGTTAGGTTTTTTGAAAAGGAAACCAAAGATGGTTATTGTGTTGTGGGGGTAGCACTTTTTTTCAATAGTATTAATACCTACAAGTTCAAATTGCATTGTGGATGTTGATGTATTTGTAACTTTGGAAGATATTCTTATGTATATTATCATTGTATGTTGTTATACCCCATTGGGGATGTGTGTTACCCATTTATAGGATGTCTAAATTGTGTCTAGACCTTAAGGCACAACCTCCATTGTAAGTTGGGGAAATAGTCCCTAGTGTAAAATCATGTAATATGTACTTGTAATCTCTCTAGGAGAAGTGGGCCCTATGTCAGAAGACATGTAGGCTCGAGTCTTATATTTGGTCAGTGACTTGAAAGGGTATAAATAGGGAGGTGCTCTCCCTCATTTATGTACACCTCACACTCTCAAGTTCACAGGAGAGAGAGAGAGAGAGAGAGAGAGAGAGAGAAAGAGAGAGAGAGAGAGAGAGAGAGAGAGAGAGAGAGTTAGTCAGAGGAGGAGAGATAGATAGCTATTGAATACTTCTTATTAATACTTTTGATCATCTTACTATTTTGAGGAAGTTTGCATGGTTTTCTCCTTTATGGTTTCCTCGGTGAAAATATTTGTGTCTCGTGTATATTTTATATATTATGCATATTGTTGTTCTTGTTATTCTT
Source organism: Pseudotsuga menziesii (assembly GCA_001517045.1). Taxonomy (NCBI): domain Eukaryota; kingdom Viridiplantae; phylum Streptophyta; class Pinopsida; order Pinales; family Pinaceae; genus Pseudotsuga; species Pseudotsuga menziesii. The sequence continues at coordinate 204,243 of LPNX011070048.1, read as the reverse complement.
TCAGATAAAGATCCTATCTAATATAATCATATATTAAGAAAAACTATCATGGTATGAGGAGAGACAGATAGGTGATGAATACTTCTTATTACTGCTTTTGATCATCTTACTATTCTGAGGAAGTTTGCAAGGTTTTCTCCTTTATGGTTTCCTCAGTGAAAATATGTGTGTGTTGTAATCTCTCACAGATCACATAAGGTTACCAATAATACATACTAAAACATAACCATAAATAAGAGACAAGAGACAAGAACAGATAGAGAAAACAGATTATATTAATGTAGTGAGTTCATACAAGGCACAGAACTGAACTGAGTTCTTGCTTGGCTCAACAGCCTAATATATACCAGTTACAAATAGTTACAAAAAATAACTACCTGTCAGTTCGGTGAACCGACACGACTGTTAGTTAAGTCGACTAATCTTTTAGTTTAGTCGGCCAACCGACTTGGTCGGCCCATTGACTTAGTCGGTTGAATAAGTCGGTCTTCGTTCAAGTCGACTTATGTCGACTTTGCTCCTTCTACATCTCCCCCACGAACAAAATGTTTCTTTGTCCCGAAGAAACAGGGAGGTACAAAAAAAATGAACCCTTGTGCATGCAGCCAGACTTGCTCATGCTGGGGACTGTGCAGCCGGATGGTCGGTCTCCTTTGGACATAGACTTCGATGATAGCTAGAGCTGTGATGGCCAGATGATGCTGAAAGTCGGTCCAAGTTTGTAATTCCTTCTGGATATCGATCGTTAAGGTTGTAAGACTTGAAAGGATCAACATATTTTTGGACATGGGCATTTCTGCTATGTTGTCCATGTTGGGACCCAACAGTTGATTTTGTTCTTCGGAAGCTGTGATGAGTCGTTTCATCTGAGGACAGAGGATGTCGACTCGCTCTAAATTGGGTAGGGCCTGTTAAACCCACTGATGTGCCTCCTATTCTAGCTTTTGTAGTTTGGTAGTCTCCAGCACAATTTGTTCTTCAATGGTCTGCCGCAATTCCGCTTCTGTCGACTTCCGACCCTCCAATGCCTGAATGCCCTGTCGCACCTGTCTTGTCTGCTGATAGACCTGCCCATAGTGATTAGGCCAGTATCTTAGTAATTCCTCAGTGACAATGGATTCCTCCATATGATCCTGTAAGACCTTGTACGCCTCCAAAAATGCAGTGTGCTGGTTCAGGAGTAGTCGAGCAGTTTCCTCCTTTTGCTCTTGCTTAGTTTCTTGGAGATGTGTCTGTAGAGTCGACACCATGCCTTCAAAAATCTGATAGGCCCTTTCCAGAGGTCGATCTGTAGCAATTTCGACGAGGCCTGGGATGACATATTGTGCAAGAGACCTGCATTTGCCGAGAAACTCGACCTGTTCTACCTCCTTGTCCTTGAGCTCTCTACTTTTTGTGACCGTCCTCTTCTTTGATTCTTTGGCCAAGATTTTGAGTAGTTGGCCGACCTTGGAGTCAGTTAGCGAACTTGCATCTTTGAGGCTAATCCGCACGCCGGATGTTTTATGCTGCTCTTTCTTTTTCTTTTGTTTGTCTGGCTATTGTTCTTGCTCCTGGGTACCTGCAGTAGTGGAAGTTGGGTCTGTAATTGGCGGATTGGAGGTCGAGGGTTGTGCTGGTTGGGTAGATGGTATAGAGGATGGCTGTGTTTCTTTTTGAGGAGGGGGTATGGGGGACGGGGGTTTTTCTATTTGAGGAGGTGGGATGTCTACTTCTAGATGTGAAGATAACGGTGGCTGTGATGGGTTTGGTTGTAATTCTGGTGGTAGGGATTTTGACGGTGGAGGTGGTGGGGAAGGAGGTTGTGATGATGGTGGTGTTGGGGATGGAGTGGGGGTATGGTCAGGGGTTGCGAGAGTGGCTTGAATATGTTCAAGACTGCTGTTGGAAGAGATCACTGATTTGGACGGTGACGTGGGTGGTTCGTTCTGTGTCTTGGGATCGACCTGCTCAGTGACAGACTGACTGTGTCCTATGATGTCGCCCTCTTCATTGATTGTGGTAAATGTTGTCATTTCCTGGGCATAAATGTGTTTGTGTATTTCGAGAGGAGCCGTTGTATTTATTTTCTAGGCCGACTTGAACAGTGAAGGCAGTGTCGCAAAGAAAGATTTAAGCTCAGCGTCCTAGCTGACCCTGGCTCTGAGTGCCTCCGGGATTGCTCGTTCATATTCTTCACTGGGGCTGCCCAACTGTTCTGCTGGTGCTTGTTCTTCGACTACAGTTGTCAAAGATGGGGGTGGGGGGGTCGACACAAGGTCGACAACATTTTTAGGCATCGTTTGTGTTTTGGCTTTCTTGGGCCGACCCTCCGGAGCTCCTGCTTCCAGATATCGTTGAAACTGAACTTCAACGGATACTTTATTGGCACGGGCATCCTCAACAATGTCGATGGCCGCGGCTGCGAGTTCCTCCTCATCATCGGACGAGTCGGCCAGAATAAGCTTACGCTTACCCCTCCCTTGTTGTTGTTTTTGGGTTTTGAGTTTCTTCCGGGCGATAGCTATCTCCTTAGCCAGTTTCTTGATGATGCTTCGGGATAAAGCATATTCCAGGTCATCGGCTTCGACTTCTCCAGTCGGTTCTTGAGTGGGGTCGACGATTGCTGGAGCCGGAGGAGTTGTCTGTGGCACTGTTGGCTGTTGTTGTATTGTTGGTTGGTGTTGTTCTGTCGGCTGAGGGTTGACTACCTTGGCAGTTGGAGGTTTGAATGTGAGGTCTACCTGATTAGTGGGCACGGTCGGGGTATCCTCCGACACAAATGTGTTGATGTAGAGATTAAGCTCGTAGTCCTCCTCCTTCTCTTGGTCAGTAAGTGGCTCGATGATGGAGAAGTTGACCTGTTTGGCAGCCTCTGGGACTGGTATCTTCATCTTTGCTTGTCGGGTCAACTCTCAAAAAATCTGGTCGACCGTGGGGTAGTAGTCGAGGTCCTGTGCTTTAGGGTCTTGGCCTCGCATGTACCATACTGAGGTATGGTCCAGTTCCAACTGGATGTGAGACTCAGTAGGGAGGTTTCGTCGGATGTTCTAGGGCACCCTCCACCTCGTCGTGTGGACCTTCAGTTGCTGGAACCAGTTTTCCAAGAAGACTTTTCCCTGTGCTAGTTCATGTAGGGTGCCTTTTTGTGAAAAGGGCTTAAACTAGTGCATTTGGAACCTGGTCGACTCCCGGAAGACTGGACTGCCTTCGGGACAAATGTGATACATAACAATCCAGATGATGAGGGATGGGAAATTGATTATACCTCCGACCTCTTGGCAGCGCTCGCAGATGGTTTTGACCATGTCGGCGAAATAGTCTCCCCATCTGTAGATCCGTCCATCGGTCGCGATTGTGTCGACCACTTCCAACATCTCCAATTTAAGGTCGCTGCTCCGACCTGCCAATGTGAGGGTGACTGCTATGATTTTATCCAAAATTTGTGGCGTCCTTGTCGCAATCTGGCCGATCATCAATCCCTTCAAGTTTTTCCTAGTGGGTGTGCCCGTAAGTTCCTGGACCAACCCTTCTTTGATGCCGATAGGTACCGAACTGCCTTGATTCGACAGACCCGTAAGTTTGGAGATAACATCCCCGGTGATGTCAATCAGCTGGTTGAAATAAAACCGGCCATTGTGGTAATGACTGATGATGAATTTAACCGCTGCCTCTTTCGTCCCACCGAAGCTTGCCATCAATGGTGCGTTAGGGTATTGGAGAATGGTGCTCTTCCTAATTTTTTCAGTGGCGTGGGTCATTTTATTGTCTTCATAGGCCCACTCTTGGATTTCTGCGCAGAGTTTCTAAAATGGACCCTCCCGGACTTTTGCGTTTTTGATGTTCTTGAGACGGTTGAGCAAGGGGGTGTCTTCGGCCTGTAACTCCTTGGCCTTCGCCGCAGCTCCGGTTAATTTCGGTGCCATTGTGTCGAACTGGTCAGAATTTTGACAGGGTTCGGGTGCTTTGGTCGATTGAGATTGCAGGTGCTCTGATGGAAATGGGTGTGGTGAATGAACCTTCGATGGTCCATTATTTATAGGCGTGGATGGGGTGGAGTGTCGAAATGGGTGTATTAATGGTGGACTTGACAGTCCAACTGCAATACTCGAGTGTGAATTAATGGAGGATTCGTTTTGGCGCTCGAGGCCATCAATGCGTGATGGGACATTTGAGGACGATGGTCGGTGTCGGGGGTGAAAACGGTCGGCCTGACTGGTCGACGAAGATGGTCGATGGTGGTGATGTCGGTGGTCGAGGTAGTGAGTTGCTGTCATGGATTATTGTCGGATGTATTATTTTGTTTTGGAATTTTTCTATCTTTTTATGGGTTTTGATTGATGATTAAGGTCGTTATTTGATTTTTTTTTTTCCAGTTTTTGTACCGTTTGAGTCGGGTTCCATTAACGAGCTTCCAGAATACTAGGCCCTGTAACATTTTCAGTCGCACTGAACCATTGGGATGTATTTCTTCGACAACGTAAGGTCCCATCCATTCTGTGTGTAATTTCTTGGGTTTTCCATTGACTCGACTGTTATACAGTAAAGCAAGGTCGCTGACCGAGAGGTTTTTGTTTTTGATGTTACAGTCGTGCCAGGCTTTCTGTTGTTGTTTCTGAATCTCCTAGTGTTAGATGGCCATAAGTCGGTGTTCTTCCAGCTTACTTAGTTGAAATAATCGATCCTGTCTTGCATGTTCAACATCGACATGTAGTAGTTGGGATACAATAGGTGTTTGCTGTCTGAAATGTAGAGAGACGACTGCTTCTTGTCCATAAACTAGTCGAAAGGGAGTTTGGTCAGTCGACCGTTTATATGCTGTCCTATATGCCCAGAGAACCGCAGGGATTTTCTCATCCCAGTCGTCTTTGTCGGTGCTGCATATTTTGGTTAGCCCTTTGGTTAGTGTTTTGTTAAAATCTTCAATCGCGCTGTTCGACTGAGGACGATATGCAGTGCTTCGTCGGTGGTCGATGTGAAACTGGTCGGTCAAATTTTTGATGGTTTTGTTAATAAAGTGTGATCCTTGGTTTCTAATCAATGTAAGTGGGCATCCAAATCAGGTGATAATGTTCTCGTAGATAAATTTAGCAGCTACCTCACTTGAACATGTATCGACGGGTTCAGCTTCTTCCCATTTAGTGACATATTCCACTGTCGTGATAATATATCTGGCACCTGATCATTTGGATGGGATAGGAAAAGGTCCTATGAAGTATATAGCCCAAAGTTCAAATGTGAGACTAGGGTTTACAGATATCAAGGGCATTTCTGTGCTTGGGAGAGGTCGACCAAGTCGTTGACATCTATCACATCGACTAACAAAGTTTTTGCAATCCTTGTGGATGGTTGGCCACCATAAGCCTGACTGTTGGATTTTCCTTGCAGTGGTATCCGCTTGAAAATTTCCTCCTGCAGGTCCATAGTGTGCTTCATGCATGATTTGTTCTCTCTCATGGTCGAGTACACAATGTCTTAGAATGTCGTCTAACCCCATTTTGTACAAAAATCCATTGATGAGGCTGTATGGTGCAACCTTCATAGCTAGGATTTGTTTCTTCTTGGTGTTCAGACCTTCAAGTGCCTGACCTGTCTCTAAGAACTGAGCGATTTCTTCTAATTCTGCGGGTACTGCTTCTATGCGAAATAGATGGGCATCTGGCAAATCGTCGTCGATTCCGGTCGGTTCCTCTCCCGTGTCGATATGTGATAGGTGGTCGGGTCCGACATTGATCTTTCCTGGTCGGACCACTACTTCAAACTCAAATTATTGAAAAAGAAGTAACCATCGACAGATTCGTCCATGATGAAGGGGTTTATTAACAAGGTACTTCAAAACTTGATGGCCAGTATAAAATATAAAAGGGTTGTCCAATAGGTAATGTCGATATTTCTGGAGAGAAAAGACCATACCTAGGGATTCTCGTTCAGTGGTCGAGTAGTTTCTTTCAGCTTTATTGAGTTTTCGACTACTGTATACAATAGGGTAATCCATCCCATCATCCCCTGGTTGAGTAAGGATGGCTCCAATTGCAATGCCTGAGGCATCAATATGTACATGAAATTTAGCCGACCAGTTTGGAAATTTAAGTATGGGAGCTTCGACCAGTTTTCTTTTCAATTTGTTGAAGGATATTTGGCATTCCTCCGTCCATATAAACTCTTGATCATCTTTTAACAGTTCCTCCAGAGGGTAAGTCATATCTGAATAGTGTCTGATGAATTTCCTATAATATCCTGTATGGCCCAATAACACCCAGACCTATTTAGGGTTTATTGGGGGTTTTAGGTCGAGGATGATTTTTATTTTGGCAAAGTTGACCTTTATACCGTCTTTGCAGACAATATGCCCTAAGAGTATGCCAATGGGAGTCATAAAAGTACATTTCTTAATATTTAAGGAGAGTTGTATCTGTCGACATCTCTCCAGCATAATTCAGAGCCATGTGCAGTGATCCTTTAGGGTGGAATATATGGTCCAGTCGTCGAAGTATACTACCATGGTCTTATAAATATATTCTTGGAATGTTTTGACCACAATTCATGAGAATACGACAGGTGCATTCTTCAGTCCAAAAGGCATAACTATGTAGGCAAAGGACCCAAATTCACATACAAATGTTGTTTTCTTTTGATCCTCTTTTGCTATGGGTACCTGATTATATCCTGAAAATCCATCTGTAAATGAATAACATTCATGGCCTGCAACTTCATTCAGTATTTCATCAGCATAGGGGGTGGGAAAGGGATCTGTGAGTGTAACTTTGTTGAGCTCCCTAAAGTCGACACAAATTCTTAACCTGGTCGGGTCATGTTTCTTGGGCTGTACGACCATGGGACTTTCCCATTCCGACTGGTCGATGGGGTAAATGATCCCTGCTGCTAACATGTTGTCTATTTCCTTCTTAACTATCTCCTTATACTTATGAGCTAGTTTGTAAGGTTGTTTCTTGACAGGTCTGACATCAGGTTTAGTATCTATTTTCATTTCGCCCATTTCTTGTACTAACCCTTTTAAGTCTTTGTAATCCCTTGCAAAGACATCTTGGAATTCTTTCAGTAAGTTGATGATTTCGGTGGTTTGGTGTGCGTTCCAGTAATCGCCAATCTTAGCTATTTTTGGATGATTGTCATTTGAAATGTCGACCTCCTTAGTTTTCACTTTAGCGTCCAGCCACTCTGGTGCTTTAGCTTCATTGATCGGCTGACTTCCTTCCTTAAACTGTGAGAATGTAGCCGAAAAGTCGGCTGCAGTCATTCTGTTTAGGTCTGGTTTGTCGGTGGTCTCGACTTTCAGGATTGAGTAGATTGGTTTGGTTGTTTCAATGTGATCGGTCTTCCATCTAAATCTCTTACCTTCTATGTGCTCGTTTTCCAAGTTTAATCGTGTCGACTGTGATTTTGATTTAGCTTGTATTTTGCTACAGTCCTGAATTTGTCGATGGTCATGGTTGAATTGTGTATCTGTCGGTTGAAGAAAATTTTTGAGTTGGTGTGTTGTCTCAGCCAATTTTTCATTTTGAGGTATGAACTGAAAGTCCTTAATAAAATTTTCTTTAAGTTCAGGCCAAAAGAAGGTTTCTCCTCTAGTCTCCTCCATTGTATACCATTTAGTAGGCAGGCCAGCTAGGGTTGAAGGGAACAAATGTGGCCAGGCTCGCTCATCTTTGTGTCCAAGCCGTCTCCACTCTTTTTCACAAAGCTTGATGTGTTCTTCTGGGTCTTGACCTTGGACAAAGATAGGGATTTGAGCTTCCCGAGTTAGTTTTTTCCCACCAAATCGTTCGACAAAGAAAGTTGAAGCAGTTGTCCAGGTCTGCAATTTTGTCTGATGGGTGTTCCACCATCTAGCTGCTTGACCTGTAAACGTTTCCACTAAGCTTTGAAGTCTACCATGTTCTCTAATATTTTTAGAAACTTGTTCAAGATGCATTATTGGGGACTCTCTTTCCTTATACCTGGGCAGTTGGGTGTTATGTAAATGGGTCGGTTGTAATGTAGGTCGTTCCCGGATTTTGTTTTCAAAGACTTTGGGGATAATCGATACAGTGAACCACTGTCGGGTGGGTTTTTTCTGTACTTTTTGTATAGTCCAGCACCCTCTTGCTTGTGTTTCATAATTTTCCATCTCCCAGTCATATAATTCAGCATCTGAATTGTAACCAACTGAGTCTTGGTTACCTAAACTAAGCTCCCCATAAATGTTTGGTTCGGTATAGTCCGTATTATTCTGGATCTGGTAAAGCTATCTGACATCGACTTCCTCATCAATCAGTTCAGTCCAAGGTGCTCCTTGAGAAGGATTAATGGGTACGATGACTTTTTTACCATTTCCTTTTAACTTAATTCGTTCTTTGTCTAGGGATATGGAGGCTTTCATCTTTCGTCCCCAAGGTCGACCAACTAGGGTGAGGAAGGAGCTAGATCCTTCATTTGGGTCGATGATTTCAAAGTCAACCTTAGTCGAGATTCCTTTGATGGTCGTGTTGACATATTTCCAAACCCCAATGGGTTCAATGAGGCCTTGGTCGGTGATTTTTAGGTATATGCCTGACTCGTAGAGTCGAGGTTGGCCCATCTTTTCCCATGTATCTATGGTCATGATATTTACCTGAGATCCGAAATCGAGCACCACTTGTCGGACGTGATAACCTTCGATTTCCAGGTCGACAAGTGGGTCGACAACGTTTTTGTCTTTTTGATTGAGGCTACAAATGTTCTTAGTTTTTTTTCCACAGTTAGTGCTTTTTATTTCGTGTAATAAATAAATAAACTGGGATACGGACTTGTCGTTTTGGATGAGATGAGTTAATTGCTGTGTCATGCTAAGTCGACTGGTAATACGATCTTCTTACTGTGCAATGTCTTGAAATATGTGTGTGGCTTCTTGATAAGTTTGTTTTTCCTTTAGAGGATCCAGATAACCATTTGTGTTGTTAATTTTACTAATTTGTGGGTTATCAGGGCCTGTTTTGGTGCCTTGACGAGTGGCAATATGCATATTTTTAGTGGTTAATATAACATGCTTTTGTACACAAGACAAGACATTAAAATTCTTCTTATTATTGATTTTTTCTAACATGGTAGGAGTATCCTCCAGAGAGTGATCGCCTACCCCACAATGCGTACAGAATTTAAGGTCAGTTCTGTCCTTGTACGGACAGTATGCACATCTGTGTCCTTCTTTATAGCAGATGAGGCACTGGCTAGATCGATGTGGTCGGATGTCGCGATTCCTGACGAATCGACTTCTTCCTCCAAACCCTTGTCGTCGATTGTCGTACCGGCGCTCGTATCGTCGGCCTTCATATCGTTGCCCGTTCTGGTCATTAGTATTATTTTGCTCATTTCTCTACGTCACTGCATACGTCTGGTAGGCTGCCTGATAATTCTGTCTGTTTTTCAGGTTTAGTTGACAGTCGGCCGTATTGTGACTTTTTGTCTCACAGATGGTGCACCAAGAAGCTTTTGCATTCTTCATGTTAAACTCACATTCCTTTGTGGAATGATCCCCGGTCTCCTGGAAAATATCGTAAAAGACTTTAGTTTGCAAAAATCGGACGTCTTATCGGCTGTATTCCTATCGATAATTATCTTTCGTGTGTCCGGCCGTTGAACATTTTGTACACCAGATTTCTTGATTTTTGAGGGACAGTTCTTTCAAGGACTTCTGGACACTTTCCAGCTGTTCTTCAATCATGTGGTATGTCATATAGGCAGGTATATCTTCGTCCATTTCCACCTGCAGAGCTTTGGTCAGTGCATCTTCATATGTCTTGAAAGTTTCTAGACTGATGTGTCTGCGGATTTTTTGTGATAAGCCTGCAAGAAACCATTGAATTAGCAATTGTTCATCAATAACATAATCTAATTGACTCAACAGGTCCTTCCATCGTTTGTCATAATCGCAGACAGTCTCCCTTGGATTTTGTTGCGTCGTCTTGAGCTTCTTAGCGGCCAGGTGCTTGGCGTCTGGGGTTTTGAAAAAGGATAAGAACTGTGCTTTAATTTCAGCTTTCATTGCTCTGGGTTGCCTTTCTGAAAAGGTCATGTACCAGGTCAGAGCTCTTTTCCGTAAGGCTCCTGCGAACTGAGCCATCTGTCAGTCTTCATCCTTCACCTGGTTTGCGTCCCAGATGGGCTCGTAGACGAACAAATGTCATCTGGGGTCTTCATCCCCATCGTATAGAGGAATGTGGGCAGTTCCATGACCCATGTCGGAGTCGCTTTCACTGCTATCTGACGGCGACGGAGGTGGGGGTGTGGGTGGTGGTGAAAGAGGTGGGGTCGTTGATATAGTCAAGCCTGAGGAGTTTTGGTCGACGGAACTTGTGCCTCCATCGGTGGTCAATTTTGCATCGTACAGTTGATTGTTGTGAATTTGTATTGTCGATGGTCCACTGGAACTTTGCGTGCTCAGGTCTGACTCTTGGATTTCTTCGAAAGCAGTATGTGGCAGGGGGGGTGCTCTTTCATGTGTCAGTAAGAGCAAGTGGATACTCTGAAAGGAGGGTGCCATTTGAAAGGTCACCCAATTCCCTTCGAGCGGTCGGCGTATAACAAGATGTCGTCCTGGGAATGGTTCGTCACCTATTTGGCTCCAGATCGTAATGTCACCAGCTCGCAGTCGGAGGTCGTCTTCAATAATAGTCTGTATTGTGGTACACGGATTTACTGGGGAAAGGGTTACTCCTTGGTCGGGGACAGTTATTTGGAGAGCTTCAGGCTGCTCTATCCACACTTCTTCTTCCTTAGGGGCCGCCTCCTCTTCTACGCCCTCTCTGTGTCGGTCATGACCCGAATCTGGCGGAATCTCCTCACGGTCGGTCTCCCTAGGGTTTTGTCTTTGATGCAGTTCTACTGCTCTTTCTCGTCTGGCTTCCCTTCGCTACTGTCTTTCATCCCTTTCGATTTTATTAATGTCCGACATACTTTCTTACAATACTATACCTTCGATTTCCCTTCGGTCGACTTTTCATTACTGGTGACAGTTAGTGGCTTTAGGTCGACTAGGATCCATTATACTCTACCTCCGACACATGACCAACTACCCCCCCATAGCCTACCCGACGCTTTTAGAAAGCCCGGATAGTTCGAATCACTTGCTCAGGAAGTATTCCCACTCTCTTTCTGCAATACATTTCTCCCACTTCCTCTGCTTTTCTGCCCAGTTGGTGTTTGGTGGCTGTTCACATAGGGGTGGTCTAGGTTCGACGATGTGTCCTTCTCCTTTCTCTATCAAGAATTTGAACAGCAAGGTCGGTAGGGAGCACAAGAATTGGTCGGTGAAATCTGTGTAGAATTTTGCTTTGACATTTTCTACTGACGTCCTATCTTCGACTGCTCGCTCCTCACAGAAGTCGTCGGTGATTTTCTCAAACCACTCTGACAGATTTGTTCGTCCCCTCGGAATAGTTTATCTAGCAACTGCTGTTCTTTAGTCGTGTCCAGTCTTCTCATCCAGAAGCTGCTTCAACAGTTGTGGTACAGACTCGACAAATTTTTCATGTGTCTCTGTAAAAAATCTGGCTCTAGCTTCAGCGACTGTTAATCTGTTTCGTCAGGCGTAATTTTGCAAATAGTTCACAACTTTACGGTTCCACCAGTCCTTGATCTCCTGCTCTGTTATCATATGTGAGCCTATATTTTAGACATGTACTACCGGCAACGGAACCAATGTTGTAATCTCACAGATCACATAAGGTTACCAATAATACATACTAAAAAATAACCATAAATAAGAGACAAGAGACAAGAACAGATAGAGAAAACAGATTATATTAATGTAGTGAGTTCATACAAGGCACAGAACTGAACTGAGTTCTTGCTTGGCTCAATAGCCTAATATATACCAGTTACAAATAGTTACAAAAAATAACTACCTGTCGGTTCGGTGAACCGACACAACTGTTTGTTAATTCGACTAATCTTTTAGTTTAGTCGGCTGACCGACTTGGTTGGCCCATCGACTTAGTCGATTGACTAAGTCGGTCTTCGTTCAAGTCGACTTATGTCGACTTTGCTCCTTCTATAGTGTGTCTTGTGTATATTTTATATCTTATGCATGTTGTTGTACTTGTTATTTTTTTAGATAAAGATCCTAGATAATCTAATCAAATCTTAAGAAAAACTAACATGGTATCAAAGCCTCTACGAAAGAAGAAATCGTACAAATGCAAGAACTATGGCTTCCTAGTTGAAGGTGTTCTCTCCACAAATCATCAAGAAAAGAGGGATAGGATAACTTGCCTTAGTAGGGCACATATTTTGGTGGATACAGTTTCTGAATCAAATAAGTTTCATTTTTTACCCTATCACTAGTGCCGTGATAAATTGGGGAATGAAGTATCTGAGGCTTCCCACCTTAGTTTTTAGAAAGTGACCTAGCTGAGCAACTCGCCTCAAGGAGGAACATATTTTTGTCCAAACAGAATTCCCAAACTTCGAGTCTAGAAAATTAGGGTTTCTCTGACAAACTCTAGGTCATCCTACAATGGAACTTGGTCAGACACCTCAAATTGGTAAGATTCAAATATTTTTTATTTCCATTTGAGGTCCTCATTTTGAAAAGATGACTCACCATACTAAGATTGAGGATAATATTGGAGGGGTTGATAACTTACGGGCATGAAAGTACAAAATATTTCTGATCCTTGAAGAGAATGAGTTGGATCAGTTCATCACTAAAGAAGTTCTAGAACTAGAGGGAGATGAGGCTAAGGCTTCTTATAAAGAAGCATGGCTAAGGATAAGAGAGTCATTGCAAATTCTATTAAGGATCACCTCATCCCCTATGTGTTTGTATTCAAGAAACTGAAGGAAGTATATGATGGTTTGACAAAGATGTTAGAAGTGAAGAACATCAACTAGAATATGACTTTAAGTAACTAGCTGAAGAATTTGAAGATACCGAACTCCAAGACTATAAAGTCTTACTTCACAAGGGTTGCTCAAATCAAATAACAACTTGAAGTAGTTTAAGAGAATGTCGAAGAAGGAGAAATTGTAATGAATACCTTGAATGGATACATTTCAAATGTTTGATGTTATACTTGTGATGAAAAGGGACACTTTTCAAGAGATTGCCCCATCTAGAAAAGGAGTCACAATGCTCATATTGCCGAAGATGATGAACCAACAAACAAAATATTCAACTAAGAGAAGGATGATTTAGATGAAGAGTATGTGCTAATCTCAGCACTTACTAGCACTATCACACATGGAAGCAATTATTGGCTTGTGAATAATGGATCTTTCAAACACATGAAGGGATACAAGGAATCAATTGTTAATATGTCTGAACATGAGTCACCTCACAAGGTGAAACTTGGGGATGATTATCAATACCCCATAAAATGGAGTGGCAAAGCTTCACACAAGCTCCACTTTGGGAAATCCTTAAAGATGAAGGATGTGCTATATGTTCCAGTATTAAACAAGAATATTCTCTTCATATCTGCATTAGATGCAAAGGGAATTAGGGTTTCATTTGTTGATGGCCAAGTTCTAATGTGTCCCAGAGGAAATACAATAGAGGATGTAATAATGATTGGAGAAGAATATAGAGGCTTCTACAAGTTGAAGGGACAACTTGAAAAAAAATTAGTTCATGAGTCCATTGAACCAAATGAACTATGGAATAGAAGGCTTGCACATGTGCACTGTAGAGAACTACTAATGGCAAGCAAAGCAGTATGATCAGCACTGCTATAGATCCACGCAAAGTATGAAGGCATTTTCAAAGGATGTGGAAAAGGAAAGAATGCAAAGAAGACATTTCCCAGTAGTGAGATCAAGGATAAAGGAATATTGGAGATAGTACACTCGGATGTATGTGGATGAGTGTCTTCTAGATCATTAAGATGGTATGTGTACTATGTTTCCTTTATATATTATTTCTCACTTAATACTTGGATATATTTCTTGAAATAGAAAATTGAATTTTTCAGCAAGTTCAAGGAATATAAAGCCTTGGTTGAGAACTAGACAGTTAGAAAGATCAAGATTCTAGGGTCAGATAATGGAGGCTAGTTCACTTCGAAATAATTCAAGGAACTCTACAAAGAATCTGGGATTTAAGAAGGAGTTGAGTACTTCATACAAAACTATGAAAAATGATGTTGTAGAACGAAAGAACCAAACCATAATGGGAGCAACGAAAGCAATGTTTCTTGACCAGGATATTCCTATGCACCTTTGGGTAGAGGCATCAAGAACAAATGTGTATGTACAGAACCATACTCCTCATTGAGTACACAAATCCTGAAGAGGATTTATCAAGAGTGAAACTAGAAGTCATCCATCTGAGAATATTTGGTTGCCCCATGTACATACATCTCCCGAAAGAGAAAAGGAACAAGATCGATCCTTCTGGGAGGAATGGTATATTCGTAGTATACAGTAATACATTGTTGGCAAGAGGTTTTGAGGAAGATAAGTTGCACATCACCAAGGGTGATGCGAAAGATAGAAGATGATGCAAAAGACCAAATATAGCACGCAAGGTGCAAAAGTCGATAAAGAGTTGGCTTGGTCATAATTTTGTAGTAATTGGTGATAGTTTTGTAGTTTTGCTCCAAGTTAGTTACGAAGTTGATCAAAGTGGGCCATTTTGTAAAAGGCGCAAGACTATAAATAGAGATAGGAATGTAATGTTGATATATCATCTTTTTGGAGAACATATTTATGATATGATATCGGAGATATTATGTTGAATGTTGAATTATGTTCTACAAAAGACTGGATTCTATTTTGTCGCAACTATGAAGATGTTTTGAGACCATGTTTTGATGCAGAAGTAATATGACATGAAGGAAGTTGATGGAAATACTATGTTTATCTCTTTATATTTTTCGTTTGTTGAATGGTGCAATGTGAATGAGCCAATACAACAGTATGACTATTCTTTTTGAATGATGTGATGTTTCTGTGTTGTGAATCATGTTATGTTGATCGATCTATTTACGAGTAATTATCTTGTTGTGATTTGAATATATTGATGTGATCCGATATGAATTTGTGAAAGTAAACCTTGGTTTGATATTTTTCTTAATGTCGTGATAGTTAGATAGTATATGCACAAACCCTCCTTCTTACTACAGAAACGTGGTTCCGATAGTTCTCCCTTAAACATCTCGGGTAAGACTTCATCTTCTTCGCAGGTGTTATTGGGTAGGGTAAAACTTGTCTGGGGCGGTGCTCAAGGATATCGTTGAGTTAAGGGTGTCGACAGAGCGTGAAACCCTGTCGAAGAATCTTTGTCAACAAATGGTTCCATTATCAGGCTAATAATGTGAGTAGAAGGAGGATATGTTGTGGAATCCGACGAGACCGAAGATTCAAGATTAGTTCGATCAGAAGGATTGGGAATTCATAGAAGAAGAAAATCAGAACCCTGGAATAACACCATAAGAGTGGATGGGAAGGTATCACTATTATGATCTCCATAAGTACTTCTTCTTTTAGTTTTCAATCATCTTGTACGAGTGGTTGGCATAGTTGACCTATCAGAAGACGAATGTTCAAGGAGGAAAACCCACTTGCTAGACTCTGGAGATGATCCAAGAGTTGAAAGAGGTATACAACATAGAATCAAGGGATGTCGAAGTTTGGATTCAAATCATATTGGAAGGATACATCAGTGAGATTGCAGTCAACACACTCAAGTCTTACAACAATGTGGAAAGGGAATTTTTCAAACGGCCGAGAGTTAATTTTTTGTTATCATTGAATTTGTCAATTAAAATTCTCATCTATGAAAAGGGTATATTGTAGATGAAGTATGATGGGTAGAGCCCTGGTGTGTGGAGTTTGTGGGTAGCACAGAGAAGAGTGTTGGATGGAATGATACATGGTAGATGGATGGGAGTTATGATGAGACTATGAGGGAAGCCGAGGAAGGACATGGTATTCTACGAAGTGGGGTAGGGTTTGGGAAAGAGAAGAGGCATATGCCTGAGGAGATTCTTGCTACGACTGAAACAAGAATCTACGAGAGAATATCAGAAGGGACGAAGTGACCCTACAATGATGAAGGATACGACTAGGCTACACCTGATCCCAAGGAAAGACCAACCAAGAGCAACAACATACCCACACCTCTGTGAACTGTGCCACACTCGGGAATAAATACTAGCTTGACAACCCCAAATTGTCCAACATGTCATCAACACACCAATAGTAGTGGATCAGCGGATGTAGGAAGAAGGCCCAGGATGAGGGGTTATGAGTTAAATTTACATCTTTTTCATGGGAATGGGACCGAGGATCTCGAACAGTATTTATTTTTATGCGAAGCAATCTGTACTATCAATCAATCCCTAGTTGAGGATATTAAGAAGGGTCATCTAGCGATAACTTTTTGAGGTCATGCATTGGACTGGTACATGAAGTTTATATAGGTTCCCACCGAGAACGCAATGAAGAATCTAGTAGAGATTAGAGACAGACTGATTGAATAATTTAGGAATCCCAAGTCTTAGTCGCAATATATCATGGAGCTAATGGAGATCAAGCAATATTCAAATGAATTAGTCTAGGATTTTGGTCAGCAATTCAAGACGTTGATGGAAAAAGTCAGTTTTGGAATGAGTGATGTACAACACAAGGAGTGGTTCATTGTGGCATTAGTACCACATATAAGGATTCCATTGATGCAATAGAAGATTGTGACACAGAGTGAGGCTCTATAGATCATAATGAAGCTAGAAGCTTCACCTATCGGTGAAATAGGAGTTGGTATGAATTAGATCCAATCACAACTGGCGAGCCTAATGATTCAATTACAAGATATCAAGAAGGGAAGCGAGCATCGTGAGGAAATATGGTGTACTTTATGTCATACGGAGGGACACCATAAGGATAAATTGCCATATTTTTGTAATTATTTAGTGTCTGGATCTTTGAACCCATTCAGTAATGGTGGAATGCCATGGTTTCACATAGGTCAAGTTCATGGACATCGACATGAAGACTATGTATATATTCAGAAGATGGTATCGAAGCGTACAAAATTGTATTGTACATTGTGTTGACCCGTTGTTCATGAAGACAAGGAATGTCAAGCATATGATTTTCTCTGGGATAGGATGATGGATGCATATTATGTGAAAGGAGAAGAACATCGATCGGTGGAGAGAACCCCACCGCAGGTGGTACAGCCATAGTTTATGCCACGACCGCAACCATAGTTTGTGCAACAACCACAGTTTGTACCGCAACCATAGTTTTCTCCAATGTAGCCGCAATATAACTAGATGTAGTATGCTCTACAACATTCATAGTATACTCAACAATAGTATGCGCAACCATAGCAGAATCCCCCGCTGCAGCAGTAGTTCAATCAACCACAACATCAACATCAATGGGGATTTCAGGGAGGATTTCAAGGAGGACAAGGAGGAGGTTTTGGTCGAGGAGGAGGATGAGGCTGAGGATCTGTACAATGTTATAATTGCAGAGTACTAGGGCACTACCAGAGATATTATCTGAACATGCAGTTGCAATGTACCTACTGTACCGGTGCAGATCATAGATTTGAGGATTTTCTACAGTTGATCGCAAAGTGGAAAGCAAAGAATGTTCTTCCACCATAGAACCATAATCATATTTTGAACCAAAATGCAAACCAACCAATGAATCTTCCACCAAACCAGAATCAAGGACTAGCAGTTGGGAAGATCTCAGCAGAACCTAGAGCTTAGTCTGCCGATGTTGTTGTCATTACTCGTGGAGGTGCAACAACAGGGGATGATGGAACGATTCCACAAGTTCAATTGGATAGAAGGAAAAAGGTGTAATTTGATTTTGACACTGACATGGATACATTATTTGAAGCATGAGACACCATGAGAAGAGATCTGGTCAAGTTACCCGTTTACTAAATGCCACAAGTTTTTAATTTAACTCTAGCAAAAGGACCATCATGGAAGCATAGTACCTTGAAAATTTTATTTGAATTGTTTCTGTCGCTGGAAAAATATCCTGATGTGCTCACAGAGATCATGAGTCTTTTGCATCGACCAGAGAAGGGTCGAAAGGAATCTACTGTAAACTCCCTGCATAAGAAGAAAACTAGAAGGGAAATGAGAATGAATATCCAGATTGGGGACTATGATGTCGATTCAACATTTTGACAAAACAAACATGGGAAATATGGGGAAGCCATAGCTGGTTTGGTCCCCTATGAAACTGCAACTGGCTAATCAGTTCATGGTGTCACCAATTGGACGAGTGTCACTCTTAATGGTGGAAGTCAAAGGAATGAGGACATATGAATATTTCAATGTTATCGATATTGTTGACA
The DNA here is from genome assembly GCA_001517045.1 of Pseudotsuga menziesii. Taxonomy (NCBI): domain Eukaryota; kingdom Viridiplantae; phylum Streptophyta; class Pinopsida; order Pinales; family Pinaceae; genus Pseudotsuga; species Pseudotsuga menziesii. The sequence goes on along the minus strand of LPNX011070048.1, from coordinate 185,960 downwards.
AAGGAAGCTTGTATCCTACACTACTGGTGTCACGTCCCCTTCCATAATATTGATGATGGATAGGACGTGAATACACTGATCCTACTGTCAAAGCAAAAAATCTAGCTCCATGAACATAATAAATAAAATGCATTGAACATAAAATTATACATAGATGCATAATACATTGAAATACACAGTGGAAGCAAATATCATTCAACACATTCATCATGTTCATAATAATTCATAAAAAAAATATATTTAAGAGTTAAACATAAGAAATACTTATCTTGAAAAGGAGTTGTCCCGCAACGAGCTATGTCGCTCCAACGTTCCACCCAACCATATGCCAGTGTGCTCATCAATATCTTAGCACCACTGCCACCCCCGATATGGGCATGATTTCCACAAGGAACTAGGGAACAACATGCTCAAACATAGCCAAATACACATAAAAGTTAGTCAAGCCAAACACAGTTGGGTTTATGAGGACACTAAGGCAGTGGGAAGGAGAATTGATAAGTTAGTGAGCTCAACCACAGAGCTATGGAAGCCTACACAAGATCTAGCTTGGCCTCCACAATTCCTACACCACCCAACACAAGGAAGTATTCCCTTTACTACTACATAGTTCCCTTAGGCCATACCTTCCCTTCTAGTGATCTTTAGGGTGTGCATAGAAGAGTAACCAAACCCTCTTGATCTCTCAGTGAGGTCACTCTCTTCACTAGTTTTTTTAAGAAAATTTTGGGCCTCTTCCACTCCTAATAGTTTAGAACAAATAAGGATTAACAGAACCACAAAACACAAGTGTCGGGTATGGACAAAAACATCATAGGAACCAGAAACATATTGGTAAATGGGGAAAATCAATCCCTGGGTGAGAAAATCGAATTCAACAATGATTTTGGGCATTGCATGAGCAAAAACGATTGCTAAAAACCCTAAAATCGTGAATATCTACTGGCCATTCCCTTAGCAACATAATAACAGATTTTTTGGGCATGGAAAATGAGGAGAAGAACTGAAAATGTGAAGGAGAGACGCACAGGTAGCTTCAATAGTGTGAGGAAGGAAAGAATGCGAGGGAGTGAGCCCAATAAGCTTATTCTATGTGAGGAAAATGAAGGACATAAGTGAACCCTGGGATGGGCTGCATTTTTGGGAATTTACTTTCCCCATAAGTCAAATACACGTTTTCCAAAAACTGATGGCTTCTCCAATTTGAATTTGACTTCCATACTCTTCCCATCCCCATGCATTAACTACCTCAACCAATTTCTATAAGAAATAAATGATTAGGGACAATAGACAAAATGGGTAGTTGACAACTTTATGGGTTCTCCCTTTGACATTTGGCTAAAGGTTTTGGATATTTTCCCTCCATATTCCTTGTGAAATCATGCCCCCATCTCTTTAATGTTGCATTGACATAGCTAGTTGTGGGTATTTTTATTAATTGCATATTTACATGATGCCCAAAATTTTAATGTGCCTAGCTAGCATGAAGTACCATCAGCATCGATTTTAATTGTGAAAACATAAAACACTAAATCAATGGTGGGGCCTTTGCCTTCAAATCCACACCATGATTAAATAAAACTATTTACATCATTTACAATTTAATGCAATTGGGTGAAACCGGGTATTACAACTGGGGATCAGATGGGCTAACAACAACGTGGTGGTGATCAATTTCAAGAAGCACGTGATGACTTTCGAGAACCACGATATCAGAGTCATAGCCCCTATGGATCCAAGCAAAGGAAGAGGGTATGTTGAACCAGTTAAGGAAGAATTCATAGGAGGATGGGACCATGCATACAACATTTCAGAAGATTATGCCCATCCCACAATAGACGGAGAACTAGGTTGGTGAAGCTCTAGCTATGCATCTTCAGATTTTGATGATGCATTGGAGAATTAGAAAAATTGGATGCATGAGGAATTGATTTGGAAGTGTGGAAGAATCACTCAATCACTATGCAGGGTTGCGACAGAGGTTGTCCAGTTACCCACATATGAATGATTGCATGATATACCTGAATTTATTACTGACTTTGAAGACCCAGTTTTAGAAACACAAAGGTTATCGGCATTGAATGAAGCATTGAAGGCCACTCCATCATGTTGGTGGGAAACACATAAGAAATTGATCAATGGGTGGTCACTATGTCATAGGTTGATGGAATTTTCCTTCAATGACAGAGAGCAGTATCAAGTCGACAAGTATGATGGGAGGAATGATCCTAATGATCATTTGATTGCACGTTAGACCATGTGGGTATCGTGCCCGAAGAATGAGTGGGTACATTCTTTTGTGCCACATTGGGTGAAATTCCACGATAGTGCTATGTATCAACTGAGCTTAGAAGAGAGATCACAACATGGGAGGATTTGTCAATTTTTTTCAGTCACACCTTCAATTTTGCAGATCCTGATCCAGTGATTCATAGTGTGCTACAACATATCCGTGATGTTGTCTTGGAAGTAGTTCTAGTCGCATACCCTGTGGAACTGCATGAAGCACCAATGATGCAGTTGATGATGGAGTGTTACAATGTAATAGGAGGGCCTAATAATGGGGATGAACCAAGGTACATCAATATTCTAGAATCTGAAGGAAGTCAAAAAATCGCAGCACTGAAGATGCTGACAGACAATGTTAACCAACCATTGAAGATTCGAATGGTCAACATTGGGACAAAGTAGGAATCAAATTTCATGAATATTGGAGATTATTGGGATGAAGAAACTATGGTGAAGATCACCGATCTGTTGCATGATTTTCAAGACTTGTTTTCGACGAAGTTTTCTGAAATGAAAGCGATTTTAAAAGATTTGGGAGAAATGAAAATCCCATTGAATCCAGATGTGAAGCCAATAAAGCAACATATGTACCTCCTAAATCCGTGATACACATGGGGGGCTTTACTTATTGACCAATATACTATCACGTTAGTTCATATTGTGGGTTTTAAAATTATCAAAATTTGAACCAATATATTGCAGGTATTGGGGGGATGAGGGCTTTAAGGTGGGGGTGGGTAGGGTGGTTTATAAGGATTGAGGTATAAAAAGGGGTGGGGAGGAGGTTTTAAGTATTGGGAGGGGATTTCAACAAAAATACTTTGGGGAAATATCTCTGTAAATTAAGGGTATTCTTTAATATCCCATGATCGCACGTGCTATGTGAGAGGTTCACTAACTGAAGTCCCCATGGTGATACAAAGAAAGAGTAAAGGATAAACTCGAAAAAACATTGGAAGTAGGAATAATAGATCCAATTGAAGAATTAGAGTGGATCAGTCCCATGGTCATGCAATATAAGAAGACAGGGGAGGTTTGGATCTGTGTTGATTTCAATAAGCTTAACGATTCATGCCTTCATGATCCATTCTCGACACCATTTACTAATGAAATGTTGGAAGGAGTAGGTGGTAAGGAAATCTATTCATTCATTGATGTTTTTTATGGCTATCATGAGATCAAGATTACGAAAGAGGATCAACATAAGAAAACCTTTGTGACTAAATGGGGATGCTTTTAGTACACATTGATTCCATTTGGGCTCAAGAATGCACCTACGATATTCTTTAGGATCGTAATCGCTATGTTCAAGGAATTTATCCATAAGTTTTTAGTAGTATACATGGATGATTGGATGGTATATGGATTGGTAAAGGACCATCTTGTAAATCTATGACTGATGTTGGAGTGGTGTCGACAACATCAGATTGCGCTAAATTCAAATAAATGCATATTTTGTGCACCATTTGGAATGTTGTTAGGGCACATCATCTGCAAGTAAGGAGTGTTGGTTGATCTAGCTAACATTGCACTCATTGTTAACTTGCCACCACCCACAAACATGAATCAAATGAGAGTAGCATTATGCCATACAAGATACTATCGCAAGTTCATTAGAGGATATGTAGTGATCACAATACCTATGGAGAAGTTGCTAAAGAAGGATGTGCAATTCGAATGGAGTCACATTTGTCAAGGAAGTTTTGACACCTTAAAGAAAAATATGGCCACAATACCAATATTTTTTTTTCCCAATTGGATGAAGGAATTCCATGTCCATGTTCATGCATTGTCAATTTCAATAGGAGTGGTGTTGGTGCAACCAGTAGAAGGGGATATTGATTATCCAATTTCTTTTTCAAGTCAAAAGTTGTCGTCTACAGAGAATAATTATACCACAACTGAGAGAGAAGGGTTGGAAATGTTAGTTTTTATCATTCAAGCTAGCATTATGTTAGGATATTTAACTGAGAGAATAACAAGTATAGCAATCGAACACAAGAGACAATGAACACAATGTTTTTCCTTGGGGAAACCATAAATGGAGAAAACCTTGCAACTTCCTCAAAGATAGAATCAACACCAAAAGTAAAACCCAAAACAGTAAGATGATCTCCCGACAGTAGTAACCTCTTTCTTCCTTGCTCCAGTGTCTTCTTCTTCCTCAGCTATGCGCTACAACTGAGTGTGGGTGAGTGTGTGCTAAATAGAGAGGCTAGCTCTCTATTTATACTAATTCTCGACATGACTAAACCCTACTAGGGCCAACTTCACTAGGTGAGTCTAATAACCCTAGTGCCTCGAAACTACGGGGACTTTAACTCTTAGACAATAGGAGGGTTACCCACAATGACTCTACATGACTTGTTTACATTACATATCCTCCCAATCAGAACATCGAGGTATTACATGAATCAATTACATTACATACACATCCTGAAATAAACATTGGGGTACAATACATAAGAAATACAAGTGAATACATTCTGAAGTTACATATTCATCAACACTCCCTCTTAACTGGGAAGGTATTCTCTCGACACAGTTTTTCAGCACAAGTCTTCTTCTCTATATCATCTAGGTCTTCATCAAGTTCTTGTCATCTTCATCTTCAATTCATCTCCATCTTCAAGGCATCTTCATTTGGATTTGGATCATCACTCTATCTAAATCATCATCACTGGATATGGATCATCATGGGGTCATCATCACTCGATATGGATCATCACGGGGTCATCATCATATGTGCTATCTCATGATTCTTCTTGTCACAGGAAGTTCTACAGAGCCAACCCTTTTTCATGTTGGTTGTAGGCCTACCGCCTTGTAGGTCTTTGGTATCCCTTATATCTGACCCTAAGTCAGAATGGCCAGCACTCACATCTGACCTACTCGTCAGAAAGGCACAACACTTACATCTGACCTTGACTCGTCAGAAAGGCGCTCAGTCCTACACTGAGGGTTCCTGGTAACTATCCAAGTTCCTCCATTCAGAGAATGGCAGTCGCCCTTACATCTGACCTACTCATCATAATGGTCGGCACTCACATCTGACCTACTCGTCAGAAAGGTGGTAGCCATTACATTTGATCATGTAGGAACTAATCCTACAGTCACATCAGAATGGACGAAACTCACATCTACCATGGAAGGAATAAATCCTCTTACCATGATAGAATGGAAACAACCCTTATATCTGATCAAGTGGGAACACATACCTCAATCACATCAAAAAGGCCATGTGCTCACATCTGATCATGTAAGACTGCATCTTCCAATCGTCTCAGAAAGGCCCTCAGTCCTAGACCAAGTATTCCTGGTAACTCACCAGGCAGCTCCATTCCAAGAATGGCAATAGCCCTTATATCTGATCATGTAGGAACCAATCCTATAGTGATACCAGAATGGCTTAGCACTCATATCTGACATGGAAGGAACCAATCCTCTCACCATGACAGAATGGCTCAGCCCTTACATTTGACCTACTCATCAGAATGGCTTACGGACTCATCACTTCCCCTTGGAAGGGACCTCGATCTGGAGAAGACCAAGCTTCTCCCTGAAGTACTCAAACTTCACTCTGGCCAATGGATTCAACACATCAACTATCTGATCATCCATCGCAACATACCAGAGCTTCACTGCTCCCCTTTACACCATATCCCTGATATAGTGATACTTGATCTCGATATGCTTCGACTTGTCATGGAACACTGGATTCTCTGACAACTTCACACAACTCTGGTTTTCACAATGTATACAAGTAGCATCCATCTGAGGATCAAATAAATTAGACACTAGCTTCCTCAGCCATACTGCCTCACAACTAGCTAAACAAGCTGCAACATACTATGCTTCAGCTGTACTTAGTGCCACACAAGATTGCATCCTACTAAACCAAGAGATCATACCTGATCCCATACTAAAACAACAACTTGAAGTGCTCTTCCTATCGATGGCACTACCTGCCCAATCTGAAACAACATAACCCTCTAGGTTAATATTCTGATTCACCTCGTACTTGAGCCCATAATCAATTGTACCCCTTAAGTACTTGAGAATATGCTTTGTAGAAATCAAGTGAACATGTCTCGGATCTGTTAGGAACTGGCTCAAGGTGTTCACAGCAAAGTAAATATCTGGTCTCATGTTCATTAGGTACATGAAGGACCTAATCATCTGACGATACATCAAGGCATCAACCGCTTCTGATGAAGCATTACTCAATAGCTTCAGGTTCGATGCCATAGGTGTGGTCATGGCCTTGTAGTCCATCATCCCAAACCTCTTTAGGATATCTACTGCATAATTCCCTTGTCCAAGGGAGATTCCATCCGCATTCTGCCACACTTCCATACCTAGAAAATAATGCATCATACCCAATTCCTTCATTTCGAACTTGGCATCAAGCTTTCTCTTCGTATTAGAAATCAACCCCTCTATACCTGTCACAAATAGATCATCTACATATAGTAGGAGCATTACTGGGTTGCCATCTTCAACCTTGTAGTAAAGGTTGGAATCTGCTTTACTCTTGGTAAATCCCAAACTAGATAGAAAGATGTCAATTATGTTGTACCATGTCCTGGGTTCCTGTTTCAAACCGTACATGGATTTCTTCAATCTACATACATGAGAATCCCTATCATGTGTCTCGAAACCGAGTGGCTGCTACACATACACTTCCTCCTCTACTACACCATTCAAGAAAGCAGTCTTGACATCCATTTGGTGTATCTTCCATTTCATCACTACAGCCAGAGCAAGTATTGATCTGATGGAAGTGTATCTGGCTATAGGTGCAAAGGTTTCTTCATAATATATTCCTTCTTTCTGGGAGAAACCACGAGCAATAAAATTTTTCTTTATAGTTCTCTATGCTACCATCTGCAGCATGCTTGATCTTGTAGATCCATTTGGAAGTTACAACTGAATTCCCTTCTGGTCTTGGGACAACATCCCAAACATCATTCTTCATGATCGATTGATACTCTTCGATCATAGCATCCTTCTATTGGGCCCAGAAATGGCCCCTTTTTTACCATCCTTATTCACCTCTTTTTGCCCTATCCTACCCCATTGAGTATGCCAAATAGATGTTTTTCCCTCACTCTGCTCTTCAAGCCACCAAGGTATGATTGGTTATTGTCTTATTTTATAATACTTATGATTGTAGTAATTAAGGATTTATATCTCTCAATATGCTAACATATGATGGTTTATAAAGGTATTTTGAGATATAGAGACTGCATGTATAGCGGGCTGAACATGCTACGAAAAGGATGGGCATTCATCACTCAAGCTGATCGCCATCCATCCTACCATTGCCCAACGAATGATGTCCTAGTATATGATTTCAGGAAAAGCTGTACAAAGATAGCTGCAATAGAATGTGATAGACTTGGAGGTCAACAGTGCGCCGCTACTTGTGTATAGCTATGATACGAGGATATCATTATTTCTGGGTCAATTAACAGTTTCCCTATATTTCCTATCTTTCATCCTACCACGGTTGTAACAGCTCTTGTAATTTAGGGTCCCTGAAGCTCATAGATCTTCATGGCTTCCCAATAATAGGGATAGGATGTTATGATTTACATTGTATAAATATGGAGAACTATTCTGAGCTAGGGGTTGAACCTGTAACCAATTCATTGTATTAGCTGTGATTGAGAGTTGTGTAATTTATCGGCCTTTTTAATACAAGGAGTTACTTCAGATCTAAGGGTTTTAATGTGCGTTATATCCAGCATCTCTGTGTGAAGGATGGGCCCACCTTCCCACAGGGATTGCTGAGTTAAATTAGGAATTTTAATTATTTTGTCGTGTGATGTTATGTTAATTTTATTTCTTGATAGGAAGCTGTAACAGTTGTGGATTTACAGCGTGTTATTAATTGCATCTTTTGGAAATCTGTAGTGGCATGATGTGACAGTCGATTGGGTAGGTAATTATTCCTTATGCAAATTGCGTGGTAGCTATAACAGCTTTGTTCATCCTTAGATCTTTTAGTTGATGTTTCCATGAATCCTTGTAGTTTTTTCTTTGCTTTTATGGTTTCATAATTTCATTCCTATACTTTGAATTCATAGGATAGTTGAACTCAATTTCTGTACTCTGAATTCCTAGATGAGCACTCAATTCATGTCCTTTTGGATTTATAGAATAATTAAATTAAGATAGTTGGGTTAATCATTAGATGATTTGGTAAACACGATCTCATTTTCTACAAGAGTAATCTAGATGTGGTTTTATGAGTGTTTCAATTTCTAGATCAAGAACATCAAAAGGTAATTGTGACTGTATTCTTTACAAGGTAAACTAGATTAAGTGGATTCTTGGGATGAGCATAGCTGAACAGAGAATAGGATTGTTCATTTACAGCAATTTAGTTTTTAAGCATACATTGTGCATGTTATTCTTGAAATACAAGATGTCCCTGGGTTGACAATAAATATTGCACACTCCATATGTGAGCTGTAATCAACTTGCATATTGGGTGCCCAACATTTTGGCACTGTTGTCGGGGAGGATAAATATTAAACACTATCATAGTTGCATCCTATAATTGTTTCTATTCAGTCTCTTTTAGTTTTTCGTTGGAATGATTTGGGTTGTATGAATACAAGAATGGTAAAGTGTGATCATCTTACAACTCCCAAAACCCCACAAAATACTAATAGTGCAGGTGGTCGAGGTCGTGGTCGAGGTCCAAAATTGGGTAGAAGAACATTCATTGACAATCTAGTTGACAGAAATGATTCTTCTACCAGGGCTCGCTATCAGGAAATACCTATCAGAAGAAGTCCTACTGATCCTGGGGTGTCAGCGTCAGGATCCACAGTGGAGAACACACGAGCAGCTGCAACATCGTCAAATACCCTTGCAGAGGAGGACAAAGTTAGTACAGTAGGATCTGCTGATCGAGGTCCAATATATCACATTAATGGAAAGGTTGTAACTGAAGAGGAGTGGATGCAGTTCCATCAGAAATTTGTTGATCAGTGGAAGGAAGAAGAGAAGAACGAAGAGGAGAAAACAGAAGAAGGAATGAGTAATAGACACAAATCTGACAAGGAATAGGAAATGGGAGAAAACCATCATCATGAAGATCATTCCCTGCTTGAAGGGATGGTGGCTACACTTCAGTTCCCAATTCAACAACTGGAAGGGACAGCCCCTATGAAAAATATATCGCCATTGATGTTGCCTCACTTTCATGGAAAAGTGGCAGAGGATCCAAATGAATTTATTTTCGAGTTTGATATCCTCTGTCACAGCTATGAATACATCACCGANATATATCGCCATTGATGTTGCCTCACTTTCATGGAAAAGTGGCAGAGGATCCAAATGAATTTATTTTCGAGTTTGATATCCTCTGTCACAGCTATGAATACATCCCCGATGCACAAAATATGAAGCTCTTTCCTGCCACTCTGAAGGACAATGCATTACGTTGGTTCATGGATGAAACAAGTGTTCCTGGAGAAATATCAGGAATATTGCAACACCAAGGACAAGAGAGAAGAATTATTTAAAATGGTGTAGAAGGAGGACGAAAGTCTGGAATATTTTGTAGAGAGGATTTTATACAATGTGCAAAGAGCTGGATAGATGAACATGGGGCTAGATGTCCTCAAGATAATCCTGCTTCATAGGATTAGGGATGATTTCCTAGATATGTAAAACTTGTTAGGAAAGGGGGATATCTCCAAGGAGTCTTTCGAGAAAATTGTGGAATTATGTAAAAGGTACTCCAGGGGATCTTCCAGGAATAACAAGCGGCACAAACGGGATAAGCTAGAACGTGATGTCTTCGATAGAACTCAGAAGTTATCTAATGGAGGAGCCATCTATGTAGAGATAGGAAACCTTCTTGAAAATTTCAAAATAGAAATGATGAGGTCTATGATCTATCTCCTAAAAAATCGATGTCCTGAGGGAAAGGAAAAAACAGGTAGTAGAGGATCTCACACTAGGTGTGTTCTATCCTCGATGTAGAAAGAATCACCCTCTGAAGGAGTGCCCGCTCGACAAGGTAGAAGTGTGTCAATTGTGCGAGCTGAACCATGACACAAAAGAATGCCCATCACTTCCCCAAGTAAAGGCTGTTCTACAGGCACCAACTCTAGAGGTGGAACCGACCTACTTCATTGCACAAAAGAAGCCTTGGCAGCCTCGAAACCAAGGTATGACTCCAGACTCGTTTCCATTTTTGAATAACATGAATAATTGGAATAATATGCAGAACATGAATACACAATTCCCTTAATCTTATTCTCAATGGAACCCTTCTCAACCTTCAATGAAAAATTATAACTCCTGGAATCGCTGGGTTCAGGCACCACAGCCACCACACCAGTCAACTTCTTGGTCTCTTGGATGGAGGAATTTCCATCCAGGGAACCAGTTTCCTCAACAACCTCCACATCAACAGCAACCATACCCTCTTCAATATCCTCAATATCCTCAATACCCTCATCAGCAGTCGCAGAACAATGCTGCCCCTAATATGCCGCTACGACCTCAGCTGCCTGCTCAACTTAATCCTAACCCAAATAATAAAACAGTCCATCAATTTGAGACTGTCAATATGCCTTCCTACTCCCTTTCTCTTGTGCCTTGTAATGATATTTGCTTACAATTAGGAAAGGTAGTAGAGCCTGTAATCATTGAAGATGTTCTATCCCCTGTGCATGATGAAGGGGTGAATCCACGGCATCTATCTAATACGATCCCCATCATTGAAGATGCTGAACATCCCACTAATGGGTCAGTTGAAACATAGAATGATATATCTAGTGACACACAGCCTACCCATGTAGAAATTCAGGCCAGCAGTAGATTAATTTTACCCACAACAATTATCAATTGATCATGCAAAATTGCTAACAATGGAGACTGAATATGGATCTGTAACACAAAATTATATTAACTGAGTGTACAATAGCCAAACCTATAATATGATAGGCTGCTGAATAAATAGAATACATGAAGAAATAAAATGCATGAGGAAGCATCCAAATCTAGCATAAAGCAGGCTTACCAAAAATAAGCAAATCCCCCATAGGTGTAAAAGCTGGATCCCAAATCTGTCATGGAGCTCACGAATTGGAAAAAAGGCATAGGCAAGATAAAGAGTGGTGGAATCGTATCTCATACATGCTTTTGCATGGAGAAAAGAGAGGAGGATGTGTAGGACAAAAAACAAGTTCACCTCACCTAGTCTAGCTTTCCCATGTGCCTTAAAACACTGAAAAAGAAGGCAATAAAGCAGAAAAAGCAGATAGGCACCTAGGAGGCCAGGAATAAAGTAGATTTGATTCCTAAGGCTTTCCCAAGCACTACATGATTCAGATATGGCAAGTTTTACCTCCATGGATAGGCAATTAGCAACTTGCACAAGGTGGGACACATGAACTAGGCAAATAAGACAAAAATAAATGAATTAATGTCTAAGTGGGTAAACTATGGATTGATTATTCTAACACCCCCCCTTAAGCCTGACTTTATGAGTAATAAATCAAAAATATAGGGCCTAGAAACAAGGCTTAGTCACCCTTTACATACTGCATGTGCAAATAAACAAGGAAAGAGGCAAAACCAACTTGGAAAAATCCTCCCTTAAACATGGACTGTAAAACAAAATTGTAGAATCTTGTCTCCACTCATGCTTTCATAGCATGATCAGTAATCCCCAGCAGTGATTTGAGATTGTTGAAGGTATTCTCACAAAATGCTTTGGTGAAGATATCAGCTACTTGTTCTAAAGATGAACAGAAGAGTAGGTGAATGGTGCCATCATGCACAAGCTCTCTGATGTAGTGCATGTGAATCTCAATGTGTTTGGTTCTCTGCTTCTGAAATGGATCTTTACAAATTTGAATGGTACTCTGGTTATCACAGTAGATGGTAGTTGAGTACGCAGGTTCGAAACCACACTCTCCAAGTAAACCCTGCAACCATAAACACTGAGTTGTTGCATTAACAACTCCTCTGTACTCAGCTTCTGTAGATGAGAGTGCAATGGAACTATGTTTCTTGCTTGACCAGCTGATTGGCCCTTTTGCAAGCATGAACACATATCCTAAAGTGGACTTTCTGTCTGTGCTATCACCTGCCCAATCACTGTCAATAAATCCAATCAAATCAAGATCAGATTTTTCCTTATAGAGGATCACATGTGTCCTTGTTCCTTGAACAAAGTTAAGGATCCTTTTGGCTTCTTTCCAATGGATCTCATGAGGTTGATCCATGAATCTAGAAGCCACACTTACTGCATAAAA
>LPNX011070048.1:103853-170291 GCA_001517045.1 Pseudotsuga menziesii | reverse complement strand
TTCACCTCACCTAGTCTAGCTTTCCCATGTGCCTTAAAACACTGAAAAAGCAGGCAATAAAGCAGAAAAAGCAGATAGGTGCCTAGGAGGCCAGGAATACAGCAGATTTGATTCCTAAGGCTTTCCCAAGTGCTACATGAGTTAGATATGGCAATTTTGACCTCTATGGATAGGAAATTAGCAACTTGCACAAGGTGGCACACATGAACTAGGCAAATAAGACAAAAATAAATGAATTAATGTCTAAGTGGGTAAACTATGGGTTGATTATTCTAACAACCCAGCTGATTAGGAAACCACCGTACCCCGAGAGATTAATGCTACCAAAGGTAGTGGGACAACCTTATTTTAACCTCTTAGGAGAGTTAAAGAATATTTATGTTAAAATTCCCCTCCTTCAAGCTCTTCAAGATGTACCTATCTATGCTAAAACTGTTCGGGATTTGTGCACAAGGAAACCAGGAAGGAAGCCCAGACATCCTCCCACTGTTCATGTCATAGGGAAATTATCTACATTAATAATGGGAAAAACCCTTCTGGCCAAATATGACGATCCTGGGAATCCCACTATCACTATGCAGATTGGGCATACACAGATACCCAACGTACTGGTAGATTTAGGAGCAACGATTAATGTCATTGTTATAGCAGATTTCACCACTCCAGGTGAATCACACTTTGTATGGCCTTCCCCTATCCCACTGCAGACTCTTTACACCCCATGGACCACATTTTATCCTTTGATGTTTCCTTGATCATCCCTAAAAACTATATAAAAAATGATATACGCGGCTTTTTACCCGATAACCGCGCACATATGCGGGTTTGACTCCTATAACCGCATACATCGGGATGTGTGCATAGTCCAAATCCTTTTGGAGTTTTCCTTGACATGGATCCGACTCATTCGACTCTTGGCCTTCCATATGCCTTGAGATCGCTCGGATTCGACCCTTCATTATCCCTTGTGAAGCTATATAAGGAACCCCTTGGTACATTGAAGGCATATAGAAAGATTGAAAGCAACGAAACTATAGTCCATTGTTGCCGGAATTTATGCTTGAGTCTACATCCCTTTGTCCCTTTGGAGCACTATTGTGTTCTTCCCAAGCTTGCTTTTTGCTAGTGATATTGCTATCATGAGATGGAGGATTGAGGTGGTGGAGGCCCAAGTGGGGGATTCAGTTTCTCTGGTTCGCAGACGTGCCGTCAGAGGTTGTATCTATCTTGTAATCTCTGACTTATATTAATAAGAACTATCTTTTCCTGTCCAATGATGTGTATTTGATTGAATATTGTATCCATTGGAATATGTCAAATGCTTTTACATTATTGATTATATATGCTAGAATAGATCTAACACCATGATATATAGTATGCTTGTATTGTTTACTTGTTGTTGAGGAAGTATTATATCAATTCAAGATGAAGATTGGAAAGCTCAACGGGGATCTACTTCAACTGTCCGGAATAAGGTACGAGGTCTGATCCTTTAGTGTTAGACATTTTATTTCTATTGCATATTGGGAAAGATTGATTTCTGGAGTCAAAGCTGTCTGTTGTGATACCCCAAGCCATAGGAATTTCTCTCCGTAACAGAATTGGCGACTCCGCTGGGGATGTTCCTTGTTTTTATTTGGGGCTTTCTATCGGCACAATGGGCTTGATATTCTTGATTTTCTCTCTGTTTCTCTCTGTTTCTATGTTGCATTTTATAGTATGTTTTTCCATTGACACTCCCCTTTATTGGTTTACCCTTGGCTTGCTTTTTACCACTGCCTTCTCTGTATACGCGTGTTTTTGGCTGAAAGTCACGTACATATGTGGATTTTTGGCCAAAAGTCGCGTACATACACAACTGTTCTTTATACAGTCGCGTACATCCTCCCTTTTGGTGAGTTTGATGTTGTGGCAAGTTGCTGGGTGGGTTGTGAGTGTGGTTGGGTCTTCCTTGGGTCTGATGTTGTCTGTTGGATGCCTTTTTTGTGACCAGAGACCGCCTTTTCATTGATTTCTCTTTGAAAGTATTTTTAGTCATTTATCCTTTTTGTTTTGCCATTAGTGCATTACTCTTTTTGTCTCGGTGTCTTGCTGGGCTTGTCTTTTATACTTGCTGCAGAGACCGATAGTTTTAGATGACTTTTATTGCATTTTTCATTCTTTTATATTGAAAAATACAAAGTAGTTGCACTCTTAGTTGCATCTTAGATATGGATTTGAGGAGGTACTTACATTGGATTGCTTGGATGAGAGTTGTGTTTAGTATTTCATATAGGAAGGATTGCATTGGCATTCAGAAAGGAATATATATTTATGAATCTCATGTAGTGGCATACCCTATTTTTCATTTGACAAAGATTGCACTTAGCATTGTTTGTTATGGTGTGCACTTTTATTTCACTGCTGAGTCTTCATGTCACTAGTTGCACAAACATCTCCCTTTGAGTAATTACAGCCAATTAAAATCAACACTAATTAAAGTGAATTACACTCTTTTCTTTTCTAGGGTGCACCAACAAGATTAGGTTTTAGGATCTTGGAATAGTTCATTGTAAGTCAATTCTTCAAGATCACTAAACAACAACATCTAGGTGTTTGTCCAGGGAGTGTGTTAAATCCTTGATATAAGCATCGTTCTTAGGATCCTCCTCTCAAACGGGAGTTAAGCATGAGGAAGTGTGAGTAGTTATTGATTGGGATGACCCCTAGTCATAACTGAGTAGCACCGAAGATATTTCCAGGATTGTATTCGTATCTGGGGGCTCTTTCAAGAGTTTCGGGCTTTGCTACCCTGCCCATACGGTCAATCCCGCCTGCGACTGTCTGCCTGATCTTTAATTATATTGAGGTGACCTTAGTGACCTTACCTAGGATATCGAGGGGGTACTTGTAGAGGTTATTCTACAGGTGTCCCGGCCAGGTAGAGGTCGGACAGCACAGTCGCTATATGCGTTGAAGCTGAGGGCCACTATAATTGGTTATGTACCTCCGCTTGTAGTGTATGGGAGTTTCGGGCCTCTCCTAGGCGAGATATACCTGATGCATTTGGGAGCTCACATATCCTCCCCTTTGTTTGCTTGTATTTTGGATGTAGATTTTCTTAGGAGTGTGCTATTTGTGCGCTAGTTGGCCTTTGGGATCGTGGTTACTTGAGTATATTTATGCTCTCTTGAGTTTGGGTCCTTTTATTTTCAGCATGCCTGGTATCCTATCACCCGTCCTTGGTCCTAGTACGGACTCTGGTGTCAGACTTGGGGGCATCACAGCCCTTACCATGCTCATAGTTTTGGGAATGGTCATCTTCCATCCTCTTCTCCATTTGTGGAGGATTTTTTCCCTTCGCTCGGTCTTTACACCAGTGGTCACCCTCATTGGGGTGGTATTGTATGCGTGAACGTTGGGTCTACACTTTACATTCCTTTTTATGTCTCATCGTTCACCGCATTGTTTTCTTTGAGTGCTGTTGTCATGATCATTCCTCCCTATATCCTATAGTTTGGATTCTTTATTGACTATTTTAGGTTGTGTTGAACTAATATGGTTGTCATGTAGGGTACACTCTCTTCGAGGTTTTGACCTATTCGTGCCTATCACAGGTATTGTGTATGAACTAGCATATAGGTTAGGATATCACATCCGCTTGCACTTATGCATTGCCTTATGACCGTTCCATCTTAACCTTAGGTACGAACCCATTCCATGGTATCATGGAACCTTCATGTTGCTGTTAGAAGTGGTACTATGTGAATGGTAGATCTTTCCTATACATGGGTGTCCTAGTTAGCTCCCCTTTGCATTTGGTACCCTTGTTGTGAGTCCTCTCTTAGATCCAGGAGTCCCTTTTTAGTCTCACCATGACATTTAGCAAGAGCCTCATAATCCTCTTGATCTTATGCTGGCCTGTTTCCCTCCAAACTCCCCTTATGTCAAGTTGTGAATGCATTATCATGAGCTTTTCCTGCCTTATTGAGCTTTATGCCGGCTCCCCTGACATTGTGTTTCAACCATATAGCCTGAGCTTGTCTCATGTCTAGCCATGCAGAGCCATTTTTTATATCCTTCACAACTTGATTCCCTTTTACCGCGAGGGGATTTTCCCCCGAGTGTCGAAATCCTACACATGTATCCTTGCATTGAGCATAGGTATGTTCCACTGCTTGGAACTAGTTTGTTTTCCCTGATGACACTCGTCTCCTCCTAGTTTGTAACTATAAAGCTAGTTTATTTTTTTTCAAGCTTTTCAAATAACTGAAAAAGTCCAAAAAAATAAAAAAACCAAAAAGCTGGACAATGAAAGATGTTATCTTTGGTAGCTGTCGAGTCGTGTCGCCTTCAAATAGAGCACTGTATATCACATCCATTGGTTGGGTTATAGTTTGACTTAAGAGCTGTACTCATTTATCTGAGTTTATCTCCACCGACTGGTTAAGCTTCCAGTCTCTATGGAGCCTCTGTTGATGCCTCCTATGTCACAGAGATGTCCCAGTTTGTATATCGAGTCTATGCTGCCTTCATTCAGTCACCATATGCTATTATGCTCTTGTTCGAAGGAAGTTGAAACCTGTGTCGGCCATTCCTTAGTTATATTGACTTTGCATGTCGGCCATTCTCGGTACAGTTATTGGTTCGTGCACTTTATGATTGAGTCCTTCCACATTAGACAGCTTTGCTGAGTACCTTGTGTTGGATGATGGGGGATGCCTTAATGCCCTCCTTCCAGTGGATTTCATCCCATCGACTTCAGATCATTTATTCTGGGATTAGAGTCTAGAGTCCTTTTGAGTGCCTTGAGACTTGTAGTCATCAGTGGCAGGTTCTCTTGCCATCGACAGTTTCTTGGGAATACATCAATGTCCCCTGATCGATGGATTCTCTCAAGTGTTCGACCTCAACACATCTATTCAAACTTGTTAGTTTGCACTCTAGTACCTTGATTCCCATTATCATTATCGGTGGGTAATCTCGCGTCTGTTAATGGTATACATCAATGACTGGTAATCAGACGATGGACTACTATGTTCGACCTCGACACCTCTATTCGCATAGTAGGGAATGTACTCATAGCGATTTTTGTAGAAGACCTTCTAGACTGGTGGCATCTCTTATATGCTACCTCCTTGATCGTGCCAGTGTTCATGAGATTTCAGCTCTCGTGACTTGATTCCAGTGTATGTCAGACATTTCTATCCACTATGGAGATCTTGATCTATTGTATATCTTTAGCTATTTTGGAGATCATGGTCCTTTGTATATCTTTATCATGGAGATTCTGATCTATGTATATTGTACGTGGCGATGACCACATATGTGATATCATGTATTATGCCTATTCATGGCCATTGTACTCTTATGTATCCGGGACTGCTATATGTACTTGCAGTTATATGCAGAGTTGTATCATTGTACTATGCTGATTGGGTGGTTGGTCTTCCATTTGGGATCCTTCATCACTCCACTTCTGGGATGGACTTATAATGTATTTCAGCCATCGTATGACCCCTCTGACCTCACACATTAGGGGGCATCTGTTATAGAGGATTTCACCACTCCAAGTGAATGACACTTTGTATGGCCTTCCCATGTCCCGCTACAGACTCTTTAGACCCCATGGACCATATTTTATCCTTTGATGTTTCCTTGATCATCCCTAAAAACTATATAAAAAATTATATACGCAACTTTTTACCCGATAACCGCGTACATACGTGGGTTTGACTCCTATAACCGTGTACATCAGGATGTGTGCATAGTCCAAATCCTTTTGGAGTTTTCCTTGACATGGATCCGACTCATTCGACTCCTAGCCTTCCATATACCTTGAGATCACTCGGATTCGACCCTTCATTATCCCTTGTGAATCTATATAAGGAACCCCTTGGTACATTGAAGGCATATAGAGAGATTGAAAGCAATGAAACTATAGTCCATTGTTGCCGGAATTTATGCTTGAGTCTGAATCCCTTTGTCCCTTTGGAGCACTGTTGTGTTCTTCCCAAGCTTGCCTTTTGCTAGTGAGCTTTCTATCGTGAGATGGAGTATTGAGGTGGTGGAGGCCCAAGTGGGGGATTCAGTTTCTCTGGTTCGCAGACGTGTCATTAGAGGTTGTATCTATCTTGTAATCTCTGATTTATACTAATAAGAACTATCTTTTCCTGTCCAATGATGTGTATTTGATTGAATATTGTATCCATTGGAATATGTCAAATGCTTTTACATTATTGATTATATATGCTAGAATAGATCTAACACCATGATATATAGTATGCTTGTATTGTTTACTTGTTGTTGAGGAAGTATTATATCAATTCAAGCTGAATATTGGAAAGCTCAACGGGGATCTACTTCAACCGCCCGGAATAAGGTACGAGGTCTGATCCTTTAGTGTTAGACATTTTATTTCTATTACATATTGGGAAAGATTAATTTCTGGAGTCAAAGTTGTTTGTTGTGGTACCCCAAGCCATAGGAATTTCTCTCCGTAACAGTCATGACAATTGAAACTGTAAGAAAACTTGGGCTCACTAATCTTAGACCAAGCCCCACCGTTTTAGAACTGGCAGATAGATCCACCATCAAAACTGAAGGAATTTTGGATGATCTCATCATCTCAGTTGATTCTTGGGAGTACCCTGCTAACTTCTTGGTTTTACAACCTAAGTCGTAGCTAGGAGGACACCCACTGATCCTGGGAAGGCCTTGGTTAGCCATAGCTGATGCTTGCATCAGATGTCGATCGGGGTCTATGACCATATCAGATGGAACCAAGACAAAGAACCTCACTCTCTATCCTCTAGCTCGATCGAGCCTAGAAGCTGAAACTTCTTTATGGATGGATCCAGAGGAAGAAGAGGGTGTTCAACCATTAGTAACTATAGGGAGGGCCTTAAACTTTAAGGATGAAACTAAAGATGATGCCATTAATAATTTCATCAGTGAACCCACTTTGATCAATAAAGAAGTTTATCAAACCCTAAACATTACTCTAGGTGAGGAAGAACAAGAAAATCTCACAGAAGAAGCGTTAGTCAGTGACACGCATATAATCCCAGTATTGAAAAATTCAAAAATTATTCCCACCGAGGTAGAGTCTAGAAAAACCTTGAATATTAACCCCAACCTCTCCTTAGATGAACATAAGCACCTGATTAGTCTCTTAAAATAACACAAGGGGGAATTTTCTTGGGAGTATACAGACATGAGGGGTATTCCCTCTAACTAGTGCACCCATCATATTTATATTAAAAGTGACTCCGGCCTATGTGCCAGTCTCAACGACGAATGACCCCAATCTTAGGGACATAGTGAAGGAAGAAATTCAGAAACTCTTGGAAGAAGGATTTATATATCCTATTTTAGACAGCGAGTGGCTGTCCCCGCTCGTAATTGTACCCAAGAAAAATGGTAAATGGATAGTCTGTGTGGACTATAGGGAGCTAAACAAAGCAACACAAAAAGACCATTTTCCCTTTCCTTTTATCGATCAAGTACTCGACACCTTATCAGGAAATAATTTCTTCTCCTTCCTGGATGGGTTTAGCGGGTACAATCAAATTCAGATTGCTCTTGAAGACCAAGATAAAACTACCTTCACTTGTCCTTGGGGAACGTTTGCTTACAGAGTGCTTCCGTTTGGTTTATGTAACGCACCAGAAACATTTCAAAGAGCTATAATCAGCATATTTTTAGAATTAGTTAATGATAGTATGGAAATTTTTATGGATTATTTTACTCCTTATGGAAAGGATTTTAAAGAAGCACTGGAAAATTTGAAAAATGTTTTAACTCGCTGTGAACAGACCCAGCTCTCTTTAAGCACTGAAAAGTGCCATATGATGATGAGTGAGGGAGTAGTATTGGGGCATTTCATCTCTGCTGATGGCATTTAGGTGGATCCCTCAAAAATCAAGGTAATAAAAAATATACCTACTCATGCAACTCAAAAAGAAGTGCGAAGTTTCTTAGGACATGCTGGATATTACCGAAGATTTATAGAAAACTTTTCCAAACTTGACTCTCCTTTGTTTTCACTATTATTGAAGGATGTGCAATTTTTTTGGAATGAAGCATGCCAGACAACGTTTGTTAAGCTTAAAGAGAAGTTGTCCACAGCTCCTATCTTAATAGGACCCAATTGGACCCTACCCTTCCACATTTCTTCAGATGCTTCTGATACTGCTATTGGAGCAGTTTTAGGAAAGCAGGATGGTAAAGTACCTTATGAAATTTATTATATTAGTAAAAACTTAGCCCCTACTGAACTTAATTACACTGTCATCGAGAAGGAGTTCTTAGCTATTGTTTACTCCATTAACAAATTTTGACAATATATTACTGGATATCCTACATTTGTGCACACTGACCACTATGCCATTAAATATCTAAAGAATAAACCTGTTACTAATGCCAGAGTGACTAAATGGCTCTTATTATTATAGGAATTTGATATTACCATCATAGACAAACCTAGAAAAGAAAATGTTGTCGCTGATTTATTATCTCGTTTCACTAATAGTGATGATAATTTGCGTGTTGAGGACTCTTTTCCAGATGAACACTTATTTGCAGTTTCATCTCACTCTCCTTGGTATGCAGATGTTGCTAATTACTTGGATGCAGGGAAGCTTCCATCACATATGTCCAAAAGAGAAAAGAGGAAAATTATTAAACAAAGTGCCAGGTATTGTTGGGTAAATGGTCATCTCTTTTACACAGGCCCTGATCTTGAGATCAGAATATGTGTGAGAGAAGATGAAATCTTCCATATACTGAAGGCCTGCCATGATAAGCCTTGTGGGGGGGATTTTGCAGACATAAGAATAGGACACAAAGCACTGAGAATGGGCTACTATTGGCCGACCCTTTTTAGGGATGCAAAAAGATATGTCTAGTCTTGTGATAGCTGCCAAAGGATGGGTCATCCCAATAGATTAGATCAAATGCCTATGCAACCACAATTAGTGATTGAACCCTTTGATAGATGGGCTTTAGATTTTGTTGTCCCTATTAGCCCTCATTCCAGACAAAAAGCCTACATCTTGGGCTGTACTAACTATATGACAAAATGGGTAGAAACTATGGCTCTGGCGAGAGCTAACGACCAGGCCGTGATTGATTTCTTGTATAGTGAAATCTTTACCCATTTTGGGGTACCTAAGGAAGTGGTTACCGATGGAGGACCGCAGTTTATGTTGCATCAATTTGAAGCTTTACTACGGAAGTACCATATTCAGCATCAGGTAGCTTCACCTTACCATCCCCAAGCCAATGGCCAGGTGGAAAGCACTAACAAAGTCATTGAAGCTATCCTCACCAAGATGGTTAAGAGCCATCATAGAGATTGGGCTGATATACTTTCAGAAGCATTATGGGCATATCGCACCACTTGGTGTAACACTACAGGTTTCTCTCCTTATGAATTAGTGTATGGGAAAAGTGTCATCTTCCCAATTGAATTTGAAATTAATACTTTGAAGATGGCCACAGAGGTAAACCTAGGTGAAACTGAAGCCCCGAAGAGGAGATTGAACCAATTGAACCAATTGGATGAGAACCGGTTAGTTTCCGTGGACTAGACAGTGTTAATTTAGCAACAAAGATCCAATTGGCATGACCGGTTCATCAAAAAGAAGGTCTTCTATGAGGGAGACTGGGCACTATTCTATGATTCCAGATTCAAAAGAGATTTCAAGGGTAAACTATGCACAAGATGGCTGGGGCCATACCTAGTGTACAGAGTATTTGATAATGGTACAGTCTGCTTGGTAACCATCGATGAGAACCACGCACCATTATTTGCTAATGGTCATAGGATGCAACTATACCATAAGCCCATTTCAAAGGATTCATTTATCTCACAAATTGCAGTTGATCCAGACTACTAGTTAGCATAAGGGCAGGAATTTTTCTCTGCCCTTGTCAATCCATAATTAATCACTGTAAATCACATATGGGTCTTTGTACATAAATAATTTTTTTTTTTGTTATCATTTTTCTTTTGCACTTGATCCGTTTTTATAAATTGTGCAGGAAAGCACCTGAGAGTGGTGGTCATTATCGGTCCTAGAGACCAAAAATCATTCCTCTCTAACTTCCTGCACTAATTTTTTTTTCCTTTCCCTTCAATAAATCTATCGCAGCCGCGACACCTTTTTCTGGCAATCGCGACACCTTTTTCGGCAGCTACAGCACCATGAAGCTCCACCTTCTTCTGTTTCCACAGCCACGACCCTATTCTACTTTTGGCCAAAACCCCATTTTGCATAGCTGCAGCATAGTCAATTTTTTTCCATCTAACATTCTTTTATCCTTTTCCCGTAGCTGTGACATCTTTTTCGGCTGCTATGACATCTTTTTCAGCAGCTGTGACATCTTTTCCGGCAGCTACGACATCTTTTCCGGCAGCTGTAACTCTGCTACATTTGGTTTATTTTTCTATCATTCAAGGCCATGCCTCTGCTTTGATTTCTTTATGGCCTATGGCTATGACTCCTATGTTACTCGTAAAGCTTTTTGTAAGATAGCAACTCCTCCAAATATGGCTCCAATTCCTGATGTTGGCAAGTTGGCTCATAATATAGTATTCATCATGTTTCTGACAATTTTAACACGATGGTTTTTGGTTCATTAGCAGAGAAGGTTATTACAACACCCTTGTAATAATGATTACATTTAATGACTGTACAACACACAAGTACATCTTTGGCAACGATTGCAATCACATGTTCTATTATTCTCCAAAGGACATACATCGCGCATTTTCCAAGGTATGGCTTTGATTAACTACTTGATTAAGTATCAATATTATTTGACAATATCAGTCGTACCTCCCTTTTTATGCCCATTATTGCATCAATTAACTCTCTGCTCGTGTGACATAATGACTAATTATGCTACCTAATAACCGCCACCTTTGCCAATTTAGGATGAAATTTCAAATAATCCAATGTGCTGAAACTTTCTGAATTTACCCAACTCCCCTCTCAGCTATTCATGCATACTCTATGCTGTAACCTCCATTGTTGGAATCTATAATCTGTCGATATGCAATATAATTCTGAAGATAGAAACATGGGTTTTCCGACTCGCTATGAACCTTTAAACATGCAATAACTCACCTGAAATGCTGAAGTTTTCACCATCTTTCAAGCTGTGGGTTGGACTGAATGGTTTTCATCATGAAGCAGCTTTACAGTTCACCTTGAATCTTACAGAAACCCACTTAGAGGTTTGGGGATTTCATATTGAAGTCTCTGAAGCCATAGTGGCTGAGGTCACTGGTCTTCCTCAAGAGGGACAAGCTTGGTTCAGATGTCGAACCCCCACTACTACCGCAGTACAGGAGTTTTTAAGGGAAGGGGAGCAAATTCAAATGACACAAAGGGGATAGCATTATAGTAATTTCCACGGCCATGGATTCAAGTCGCCATTTTTCTCAAGAAAAACATCACCTGTGAAGGTAGGTATCAAACAGTCTATCATTCTGAATTTCCTTTACTGTCTCATCTCCGTCATAGGGTTCTGTTAAACATTCCATATTATTTACTCCATGATTTACATCATATGGTGGGGTTTTTTCGAGCTTCCAAGCACCCACTCACCTCACTTACCCACCATGGCCTCATTAAACTAATAATCTTATGGACCCTTGCTCAACACAACCTAACTTGGGATCAATTTACGTCCTAAGCTCAGGAACCTGCTCCCTTGCCCGGTGTTCCAATAGAAGAGGAAATGGACATACCTGTACTTGTGGGGCCTGTTCAACATCAGGAAGAGCAGGTCAATCCATAGTTGGGGGGAAATGTAGAGCATCAGGAGGTTTGGATCCCCTCCAATGTAGTTGGGGGGGAGATGAGACTATATCAGAGGATCAGCCAGGGGAACAAGCAAAACAATTGGCAGAGGATGTACATGAAAACTTCATGGAAAAACTAAATAGTAGGGCAGCTTTGACAGCAGAACGTGAAACTGGAGCAGCATTAGATGCTATGACAGTTGAACCCGAAGATGACAGAGCCATAGAAACAGAAGAAAACACTGAGATGGTGACCATTGAATCCTCACCTTAATGGGGAGGAACCTTGTTTGAGGAAGAACATCCCAAAGAACAAGAAAATACTAGATCTGGGGATATCCCTTCCACTTCAGCTATAAATATGGAAACTCCAACACCATAGAGAAAAAGGAGGAGATCAAAGGATGAAATTAAGGTATCTCCACCAATAAGAAGGAAAAGAACCAGGTCAGTCGCAGCAACAGAAGCAACAATGGAAAGATGGGCAACTTTAGAAGCACAAATTGAGTTCCCCATTCTTAAACCCAAACAAATTGATGCCCCACAGGGGCCAGTTGAAGAAGAACCTCAAATTGAAGGACTTCTATTCGAAAATAGGCTATTAAAAGAGGAAGTCCAAGTACTCAGAAAAGAATTGGAAAACTGGAAAGAAGCATGCAAAAAACAGAGTGAAAGGAAGCTGCACACATTGGTTGAAGCTGCAGATCAATTGGAAGGATTAAATCCTACCAAAGATGGAAATGATGAAGAAAGAGTGGTATGTCCTACCAGTTGAGAAATCTTTAATGAGTCAGGTTATAAGGTTATAATTCATTCCTTTACAACACAACAGTCTGCAGCTATAACTGTGGAAGGACAGGGACAACCTAATTTGAGAGATGATGGGACTCCCAAAAGGAAACTTCATGGGAAGGAAATTGTAGATGAATAGGATGCTGTCACACAAGAACTGACATCTTTAAATAATTCTGATGAAGTTACCAATCTGAGAAGTGGTGAAATTCCCCAAGAGAAACTTCAGGAGAAGGAAGTTTCAGATGAGCAGGATGCTACCACACATGAACCAACATCCTTGAATATTCCTGTCAAAATTACCACTAACCTTGGAATAGAAGAACCAGATGATGAAGTTATCCCTGACTTTATGGATGAAGATTGCACTGAGACCCCAAAATCCTCTCATGACATAGAAATAATAGACATAGAACTACAACAGCAAAACAATGATGAGGTTGAACAGGGTGCTATCACACAAGAACCAGCATCCTTGAATGTTCTTGTCCAAGTGGCTGTCCAAGTGAGAGAAGAAGAACCAGGGACTGAAGGCACTCTAGAATTTAATGAAGAAATTTGTACTATGACCCCATAATTGTCTTAGGAAACGGATATACTAGAATTGGAATAACAAAAATAGGGAGACAAATAAATAAATCAGGATGTTGCCACATAAGAACCAACATCCTTGAAAACTGCAGTAGAGATTCCTAGGATGCAACAAGAGGACAACCCTGAGGTGGATGTCATTCCTGATATGGATTTGGGTGAAGATGAACAAGTTCAATCACAACCCTTAGGTGATACTGAAATCCTTGAGGAACAACTGCATATTGAAGAAGACATCCAATCCCAACAACATGAGGAAAAAGAAGAACAGGGCTCTGTCACACAAGAACTAGCAGCCTCACATTCTCTGGTTGAAATAGCAGCTGATGATCAGATAAAGAATAAGACTGAAATTTAGGAGGAAGTTGCTCCACAAGAACCAACATCCTCACAGTCAACTGCCAAAGCTGCCAAGGGAGAACCTCAGAAAGAAGACATTTTTACATAAGAACCAACATCTCCAGAAGTGGTGAATGTTGTTGCTAAAGAAATTCCAGGAGCGGTTGATGTTACACAAGAACCAGCACCCCCAGAAATAGCTTCAGATGTGCACGATGTCCAATGTGGCATATCGGGTGATAAGGTGTGGACTGAACCCCTTCAAAATTTTATTGACTTGGATTCTGACAAGGATGAGCATCCTAAAGATGGAGAAACTCTACAACTCACAGGAGAAATCTCAATTTTGAGAATGGAGGTAAGAAAGTGGAAGAGCCAGGTGGAACAATACCAAGAAGGGATGGTTTCCCTCACTGAGCATAAAAATACCATCAGGGGACTGAAGGAGAAATGGGAAGAAGAACGCATGACCCAGAGACTTTGAGAGGAAGAACTATAGAAGGAGCTAAGGGAGCTGGAAAAGTTCCAGTCTATGCAGAAGGAAAAAGACCAGATGTATGCTCTTTCTCAAGAACTTCTGGGCACTAGGGTACCTTCCTCTTCTTACCCTAACGTTTTATATGAACAATTTGTTTGGTTTAAGTTAAGGGCTATGAAATATGGGAGATCATTTGAGATAACAACCTTAGCAAAATTCTTGGAAACATTTTTTAGAAGCAATTTTGAAGACCCTAATTTGCTGTGTGAACTGTATTTGCATGAGATGGCTTGTCCTCTATACCACCATTCAAATCCTATCCCTTTTTCAGGAGATGTTTAGTTAATGGATTTTGCTTCTTTTGTGAGTAATAATGCTCAGTGGGAAAGGTCTTTGTTGGAGACATTTACCACCTACACACTCTTTTTGGTCAAATTGGCCTAGTTAAACCACTAATTGACATTAATTGACATCAGTGGAGCATTAATTGACATCATCTAGTCACACCCATGCCCACCTACAGTCAAGGAGGCTAACTTAGCCTTCTCCTGCATTCGGGGAAGCTAACTGGAGCACTCCAGGGGTGATCTGAGTGATATTAATGCACCTAATTTCTAACTGGTGGTTACAATCAGTTCAACAAGTCAATTAAGGCACCTCTGGTCATTAAATATACTATTTAATGATTATTTAATGATCTTGAGTCAATAGGGGCGCCTCCACGAACTTCTAATGATTAGATTAGCTTCAATTAACCTCATCGGGGTTCATTGAAGTCATTGAAGCACTAGCACTTGATGGTTGGATTGCTATGACATGTGTTTGATCTCTTTCAGTTGAGACTCAGTCATTTATTGCACTCCGGCTTCAGTTAGGGTTTGGTGAGTCAATTAGGGTTTTGGTCAGTGGTTAACTGAGTGTGAACCATGGCTTACAATCAGTTAAGCTAGACTCACTCATTCAATTTGAATGACCTCCTTAGGTATTCGAATTGCTCACTCATTCAAGAAATAGCTTGACATTGTAATTATAATCATTCATTCTTTATGCAAAGATAGAGCGGCTACTATTCCTGTAGACCGATTACACCATTTCATGAGTTATTTGTTGATTATTCTTTGATGAGATTGATGCTTTGTTCCTAGATCAATAGAAAATATTAATATGGCATTAGAGATTACGATGGGATGAAGCTCTATCTCTCAGAAACAAGCTTTTTGACAGATTTCTACATGAAATTTGAGCAATAGCTCAAAAATCCAGCATTGCACCAGAAGCCAAGGCTTACCACTTAATACCCCAAGTAAAAAACTTGTTGATCAAGCTTGCTTGATTGAATATGCTGGGTGTGATGAAAGCCTAAAATGTGCAGGTTGTCTGACCTTACGATGCCCTTTTTTGTTTTGATTTGTAGGTTTTAACAGGTACAACTTCGAATGGACTCATTATTCCCTCTTCTCACCCCATTCACAAGCTATTCAGAATGGAAGTTGAAGATGATTGCATCTATGAGGAGACAAGGTCTCTATGAGGTGTCTATTAGACTTGGAAAAGAGTCTTATGAGAATGATAATGACTGGATAAATGATGGTGATAGATCTTTTGGAGCAATATGTCTGGCCCTTTCTCCTAGCTTGCGCTACCTTATTGGTTCTGTTGAATACCCAAAGGCTCTCTGGACAAAATTGGACAGAACCTTTAGAACGCACAATGATGATCATAATAGCACTTTGGAAATCACATCCAGCACCACAAGAGTTCTTTACTCAAAATTCTCAGCCTCTACTCTCTCTGATGAAGTTGTTCAAGATGAAGATGAAGCAGAATCTTCTACACATTCAATTCGAATTGAAGAAAGTTTCCATGCCATGACTCCTTCTCCTGATGCTCTGGAAGTTCATGAGATATCTGATATCTCATCTACTCATATTGCTGAAACAGAAGAAGACATTCAAATCTTTGATATTGAATAAAAATACTGTTTCACTTCCATGCAAACATTCACCGGTGATTTTCCTTTGAATTCTATGTAAAATTTACTAGTAATTGCTTCCGAAAGTGAAGAGAAATTTGATTTTCCTCCCTCTAATGTTGTTGCTGGTGTGAAAATATGTAAAAAATTGAATATTTTGGAAGAAATATCAGATTAGGAGAGTGACACAGTCACTCCCCATGATCTAGATCTTCCAGCAAAATCCTGTAGGATTGCATGCACCAAAATTCAGAATTTTGAAGAAAAAGACAACAGTGCATCCACCGTCTCGGTTGACCATAATTTTGGATCTGATATGAACCTTATTGGATCTGATATGATATTATTTGGATCTTATCTGATATTTCTTGGTTCAAAATTTCAGGTTCATAAACATTCAATACTACTTGTAGCTGTTCTCATCAATGATGTGAAGAAACAAGTACCGCAAGTCTCCTACAAAACTGCTGCTGGGGATTTGAATTCATTTCATAGTTTTGGATCTGTTGTGAACTTATTTAGATCTGATTTACATTCTGATCTGATATTATTTTTTTCATATTTTAAAATTCAAAATATTTCATCCATGCTTGTAGTTTCTCTCACCAATTCCAGTGCGAAAAATCAAGTACCGCACTTTCTCTTCAAAACCGCTGATGGGAATTTGGTGTTAGTTTCCTCTTATGAGGTTGCTGATATTTTATTTTGTGAATCATTAGATATTAATGAACCTATATCAGATTATGGATCTCAAGCATTCACTCTCCATATTCCCAGGGCTTCTCTACCTTTGGTCACATGCTCATCTCTTCACAAAACTAGTAAAGAGGAAGACATTCTGCATCCGCTTGGACACTTGATCCTAAAAATTGGGGCTGATTTTACCAGTCATGGTTTGCTGTTCAAGGCTGGAAAATATCAGTTTATTGAGTGTTCCACACATTTTTTGAATCCTCAAGAACCTTTTCTCTTTCTTCAGATGATTTCAGTCGCTCTACATGGGTCCAGTTTTCATCGTGTAGCTGTTTATATTTCTGATTCAGGTGAGTGCATTGTTCTTCTTCCAAAGTGGAAGATTCCTCCAGACATATTCATTTATTTTGGATTCATAGTTTCACATGCATAGTCTTAGGATGCTACTGCATAGAAGAACCAATTCTTGATTTACTGCTTAGTTTGAGGGGGGGTATTTTTCCCATGAGGTTTTCCCTGTTTCCTTGGTTATAGTAAGCAGTTAATTTATTGTACAGGGTGACCTATGGCCTTTGTTTTCGGAGCCCTATCATTTTTATGCATCTATGTTTTCTAACTCTTCCTGAGTATAGCTTAAGGGGGGGTGTTGGAGACATTTACCACCTACACACTCTTTTTGGTCAAATTGGCCTAGTTATACCACTATCCTAATTATCATTGACATTAATTGACATCAGTGGAGCATTAATTGACATCATCCAGTCACACCCACGCCTACCTACAATCAAGGAGGCTAACTTAGCCTTCTCCTACATTTGGGGAGGCTAACTGGAGCACTCCGGGGGTGATCTGAGTGATATTAATGCACCTAATTGCTAACTGGTGGTTACAATCAGTTCAACAAGTCAGTTAAGGCACCTCCTCTCATTAAATATAATATTTAATGATTATTTAATGATATAGAGTCAATAGGGGTGCCTCCACCAACTTCTGATGATCAGTTCAGCTTCAGTTAACCTCATCGGGGTTCATTGAAGTCATTGAAGCACTAGCACTTGATGGTTGGCTTGCTATGACATGTGTTTGATCTCTTTTAGTTGAGA
This sequence comes from Pseudotsuga menziesii, assembly GCA_001517045.1. Lineage (NCBI taxonomy): Eukaryota > Viridiplantae > Streptophyta > Pinopsida > Pinales > Pinaceae > Pseudotsuga > Pseudotsuga menziesii. The sequence goes on along the minus strand of LPNX011070048.1, from coordinate 152,529 downwards.
CTCGGTCATTTATTGCACTTTGACTTTAGTTAGGGTTTGGTGAGTCAATTAGGGTTTTGGTCAGTGGTTAACTGAGTGTGAACCTTGGCTTACAGTCAGTTAAGCTAGACTCACTCATTCAATTCAAATGACCTCCTTAGGTATTCGAATTGCTCACTCATTCAAGCAGTAGCTTGACATTGTAATTGTAATCATTCATTCTTTATGCAAAGATAGAGAGACTACTATTCTTGTAGACCGATTACACCATTTCATGAGTTATTTGTTGATTATTATTTGATGAGATTGATTCTTTGTTCCTAGATCAATAGACAAGATTAATATGGTATCATAGCTTACAGCGAGACAAAGCTCTATCTCTCAAAAACAAGCTTTTTGACAGATTTCTGCATGAAATTTGAGCAATAGCTCAAAAATCCAGCACTGCACCAGAAGCCAAGGCTTACCACTTAATACCCCAAGTAAAGAACTTGTTGATCAAGATTGCTTGATTGAATATGCTGGGTGTGATGAAAGCCTAAAATGTGCAGGCTGTAAAACCTTACAGTTCCCTTTTTTGTTTTGATTTGTAGGTTTTAACAGGTACAACTTCGAATGGACTCATCAATCCCTCTTCTCACCCCATTCACAAGCTATTCAGAATGGAAGTTGAAGATGATTGCATCTCTGAAGAAACGAGGTCTCTATGAGGTGTCTATTGGACTTGGAAAAGAGTCTTATGAGAATGAGAATGACGGGTTAAATGACGATGACAGAGCTTTTGGATTAATATGTCTGGCCCTTTCTCCTAGCTTGCGCTACCTTATTGGTTCTGCTGAATACCCAAAGGCTCTCTGGACAAAATTGGACAAAACCTTTGGTAAGCACAATGAATATCATAATAGCACTTTGGATATCACATCAAGCACCATAAGATTTCTTTACTCAAAAGTCTCAACTTCTACTCTCTCTGATGAAGTTGTTCAAGATGAAGATGAAGCAAAATCTTCTACACATTCAATTTGAATTGAAGAAAGTCTCCATGTAGTGACTCCTTCTCCTGATGCTCTGAAAGTTCATGAGATATATGATATCTAATATCCTCATATTTTAAAACATAAGAAGACATTTGAATCTCTGATATTGAAGAAAAATACTGCTGCACTTCCATGCAAACATTCACCGGTGATTTTCCTTTGAATTCTGTGCAAAATTTACCAGTAATTGCTTCCGAAAGTGAAGAGAAATTTGATTTTTATCCCTCTAATGTTGCTGCTGGTGTGAAAATATGTAAAAACTTGGATATTTTGGAAGAAATATCATATTATAATAGTGACACATTTTCTCCCCATGATCTATATCTTCCAGCAAAATCCTGTAGGATTGCATGCACCAAAATTCAGAATTTTGAAGAAAAAGACAACTGTGCATCCACCGTCTTGGTTGACCATAATTTTGGATCTGATATGAACATTATTGGATCTGATATGATATTATTTGGATCTGATCTAATATTTCTTGGTTCGAAATTTCAGGTTCATAAACCTTCAGTACTGCTTGTAGCTGTTCTCATCAACGGTGTGAAGAAACAAGTACCGCAAGTCTCCTACAAAACTGCTGCTGGGGATTTGATTTCATTTCATAGTTTTGGATCTGTTGTGAACTTATTTAGATCTAATTTACATTCTGATCTGATATTTTTTTTTCATATTTTAAAATCCAAGAGCTTTTAGCCATGCTTGTAGCTGCTCTCACCAATTATGGTGTGAAAAATCAAGTACCGCACTTTCTCTTCAAAACCGCTGATGGGGATTTGGTGTTAGTTTCCTCTTATGAGGTTGCTGATATTTTATTTTGTGAATCATTAGATATTTTTGAAGCTATATCAGATTATGGAGCTCAAGCTTCGCTCTCCAGAGTCCCAGGGCTTCTCTACCTTTGGTCACATGCTCATCTGCTCACAGAACTAGTAAAGAGGAAGACATTCTGCATCCGATTGGACACTTGATCCTAAAAATTGGGGATGATTTTACCACTTATGGTTTGCTGTTCAAGGCTGAAACATATAATCTTCTTGAGTGTTCCACACATGGTTTGAATCCTCAAGAACCTTTGCTCTTTCTTTAGATGATTTCAGCTGCTCTACATGGGCTCAGTTTTCACTGTGCAACTGTTTATATTTTTGATTCAGTTGAGTGCATTGTTCTTCTTCCAAGGTGGAAGATTCCTCTAGACATATTCATTTAGTTTGGATTCATAGGTTCACATGCACAGTATTAGGATGCTACTGCATAGAAGAACCAATTCTTGATTTACTGCTTAGTTCGAGGGGGGGTATTTTTCCCATGAGGTTTTCCCCGTTTCCTTGGTTGTATTAAGCAGTTACTTTATTATACATGGTGACCTATGGCCTTTGTTTCCAAGGCCCTAGAATTTTTATGCATCTATGTTTTTTAACTCTTCCTGAGTATATCTTAAGGGGGGGTGTTGGTGCATCATCTATGCATCATCCAGTCACACCCACACCTACCTATAGTCAAGGAGGCTAACTTATCCTTCTCCTACATTCGAGGAGGCTAACAGGAGCACTACGGGGGTGATCTGAGTGATATTAATTCACCTAATTGCTAACTGGTGGTTACAATCAGTTCAACAAGTCAGTTAAGGCACCTCCTCTCATTAAATATATTATTTAATTATATGGAGTAAACAGGGGCACCTCCACCAACTTCTGATGATCAGTTTAGCTTCAGTTAACCTCATTGGGGTTTATTAAAGTCATTGAAGCACTAGCACTTGATGGTTGGCCTTCTATGACATCTGTTTGATCTCTTTCAATTGAGACTTAGTCATTTATTGGACTCCGACTTCAGTTAGGGTTTGGTGAGTCAATTAGGGTTTTAGCCAGTGGTTAACTAAGTGTGAACCATGGATTATAGTCATTTAAGCTAGACTCACTCATTCAATTCAAATGACCTCCTTAGGTATTTGAATTTCTCACTCATTCAAGCAGTAGCTTGACATTGTAATTGTAATCATTCATTCTTTATGCAAAGATAGAGCGGCTACTATTCCTGTAGACTGATTACACCATTTCATGAGTTATTTGTTGATTATTCTTTGATGAGATTGATGATTTGTTCCTATATCAATAGACAATATTAATATTGTTTTCAAACCTTTTCTCACAATGAAGGCCACTCTAATCTATAGGTCCAAAGTGAGCCTTAAAATACTTGTATTTTTCTTGCTCGACACTAGAGTTTGCTCTCATGCCCTATCTAGACTCGGCATATAATGGAACTGCAGGAAGAAGTTATTTCTACCTACATCATCCAGATCTCCATACATCAACAAACAACTTTGGAAGGAAGTAAGCGCAGGTGGCAAGTTGCCTCTCCTACCCTCAGGAACAGGGACCCCTATTATTTTAGAAATTTTGAATAAGCACTTTCCAGGGTTAAGGGTTATGTTGGATGTATTAGGGAGTGTGGGGCTAATTGGCTAGGACTTAAATTTAAATTTCCCCTCATCTGGTGGCCAGCAAAACCATACAAGATGGATTTATCACTAACCAAGGCAGAGGAGCAACAATGTTGGAGATATTGGGTTTCCCATAGGGGGTTCATAGAAAAAGAAGGGACATCTAAGTGCCCCTAAAACTTCTCTTCTCTCCATGAATAGAGCACAATGCAAGATTCAGATTCAGAATAATGGAGGTTGTTGCATGAAGACATGCGACAGGACAGTTGGGGGGAGATGTTGGGCCTAGAAATGCCCCCTTTTTGACCATCCTTATTCACCTCTTTTTTTCCTATCCTACCCCATTGAGTATGCCAAATAGATGTTTTTCCCTCACTCTGCTCTTCAAGCCACCAAGGTATGATTGGTTATTGTCTTATTTTATTAATACTTATGATCGTGGTAATTAAGGCTTTATATATCTCAATATGCTAACATATGATGGTTTATAAAGGTATTTTGAGACATAGAGGCTGCAGGTATAGCGGGATGAACATGCTACGAAAAGGATGGACATTCATCGCTCAAGTTGATCGCCATCCATCCTATGATTTCACAAGGAATGCGGTCCTAGTATATGATTCTAGGAAAAGTTGTACAAAGATAGCTGCACCAGAATGCAACAGATTTGGAGGTCAACAGTGTGCCGCTGCTTGTGTATAGCTGTGATATGAGGATATCATTATTTCTGGGTCAATTAATAGTTTCCCTATATTTCCTATCTTCCATCCTACCACAGCTGTAACAGTTGTTGTAATTTAGGGTGCTTGAAGATCAGAGATCTTCATGGCTGCCCAATAATAGGGATATGATGTTATGATTTACATTGTATAAACATGTAGAACTGTTCTAAGCCAAGGGTTGAACCCATAACCAATTCATTGTATTAGCTGTGACTGAGAGTTGTGTAATTGATCTGCCTTTTTAATACAAGGAGCTACTTCAGATCTAAGGGTTTTAATGTGTGTTATATCTAGTAGCTCTGTGTGAAGGCTGGGCCCGCATTTCCACAGGGATTGCTGAGTTAAATTAGGCATTTTAATTATTCTGTCGTGTGATGTTATGTTAATTTTATTTCTTCATAGGAAGTTGTAACAGTTGTGGATTTATAGTGTGTTATTAATTGCATCTTTTGGAAATTTGTAGTGGCATGGTGTGACAGTCGACTGGGTAGGTAATTATTCCTTATGCAAATTGCGTGGTATCTGTAACAACTCTATTCATCCTTAGATATTTTAGTTGATGTTTCCATGAATCCTTGCAGTTTGTTCTTTTGCTTTTATGGTTGCAGAATTTATTTCCTGTACTTTGAATTCATAGGATAGTTGAACTCAATTTTTGTACTTTGAATTCCTAGACTAGCACTCAATTCATGTCTTTTTGGATTTCTATAATAATCAAATTAAGATAGTTGGGTTAATCATTAGATGATTTGGTAAATAGGATCTCATTTTCTGCAAGAGTAATCTAGATGTGATTTCATGAGTCTTTCAATTTCTAGATCAAGAACAACAAAAGGTAATTGTGACTGTATTCTTTAGAAGGTAAACTAGATTAAGTTGATTCTTGGGATGAGGATAGATGAACAGAGAATAGGATTGTTCATTTACAACAATTTAGTGTTTAAGCATATATTGTGCATGTTATCCTTGAAATACAAGACGTCCCTGGGTTGACAATAAATATCGCACACTCTGTATGTGAGTTGTAATTAACTTGCATATTGGGTGCCCAACACCTTCCATTCTTTTCGTTCTGCCACTTCTTCACAATTGGAAGGTTCTTTATCGATGAAATCACATAGTAATGCTACATACTTGAAGCAGGATCTAGTATTTTTTCTTTCTCTATGATTCTCTTTTGGAGCCCCATATTTTTCTACACCTTGGATAACTTCTTGTACCCAAGCAGGTTTCCTTTTATGAGGATTCTTCTCTAGAGGTGGATCTACAGGTCTTTGTGGTTCTTCGAATTCTCGATCTTCTTCTTGAATTTCTTCATTCATGGTTGTGTCATGAATTTTGGGTGCTTCCGATTCTTCAGGAACTTCAGCAGGTCACTTTCTGGATTTGTTGTAAGCTGAATCTTCATCAAATGTCACATCCCTACTGATGTCAATATTCTTGAATCCCGAGAAGTATATTCTATAAGCCTTCGAGCTTTCAGACTATCCCACAAATATACCCTTATTTCCTGAAGGATCTAATTTATTCCTCTTCTCTTTTGGAATGTGTATGTACACTGGACATATGAATATTCTAAGATGGGTGACTTCTGGTTTCTTTTCGGAGAAGACTTATTCAGGATTCTTGTTCTTGAGTACTCTTTGTGGAGTACGGTTCTGTACATACACCACTGTTCTGGCAGCTTCTGCCCAAAGATACATAGGAATATATTGATCATGAAGCATAGCCCTTGCATCTTCCATGATAGTTCTGTTCTTCCTTTCCGCAATCCCATTTTGTTGTGGATTATAAGGAGTGGAAAACTTCCTCTTAATCCCTGAATCTTTGCATAACTCTTTGAATTCATTTGATGTTAATTCTCCACCATTATCTGATCGAAAGGTCTTGATATTCTTATTTGTGAGATTTTCGATCAAGGCTTTGAATTCCTTGAACTTGCTGAATACTTCATCTTTGTTCTTCCTGAAGTAAATCCATGTCTTCCTAGAAAATTAATCAATAAAAGAAAAATAATATGCATATCTGCTTAGTGAGCTTGATGACATAGGACTGCATACATCGGAGTGGATGATTTCCAAGATTCCTTTTGTTTTTCCTTCGCTACTTGGAAATGTCTTCTTCATATTCTTTCCTTTCGCACATCCTTTGCAAACCTCATCATGTTTTTCTTGAATTTCTGGAAGACCTTCAACAGATTTGCTTGCCAATGGTAGTGCTCTGTAATGCACATGTACAAGCCTTCTTTCCAAAGTTCATTTGGCTCTACTGTGTCATGGACCAAAGCTTGTTCTGGATGGCCCTTTAATTTGTATAGACCTCCTTCTTGTTCCCCAATCACTACTGCATCATTAATAGTATTTCCCTTTGGCCACATGATGACTTGGCCATCTATAAATGCAACCCTCATGCCTTTTGCATCTAATGCAAATATGGAGAGAAGGTTCTTCTTGAGACTTGGTACAAACAATACATCTTGCATCTCCATAGACTTTCCAGAGTCTAGTTTATAGGAGGATTCCCCATTACCTTTTATTGGATATTGGTAGTAATCTCCAAGCTTCACCTTGTGAGGTGATTCATGTTCTGAAAGTTTTACAAAGGACTCTTTGAATCCTGTCATATGTTTGGAAGCCCCACTGTCTATAAGCCAATCATTTCTTCCATGTGTGATGTTTCCCGTGAGAGCAGAAATTAAGACATATTCTTCTTCATTGAAGAGTCTTCACTTTCATATTTGGTTCTCTTCTTGGATGGTTCAGCATCCTCTGCAGCATGAGCATGATGTCTTCTCTTGTTTCCATTTTTCTTATTTTGTCTTTTAGGATAGTATTCTGTAAAGTGTCCTACTTCATCACATGTATAACATCTAATTCTAGACAAGTCTTTTCTAGAGTTAGTTTTAGAGAAATGCTTACCTCTGGAGTGATGAGAACTTCTTTTAGTTTTCTTGGAGTGTACTATGAGAGCTTGATCTTCACTTCCCATCTTTTCTTCTCGAGATACTATCCGAGCTTATTCTTGAGAGAATTCTTCCCATAGTCTGCTGAACTTGACTAACTTCTTTGTAGCACATATCCCTTAAATAAAGGAGTCCCATGATCTAGGGAGACCATTCAAGGTGGTCATCACAATCCCTGCATTCTCTACTTCTTCATCTACTACTTCTAGCTATTCCTTGATCTGAGAGACCCTTGTAAAGTAATACTGGATGGTCTCCACATTCTGGATCTTTACATTCTTCAGTTGGTTTCTCATAGTCATCTTCCAGTTTATGTTCTTCCCTTCAAACAATTTGGTTAGGGCATCAAACATAGATTTAAGTGTCTTTAGGGAGGAAACCTGTGGTATGAGGTGATCCTTTATTGAATCAGCAATGATCATCTTTTCCATAACCAAATTATTCTTATGTAAGGCCTTAGCCTCATCTCCCTCTGGAACTAGAACCTCCTCATTGATATAGGAGTCCAAATCATTTTCTTCCAGGACTAGGGTGATCCTATACTTCCAAGCTCAGAAGTTATCAGCTCCCTCAATCTTTTCATCAATATTGGTATGATGAGAGATCTCAACTAAGAACCTCAAATGGAAATACAAAAGATTTAGATCTTACTAGGTCAAGATGTCGTATTTGGATTTGGAGATGAAATCTTGCAGTGCTAGTTTAGGAGCAGATTAGGGTTTTGCTTTTCCAGAGTTCTGTCCAACCAAATGATTTGAATTTGATCCCTAACATCAATTTTTGGGAGGAGATCTATCCATGCCTGGGCTCACTGAAAAATTCCACTTCTGTGGAAAGCCCTAATTTCTGGCAGTAGTGTCGGGTCCAAAACTGAAAAACCTCAAAATTGGATTCTGCTTCGATAGAAATATGTGCCCTAGGGAGGAGAGTTATTCCAAACTTATTTTTCTGAAAATCTATGGAGAGAGATCCACAAAGTAGGAAGCCCTAGTTCCCGCAGCTGCACAATGTCTTATTCTCAGGTTAGCTCTGATACCATGTTAGTTTTTATCATTCAAGCTAGCATTATGTTAGGATCTTTAACTGAGAGAATAAAAAGTACAACAATCAAACACAAGAGACAATGAACATAGTGTTTTTCCTTGGGGAAACCATAAATGGAGAAAACCCCGCAACTTCCTCAGAGATAGAATCAACACCAAAAGTAAAACCCAAAACAATAGTAACCTATTTCTTCCTTTCCCCAGTGTCTTCTTCTTCCTCGGCTATGCGCTACAACTGAGTGTGTGCTAAATAGAGAGGATAGCTCTCTATTTATACTAATTCTCGACATGACTAAACCCTACTAGGTTCAACTTCACTAGGTGAGTCTAATAACCGTAGTGCCCAGGAACTACGGGGACTTTAACACTTAGACAATAGGAGGATTACCCACAATGACTTTGCATGACTTGTTTACATTATAGATCCTCCCGATCGGAACATCGGGGCATGAAATGACTCAATTACATTACAGATATATTTTGGAATAAACATCAGGGTACAATATATAATAAATACAAGTGAAAACATTCTGAAGTTACATATTCATCAACAACAAATGGTATACGCATTGGACAAGTTTCGACACTATATGTTGGGAGGACATTTCAAGATGTTCACTAATCATTCCGCACTGAAATACATAATGAATAAGCCTGTGTTGGAGGGGGGGGGGGGAAGATATGTCATTGGCTACTCATATTCCAAGAGTTTGATTTTGAAATTATTGTGAAGATAGGTCGCTTGAATGCAGGACCTGACCATTTGTCGTGAATCGAGATAGGTGAAGAACCGATGAACATCGAGGATGGATTACCCAATGTGTTATATTTTTACCATTTAGTCAATATGATATTAGGATCTTATCTGAGAGAATAATATACACAACAATAATCACAAGAGACAAGAGACACTAAGAGTTTTCCTTAGGGACACCATAAAGGATAAAACCCCACAATTTCCTCAGATATAGAATGAGCACCAATGACAAAATTAAAACCCAAAAACACAAGATAATCTTCGACAGTTGTTCTCTCTCTCACTTGTGCGAGCTCCTCTTCTCTCAATCATGCCCTATAGTTGAGTGAGTGTGTGTTTCAAATAGAGAGTCTCAATCTCTATTTATACTAGTTTTCCACTTGACAATTACTTACTAGGGACGACCTCACTAGGAGAGTCTAATAACCCTAGTACCCCTCAACTGTGGGGACTATTTCCCCGACTTACAAAGGAGGGTTAACCTTTATGAATTTACATGACTTGATTATATTAATGATTCTCTCTATAGGAACATATGGGTACAAAGATATACAATATATAAAATATACAAGTGAATACATTCCGAAGTTACAAATACATCAACACTCCCTCTTAACTAGGAAGGTATTCTCTTGACACAATTCAGCAGCACAAGTATTTGTCACTAGATCATATATCAAAGCTGGATCATCATCATCATTGGATCATCATCAAAGCTGGATCATTATCAAATTTGGATCATCACTAGATCATCATAATCATCACTGCTCCCGCTATCTCAAGAAAATGATGCTATCTCTCAATTCTTCTCATCATAGGAAGTTCTACAGGGCTATCCCTTTTTGATGGTGGTTGTAGGCCCAGCCTCCATGTAGGTATTCATCAATAGAGACAACCCTTTTTCATGCTATATGTACTGCATTTCCCTTGCAAGGACTTCCCCTATAGAGCCAGCCCTTTTTCATGCTGGATGCAGCACCTTGCCCAAGGATTTCCCCTACAGAGCCAACCCTTTTTCATGCTGAATGCAACACCTTTCCTCTGCAAGGATTTACCCTACAGATCTAGCCCTTTTTCATGTTGGATGCAACACCTTGCCTTTGCAAGGATTTCCACTATAGATCCAACCCTTTTTCATACTAGATGTAGTACCCTACGTTTGCAAGTATTTCCACTACAGAGCCAACCCTTTTTCATGTTGGATGCAGTACCTTGCCTCTGCAAGGATTTCCACTACAGAGCTAGCCATTTTTCATGTTGGATGCAGTACCTTTCCTTTGCAAGTATTTCCAGCCCTTTTTCATGCTGGATGCAATACCTTGCCTCTGCAAGGATTTCCACTACAGATCTATCCCTTTTTCATGCTAGATGTAGTACTCAGCACTTACATCTGACCATGGGAGGAACCAATACTGCCACCATGTCAAAAATGCACAACACTTACATCTGACCATGGGAGGAACCAATCCTACCACCATGTCAAAAAGGCACAACACTTATATCTTACCATGGGAGCAACCAATCCTACTACCATGTCAGAAAGGCACATGAACTCATCACTTCCCCTTGGAAGGAGCCTCAATCTGGAGAACACCAATATTCTCCCTAAAGTACTCAAACTTCACTCTGTCTAATGGATTGGTCAACACATTATCTATTTGTTCATCCATCGTAACATATTGGAGCTTCACTACTCCTCTCTGCACCATATCCCTAATATAGTGATATTTGATCTCGTTATGCTTCAACTTGTCAAGGAACATCAGGTTCTCCGAAAAATTCACACAACTCTGGTTGTCATAATATATACAAGTAGCATCCAACTGGAGATCAAAAAAATGAGACAACAGCTTCCTCATCCATACTGCCTCACAACTAGCTGAACAAGCTACGACATACTCTTCTTCGATTGTACTAAGTGCCAAACAGGACTGCTTCCTGCTAAACCAAGATATTGCACCTGATCCTATACTAAAGAATCACCCCGAAGTGCTCTTCCTATCAATGGCACTTCCCAATATGAATCCACATAACCCTCTAGGTTAATCTTCTTATTCACTTCATACTTGAGCCCATAGTCAACTATACCCTTTAGGTACCTCACTGCATGATTTGTAACCATCAGGTGAACATGTCTTGGATCCGTTAGGAACTCGCTCAATGTGTTCATAGAAAAGCAAATATTTTGTCTCGTATTCATGAAGTAAATCAAGGACCCAATCATCTGATGATACATTGTGGCATCAACCGAATCTGATAAAGCATCACTCAATAGCTTCATTCTTGATGCCATAGGTGTGGTCATGGCCTTGCATTCCATCATTCCAAACCTCTTTAGAATATCTACTGTATACTTCCCTTTGTCCCATGGAGATACCATCCACATTATTCCACACCTCCATGCCTAGAAAGTAGTTCATCATATCCAAGTCCTTCATCTTGAACACGATAGCAAGTCTCCTTCTTGCAACTTTAATGAGTTCCTATTTCCTGTTAGGAACAAGTCATTGACATATAACAAGAGAATCACTGGTCTTTTACCTTTGACCTTGAAGTAAAGGTTGGGATCCACTTTACTCTCAGTAAATCCTAGAGCCATCAGTAAGTTCTCCATCCCATCATATCATTTCGAACCTCAGGATCTTCTGTAGTCACTCCCTCTGAACTGGAGCATCATTCTCCCTCTGCCTTTTGTACTCTATGTATTGAAACATTCTGTACTAGAGTGACAAGTATCTTCCTCTACTACTCAATATTCTATGTATCCATATAGGGTCACTATATACCAAGATCCTCTATCTTGAACCTTTTCAAAAGTTATCCTCACACCCATCTGTGAGCTTGTCATCCTCTATAGGCTTTCATCTTCAACCTTGTAGAGAAGGTTAAGATATTCATCACTATAGGTGATCTTCAAGCTCCTCATGTATGTGTTATCCCATGGGTGTCTTTTGAACTCATACAAGGCCTTCTTTAATTTGCACACATGAGTCCTCCTGTCATGTGTCTTAAATTCTAGTGGCTACAAATGTCTCTCTGTAGTCTATGCCTTCTTTCTGTGAGAATCCTAGTGCTACGAATATTGCCTTGTATCCCATGATGTTGCCGTATATTGCAAGTTGGATCTTGTATATCCATATGGAAGATACTACAGACTTCCCTTCAAGTCTTTATACCACATCCTAGACATCATTCTTCTTGAATTGGTGCACTCCTTCCCTTTCTTCTTGGCTATTTCTTCATAGCTGGAAGGTTCTACATCAATGATGTCACTCAACAGTGTTACATAGCTGCATTCTATCTGAGACCTCTTCTTTCTTTGAAAGTATCATCATATTATTCTTCATCTTGGATTATTTCTTGAACTGTCTTCACTTGTTCTTCGGAACAAGTGTCATCCTTCTTTTCTTGTAGGGGATTGTACGCAATCTTTTCTACAAGTCAAATGCATTAGTTGTATGGTTAGAAAAATTTCATAAAGCATATTCATAATGGAAAATTATTATGTATAAAGAAATAATCATGTAAGTATTTTAGCCAATACAACACTCATCCATATCTCACAGAAACTTTCTAAATTCCTTCCATCTCTATGATGACATCATTGAGATTGTGCACTAATCCAATATGTCAGCAAAGGGGTTTCATTCTAGATAAGTAGAAATGGACAGTTGTATAGCACCATGGGATACTTACCCATCACATGCATATTAGTAGTATGTTGTCATTAATACAAACATTTTATCATGCATAACGCATCGACTTAATATAAACAAATGCATAACCAAATAATATCATGAAATGACAATTGAATACTTATCTTTATTCATTTCATGGGTAGAATCCTTATTAATCCTTCTACTTCATCATCTTCTTCATTAATGACATCATTGTTTCTTATCCAAATTCTAAGGTGGATAATAGGTTTTGCAATAATCGAGTCCTTCATATTCCTCATCGCTTGAGGGATCTTGTTTGAATCGTGAGAGATAGATCTTTAGTTGCTCCCATCTTATTTTCTCTTATTATGAGTCAAGATTTTTCTTGTGTGTTCTCTTCCCAGAGTTTGTTGAAGGTAATCACTTCCTTCTAGCACACATTCCTCGAATGAATGAATCCCATGATCCTTGGAGGCCATTCAAGGTGGCTATCACAATTTCTGCATTCTCTACTTCTTCATCCACTGCTTCAAGTTGTTCTTTGATTGTATAGACCCTTGTAAAGTATGATTGTATAGTCTCTGCATTTTGGATATTTACATTCTTCAACTAGTTTCTCAAAGTCATATTCTGATTTATGTTCTTCCCTTCAAATAGATTGGTCAAGGAATCAAACATCTCTTTAGGTGTCTTTAGGGAAGACACTTGTGGTATAAGGTGATCCTTGATTGAATCAACAGTGATCCTCTTGGCCTTGAAAAAGTTCTTCTTGTGTGAGGATTTAGCCTCATCTCCCTCTGGAACTATAACCTCTCCACTTATGTAGGTTTCCAATTCATTTCCTTAAAGAACCAATGGAATCCTATACTTCCATGGTCGGAAGTTTTCAACTTCACCAAGCTGGTGTCATAGGTCATTTTGAAATGAGAACCTCAAATGTAAATAGAAAAAGATTAGATCTTATCGATTTGAGGTGTCTGTGTTGGTTCCAGATCTGGATGATCTAGGGTTTGTCAAAGAAACCCTAATTTTCAAAACTTGGAATATTTCTGATATGATTGGATAGAAAGATGTTCCTCCTGAAGGAGAGCTGAGCAACATACTAATTTTCCCAAAACTATGATCAGAACTGCAAAATATCTGATGCCCTAGTTTTCTTCAATTTCTTCTGCATAATTTCCTGATATTTTTTCTGCAATATATCCAAAATTAATGCTCCTCGGTGTCAGAAACTTCACACTAAGATAGCCTTGTCTGTCCAATTTCCAACAACACAGGTTTGAGCAAAATTGGTTTCACCAATTGGGACTTATGAGAGTTTTCCCAAGGTCACTTATTTTAGTATTTTTCAACATATCGAATTTGTATAGACTTCCATATCACTGTTTCACCTTCGGGGTATGAAAATTTTACCACAGAAATTAAAATCCATGCCTTATCTGTAACTTCTTGAGAAATTACATTTGGACCTTCGTTGCCCGAGATATAGCAATTTTACCTAGGTGTCTTGTTTAGGGATCAATCCAGGGAGAGGATGAAACCCTGATTTGGAGGAATCATATCTCCCAGAAAATAGTGATTATGAGGCTAAAACATTTACACTGGGTACATGAGGGATTTATCTTCACCCTATAAAAGTTTCGGCTCCTGTGCCTTCTCCAATATCGAGATATAGCAAATGCACCAAAATGACTAGTTTTAGTCTTTTAGGGTTTTATGGTCTGGGGTCAAATTAAGGTTTGACTTTCCTGGAGTTTTACCCAACCAAAAATTTCGATCTTGGTTTCTAAATTTCGATTTTGAGGAGGAGAGAAATCTTATGCTGGGCTCACTAAAAAAATTTCTTCTGTGAAAAGCCCTAATTTCCCACATAAGTGATAGGTCAAAAAATGAAAATGTCTGGAATCAAATTTTGCTTTGATAGAAAGATGCTCCGTTCAATGGAGAGTTAGCCTAGGATTCTTTTGCTGATGATCTATGGAGAGAGACCCAAACAGTAAGAAGCGCTACCTTCTGTAGCTGCATAGAGTTTTCTTCTTAGGTTAGCTCTGATACTATGTTATATTTTTATCATTTAGTCAATATGACCTTAGGATCTTATCTAAGAGACTAACATTTACAAAAATAATCACAAGAGACAAGAGACACAAAGAGTTTTCCTCAGGGAAACCATAAAGGATAAAACCCTGCAACTTACTCAGAGATAGAATGAGCACCAATGGAAAAAGTAAAACCCAAAAACACAAAGATGATCTCCAACAGTTTTTCTCTCTCTCACTTGTTCGAGCTCCTCTTCTCTCACTCATGTGCTACGGTTGAGTGAGTGTGTGTTTCAAATAGAGAGTCTCACTCTCTATTTATACTAGTTTTCCACTTGACAATTACTTACCAGGGCTGACCTCACTAGGAGAGTCTAATAAACCTATTACCACTCAACTGTGGGGACTTTTTCCCCAACTTACAAAGGAGGGTTAACCTTTATGACTTTACGTGACTTGATTAAATTTATGATTCTTCCGATAGGAACATCGGGGTACAAATAAATACAATATTTATAATATACAAGTGAATACATTCTGAAGTTACAAATACATCAACATGATGCGCAACTATTCAGGATTGGAATGGTTGATGACTAATATGGTTTAGTTTTTAGTGATAGGAATGGCACCAAAGGGATTCACAACAAATAAGAAGAAGTGTTTGGTTGTTAGGGCTATGGATTTTCAGTTGATTTCTAGAGATCTCTATAAGATGGGAATTGATGAGATCTTACGACAATGTGTCCTACTGCATGAGTAGGAACGGGTATTGGAGGAAGCACACATAGGAGTTGCAGGTGGACACTACGGCAGCCGCGCAACTGTTAGGATGGTACTTCGCATAGGACTATGGTGGCCAATTCTCAATGGTGATGCATAATACTATGCAAGGACTTGTGATGTTTTCCAAAGAACGAGGAAACCGTCACGAAAGGATGAGACGCCCTTAGTACCTCAGGTAATGCTGCAACCATTTGATAAATGGGCAGTGGATTTCATAGGACCAATCATCACAACAACATATTATTTGACAAGGTGGGAAAAAGGTGCAGCAGTTGCTATTATACCAAAATCTTGTCATCATCATGTGATAAGACCATTGACATACCTATTTTCCCTTAATCCCAACACTTGGAGTGGAAACCCATGTTGATTGTCAATCTTTCATAAAAAGACTCAGCACCGCGCTTTCCCCTTTATCCATGAGTGGTACCTTGCTTGCACTTCCTATTCTGTGTTATCCATATGTGGTGCCACCGCTTATAGTCTTGGTCCATAAGCGTTTCTTACTTGAACCGCTCTGTCATAGAAGGAGAAAAGTAGTACCCTGGGTAAAATGGGAAAAAGAGAAGATTCTTGAGGCTTCTAAATCATGAGCCTTGTGTCCTCCCTTATCCCTATCATCGTGGGTTAGTTGAGCTTGAGATCCCTCATCCTAGGGTCTTAGAGGCCACCTCATCCACAAATCTCTCAACCATTCCTATCCATTGAGCTTTATAAATACAAGCTCATGTCCATGGTTGAGGGGAGGACCATTGAAGTATTGTTATGCTGTTGGATTGACCACTTGGCCCAAGCCATTGGAGAGCATAGAGAGGAAAGTTGGAGCTTATGGGGATGAAAGTTTTGGTTTCATGGAGATGCATGTCAACACTAAGGATTAATTGGCTGTAAACTTCTCCATTTTAATCTTAATGCAAAGCTAATTTCCATCCCACTTTACTGTTGTTGTTTGATTTCACATGTAAATGTTGTTGGATTCCTTAGTCACTGACATGGATTAATAGATTATGTTCTAGTAGCTTTGATATGTTTGTGTGTTTAATCTGATTACAGGTACATAGGTTTACTATTGAAGCAGGCATTCCAGGTATCTACGATATCTAGGGAGGGTCTTCATCCTTTGTCGTTCATTTGTTCTGGATCTGAACCATTCAGACCAGAGGAACAACTTCTGTCCATAGAAGGTGAAATATTCTTGCTAACAAATATGGCAACTCTGATGGGGAATGAATGTATGTATCAGTTGATCTGATCTTCCTCAGTTCTTCAAATCTTGTCTAAATCCAAGCTCCTTCTCCAACTCTCTTCAGTCAGATCTATTATTTGACTCAGTGGATTTTGGTTTGAAACTTCCAGATCTGTCTAGATATGAATTATTTCGACCTTTTATGCTCTTTCTTATTCTCAATCTATCAGTTTTTACCTTGATCTAATCAAATTTCTAACTCGATATTTCGTTCTCCTTTGTGTTTTGGATCTATTCAGGGAACTACGCATGTGCCTTTGGAAAGGAGTAGTGCCACCTCCTTAGTCAAGTTAGCAATACATAGTGCCATCGCCTGAATCCAGTGAGCAAGAAGCGGTTCTTCCTCAAAACCTTCTGTCAGCAGCTTCATCTGCGTGGTGCCAGGTAGGCTTGTTCCAAACTTTGTATTTTGATTTTTTTTGTGTTTTTGGCTTACTTCTTGATGAAAATGAAGTTTATTTTTGAAAAAAAATGCTCCCTCACGACTGGTAGGGGCCATGAATTGTGTATTCTGCAGTCTCTTTGATTGTTATATTCCCTTTGCATTCAAAGAGAGTTTGTGTTTCTTGCATTAGATTTTACATCCTTTTCTTTTCTTGAAACATATTGCTCTTTTTTGTAGATATTATTCATTGGAACATTTCATTTTCATGTGTAGACTTTGGTTTGTTTTGGACTTGGAATGCATGAATGATCCATGTTGTTTCGAGTCTTTCTTTTCTTGGGGTGATTCTTGTTTCCTTTTTGCATGCTGATTTTTTCAGTACTTGGTAGGAAAGATTGGTTCTTTGTTTCCTTGTCTGTTTCAAAGAGAAGTTTTAGTTTTCTCTCTCTTTTTCTTTATTCGCAAGTTTGTTGAACGATTTTCTTCTTGTTTTGTGCATGATTGTTTGAAATTCTAGATCTTACTTTCATTGAGAAGAAACATCTATTTTCACATTTGCGTGCATTAGAGTTAGATTTCTTTGGAAACGATAGTGAAATCATCTTTCCATTAAGTTTTTATGCATCTTTTTCGAGAATGAAAAGATAGGAAACATTTTTGGTTTATTTCTGTTTGATATTCTCTAGATCTCTTTTTTATTTGCTTTAAAGATTGTTTCAGGTGCATTGATATTTCACTTTTCGTTTAAAAAGATAGAATTGCATTTGCATTTGGGTGTGCGTTTTTGGGAAGAAAAGTAAATCTCTCTCCCTCTCTTAGGTAGAATTTCATTGAAGAGGAAAACTTGCATTGTCATATAGATTAGTGTGCATCTTCTTTAATTTCAAGTTTTCACTCCATGGTTCCACCTAAATGCACAAGATAAAATTAACGGTAGTACTAGGTTAAAACTTTTAGCAAGTTGAGTGATAAGTTAGAGACGGGTTCGGGCGTCGTCAAGCATAGGAGCTATCGTTATTTGTCTGCATTACATGCCGGGACTCATGTGGTTCTTCCACGTACCATTGGTATATTGAATGGCCTTTCACGTACCCTTGAGGTATATAGAAAGGTACTTCACGTACTTGATTGTACATAGGCATGCCCCTTGTGAACGGTTATGCATTAGACAGCACTACTACTGATTTGAGCTCCCACGTACCTTGCATATGTCAGGAGACCCTTTTAGGAATCCTCAAACCATCTGAGTTATCCTTTTGGCCTTTCCTGTGTGGTTCCTGACTCTTATCCACTCCTTTCACATATTTGCTTGTTTCTTTTAGTTTGAGTAGTACTTGCTTATGCGTGGTAGTTATGGGGTTATTAGAGAGTTTAGAGATGGCATCCAAATCTAGGACTACCACTCAAGAGGTCCCTTTCCAAGGTGTACCTTTTGTATTCCCTCCAAGTGAAGGTATTGGTCCTCCCTTTATTGCCACTCTAAATCTTCCTAGTTTAACAATAGGATTACCGGTCTAGATTTTTAATCCGGTAATTCTTGTTGATATATTTGTAACTTCTGAATGTATTCATCTATGTATCTTATGTATTGTAACCTGATGTTTATTCTGGGATATATCTATAATATAATTGAGTCATATTGTCATGCCCCGATGTTCAGATCGGGAGGATCAATTATGTAAATAATTCATGTCAAGTCATAGTGGGTAACCCTCCAATTGTCTAAGGGTTAAAGTCCCTGCAGTTCCGGGGCACTAGGGTTATTAAACTCTCCTCATAGAGGTCGTCCCTAGTAGGGTTTTAGTCATGTCGGGATTAGTATAAATAGAGAAATAGAGTCTCTATTTATCTCACAAGTCATCCACACTCAAGTGTAGTGCATAGTTGAGGAAGGAGAAGACACTGGGGCTAGACAAGAAGAAGATTACTGATGTTGGTATATTACTTATTGTTTTGGGGCTTTTACTGTTTTGGTGCTGATTCTATCTCTAAGGAAGTTGCGGGGTTTTATCCTTTATGGTTTCCCTGAGGAAAAACACTATGTTCATTGTCTCTTGTGCTTGATTGTTGTACTTGTTATTCTCTCAGTTAAATATCCTAATAATTCTAGCTTAGTATTGAAAAACTAACATGGTATTAGAGCTAACCTGAGAAGAAGACAATGAACAGCTGCGGGAACTAGGGCTTCCTAGCTTGTGGATCTTTCTCCACATATTTTCAGCAAAAGTAAGGTGGAATAACTCTACTCCCTAGGGCGCATATTTCTGTCGAAGCAAAATGTAGTGTCCCTGACCCTCTGACTGGCGAGGAGGATGCTACCATGGCGTTAACCATCCGGGCTACCATCCCCATGAGCATGTGAATTCATAAAATTGCTGAAAAGATGAAATGTTGAAATAAATGCTTTGAACTAGAACATGCACACATGAACATTTATCATGCACAGCGGAAGCAACATGCATTCATACAAGCATTCATTCAACATGTTCATCACATTCATTAACATAAAATATGGTTACAGAAGTAAAATAGGCAAGATTACTTATCTTATAAAGAACTCATTCCGCAGCCAGCTATGTCACTGCAACGTTCCACCCAACCATAGGCCAGCATGCTCCTTAATCTCTCAGCAGCGCTACCACCCCCGAGCTGGGCATGATTCTCCAAGGAATAAGGGAACAAGAAGGCTTACACATAGCCACAAAACATAGCCAAGCCAACACAGTTGGGTTTATCAGGCCATCTAGGAGTTGGGAAAGGCTAAATGCTAAGCTGGTGAGCTCATTACATAGCCAGGAACACCTACACTAGAACTAGCCTAACTTCTAAGACACCCACACACACCCAACACAAGGAATCAATCCCTTCTCTGCTACACAGTCCCTCAGGTCCTGCATTCCCTTCCAGTGCTATTCAGGGGTTGTGGAGAAGAAATCCAACTCTCTAGCTCTGTCTATGTGGTTTCCATCCACTAGGTTTATCAAGCAAACCAAGCCCCCATCCCTACTCCCAACACAGTTCGAAGACCAACCATTGCACACATACAATTAATCAGCTATTATAGCTTAGACAAGGAAGACGACTCCAAACAATCCGCAGCAGCCTCAAAGCATAACAACAAACACGGCTCACGGCATGGGGAAAACAAGTGTCCCGAAACGTATCAGTGAGCACAGCTCACAACATGGGGAAACAACACCTTGTCCTTGGGCAACGAAGCCACCAGGGAGACTTACCCAGACCACACTGGAGAATAAATACAATCTCCCATTCTATGAGTGAAATGAATAGACTCCCGTCCCCAAAATATAAGGAAGACCACAACAAATCTTGAGGAGAACATCGATGACCATAACTCATGGGAATAACAACAGCTCCAATCTCAACCTTAAAATGACAGTAAATTACACATCCATACCAGTGTGTAAGGAGATCATACAGCTAAAAACGTGAATGGCCCTTCACAGGAAATCATGGATGAAAGAGCATGGCTCCCAGCTCGCTGTGTGAGTCAAAACCAAGAAAAATCCCTGTGCGTGAGAATAATGAACAGACAATGGTCCTTGCATGAGGATGAATAGACAATGGTGAGTCATGAGTGGGGAGTGCGTGAGAGTTTTAGCACCGTCGTGGAGAGAGTAGAATATCTGTGGGGGTGATGGCAGTGGCTTCTTTTTCCATTGTGAAGTCAACCGCGGGTGGAGTGTGCATGTGGAAAAGGACTGACAGTCCTGCCACACTCCACTCTCAACCATAACTTCCCCAAATACCAGCAACAATTCTTAACTGAGGTGGTTGGGTAAGACAAGGTGGTGACACATGGGTTTTTCCCTCATGGCTCAAGGTTTGACAATTTCCCCACCCTTATCCTTGTGAAAATCATGCCCCTTCTCAATTTAGTTGCCGTGAATGTAGTTGGTCAGGTTATTTAATTAAAGACGCATATTTACATGATGACAAAATGCAATATGTATGCCACATGCCCCGATATACCATCGGTGACAATTTAAATCCGAAACATAGCATAACCAATCAATGGTGGGGCCTTGGCCTTTAGCTCCTCACCATGATTATTTACAATATATACATCATATACATCTAATGCAACGAGGTAAAAACCGGGGTGTTACATTCCCCTCCCCCTTCAATAGCACTGTCCTCAGTGCTTACACAATTGAAAAAAATGCTACGCTAGTATTGCCTCAGTGTTCTGTAGAATTGAACAAAAATGGATGTGCCAATTGCATGGCATCCTACAGGGGCTCCCACATAGCCTCTTCAGGTTCGTAGTGCTCCCATTGCACCTTTACCTGTCCTATGGCCCTGTTTCGAAGCATTGTGACCTTCCTGTCGAGGATGCACATTGGCTCGATTCGGAACTCTCCCTCAGGTTCCACCTGAATCACATCCCAATTTATCACATGGTTAGGATCATGTACATATTTCTTAAGCAAAGAAACATGAAAAACATTATGAGCCC
This sequence comes from Pseudotsuga menziesii, assembly GCA_001517045.1. NCBI lineage: Eukaryota > Viridiplantae > Streptophyta > Pinopsida > Pinales > Pinaceae > Pseudotsuga > Pseudotsuga menziesii. The sequence goes on along the minus strand of LPNX011070048.1, from coordinate 130,988 downwards.
TAGTACTAGCAGGCAATGCAAGTCTATATGCAACTGGCCCTATTCTTTCAAGCACTTCAAATGGCCCATAATATCTTGGTGACAAATTGGCACAACTCCCAAGCTTCAAGGAACTCTTCCTTTCCCTCACTCTGAGGTAAACATGGTCCCCAACATTGAATTCCATGTTCACCCTATGCTTATCGGCATAGCTTTTCTGTCTGTCCTGTGCTACTTTTAGATTCTGCCTGATCTTTACAACCTCTTACTCCATTTCCTTGAGCAATTCTGGTCCAAGCACAACCCTGTTCACTGTATTATCCCAAGTCACAGGTGTCCTACACCTTCTTCCATACAAAGCTTCATATGGACTCATCCCCAAGGATGCCTATTGTCCATTGTTATAAGCAAACTCAACCAAATGTAAGTAATCTTCCCACTTGGTTGGTTTTTCCATCACATAAATGTGAAGCATGTCTTCAAGCACCCGATTAACTCTTTCTATCTGACCATCTGTCTGAGGATGGTATGCAGTGCTGAAGTTTAGCTTTGTACCCAAATCTACAAACAACCCCTTCCAAAAATTGGAAGTGAACTTGACATCTCTGTCAAAGACTATTTCCTTTGGCAATCCATGCAATTTAAATATCTCCTTCATGAAGATATTTGCAATGTCATCCATCTTATCCGTAGACTTCACTGGTATAAAATGTGCTGCCTTTGTCAACTTGTCCACCACAACCATGATGGAATCATGTTGTCTCCAAGTCATTGGCAATCTTGTAATAAAATCCATGGAAATAACTTCCCATTTCCATTCTGGAACTGGCAAAGGATGCAACAAACCTATAGGGTGTTGATGCTCAACCTTTACCTATTGACATTTCATACACCTTGAAATGTATTCAGCCAAGTCCTTTTTCATTTCTAGCCAAAAGTACTGCTTTCTAGCTGTAGCAATTGTCTTCTAATATCACGGGTGACCAGAATATGGAGCTTGATGGATTTCATCCATAACAACTCTCCTCAAATCTGCTACATCTAGAATATAAATTCTGCCTTTATAAGTGAGAATTCCTTCTTCTTCCAATTTATATCCCTCATACCTCTTCTCAAGACTCTGCTGTTGCAATTTTTCTTTTACCTGCTCATACAATTCATCTTCGGCAACATGATTAACAATCTACTGCCTCAAATCCAATTGGCAAATACTAAGATATGCCACATGCATTTCCCGCGCCTTCCTGCTAAGTGCATCAGCTACCTTATTTTCTTTTCCCTTTATGTGCTTGATTTCAAAATCAAACTCACATAAAAATTCCAGCCATCTTGCTTGTCTAGCATTCAGAGTAGGATGATCAAACAAATACTTCAGTCCACAATGGTTTGTTCGGAGCTCAAATCTCCTTCCCATCAAGTAATGCCTCCACATCTTGAGAGCATGTACTATGGCTGCGAGCTCTAGATCAAGAGTGGCATAGTTCTTCTCATGCTCCTTTAGCTTTCTTGACTCATAACATATCACGTGGTTGTCTTGCATAAGGAATCCTCCAAGCCCTTGTCCGCATGCATCGGTACACACCACAAAGTCTTTCTCTAGATCTGCAACCTTCAATACTGGTGCACTGGTGAGAAGATTCTTCAACTGCTGAAAGCTTTCTTCACACCTCGATGTCCATTCGAACTTCATCCCCTTCTTTTGCAAAGAAGTGATGGCATGTGCAACGTTGGAGAATCCCTCAATGAATCTCCTGTTTTATCCTGCAAGTCCCATAAAAGATCTCACATCTGTCACATTTCTCGGAGTAGGCCAATTCATAATTGATTCAATCTTTTCAGGGTCCATAGATATACCCTCTTCTGAGATAATGTGACCCAAGTACTGAATTCTATCTCTATAGAAGTCACACTTGCTCAGTTTCACATACAGCTGATGCTCCCTGAGTAATTTCAATGTCAATATCAAATGCTCTTCATGTTCTTCCTCATTCTTAGAATAAACAAGAATGTCATCAAGGAAAACAAGAACAAACTTGTCCAAATACTTGCTGAAGACACTATTCATAAGGCACATAAATGTAGCTGGTGCATTTGTGAGACCAAATGGTACCACTACAAACTCATAATTCCCATACCTTGTTCTGAAGGCTGTCTTATGAATGTCTTCATCCTTGATTCTCACCTGATGGTAACCAGACCTCAGGTCAATCCTGGAAAATACCTTTGCTCCTCTCATTTGATCAAAGAGGTCATCAATCCTAGGCAAAGGATATTTATTCTTCACAGTAACCTTGTTCAACTGTCTATAATCGATACATAACCTGAGTGTACCATCTTTCTTCTTTACAAACAGAACTGGTGCTCCCCAAGGAGACACACTCGGTCGGATATACTTCTTTTCCAACAACTCTTGCAGTTGCATCTTCAATTCTAGCATCTACGGTGTACTCATCCTATAGGGTGCCATGGACACTGGTGCTGCTCCTGGCACAAGTTCAATTGTGAAGTCAATGTCCCTCTTTGGAGGAATCCTTGTAATCTAATTAGGAAACACATCCCTGAATTCCTGTAACACCTGATAATCCTCCAACCTAGGACTTTCATCTCCTGATGTCTCCAAAATATGAGTTGCATACAACTGGAAACCCTTCCTACAGAACTTCTTCAGCTGCATTGCTAAAACCTGCCTTACTGAAATTACCTTTGGAATTCCTTTCACAACTACTAGTCTCCCTTCTTCATCTATGCATTGGAAATTATTATGGTAACAATCAAGCTTCACCCTGTGAGCTTCTAACCAATCCATTCCAACGAGAACATCATAGGAACCAAGCGGTAGAACATTTAGATTTACACAAGTGACCCATCCATCCATGAACAATGGACATTTCTCTACCACTTCACTGAAATTTCTCTTAGTTCCAGTGGCTAGTTGAACTAACCAAGATTTCCTATGCTTTACCTTCTTAAAAGCACAAATCTCCACTACTCTAGGGGTAATGTAACTATGCGTAGAACTAGGTTCAATCAAAATAGAAATAGATTGCTGAACAATCTTACCTGCTACTTCAACCACAGCTGACTGGTGATCTGCTTGGTGGTCTTCCAGTGCTGCATAAATCCTAGGGATTGCCCTTACTACTTGACCCACTGTTTCTGCTTCTTGAATGTTATATGCTGGTCTTGCACTCTCATTCTCGAGTGGACAATTCCTATGCATGTGGGGTCCTCCACATTTCCAACATTGAAGTGGTCCTCTATTCTGTTGTGGATCCTTAGGCTTTTCTCCTGTCATTCCAACTGGTTTATTTGCAGCTTGGGATGGCTGCTTCTACTGATTCCTGAGGTTAGAAGGTTTGAGACCCTTCTTTATTTGGTCAAACTTCTCATTCTTCTTGTCCTTCCATGCCTTATGGTAATCCAGCTTACCTTTTCTTTGCTCATATCAATACTTATCCTTCCTTATTGCTTCTTCAAGAGTTCTAGGTTCATAAAACTCAATTCTATCTTTGTAAGACTAAGGTAATCCACTCAGAAAACACTGGACCTTCACTTTTTCATCTTTGATGTACCGGACATACCTCAACAGCTCCAAAAACTTATTTGCATATTCTTCCATGGTCCGTTGTCCCAATATCATCTCATGGAACTCCTTAATCTTGTCATCATAATACCTGTCAGAGAGGTATTTTTTCCTGAAGTACTTCTTGAACTGTTTCCACTTAAGTATTCATTCACTGATCCTCTTTACTTGCTTGAAGTGTTCCCACCAAATGGATGCTCTTCCATTCAGATTGAATATGGCAACTCTTGCCTTCATGTTTCCTGAATAATCATGCACTTGAAAGTACTTCTTTATCCCAAGAAGCCAAGCTTCAGCCTCTTGTCCAGTCTTTACCTCACCATCAAATGTAGGAGGTTTTTCCTTCTTAAATTCATCCTAAGAGCGATCTCTAAGGTGTCTCTTCCTTTTTCTTTTATGAGAAGAGGAACTTGAATCCCCGCTGGATTCTTAAGAGTCAGATGATCCACTAGAAGTTCTTCTCCTTCTCCTAGTACTGCTCTTATTGCCTTCTGGTCTTGTTGTACCTCGTCCAGAGACTATCTTTCTACGTAAGTCTGTCAAACTCTGCAACATTGTAGCATTCAACTGATGCTGCTCTTCCTGGGCTTTAATCAAGCTTCTCATGGTGGCTGCAACATCTGACGGTGTCTCTTGGAATCTCCTTCCATTAGACTCTATGCCATCATTTTCGTTACAGACATTTTCTCCTACAGCATCTCGAGCATGCTCGTAAGAATCCCGAGCATCATATCCGTCATGGGTTCTCATAATTGAACCACCACTTACTTATCAAACTGCACTACTTGGAATACTTCCCTTGAAGGAGACTATGATTCTACAGATGTGTTAGTAACACAAGTGTTAGATGCATAACATTGATATAAACCAACATTACTTACCTTCTCCTGGAATAATCATAAAATAACAAATTTTCCCAACACAATATTTTCTTCATCAAAGAACGCCTGTCCGAGGGGGACGACGGGGGTCAAGGGGGCTTGCCCCCTTGTGGCTTCCGCCACTGCAGGGTGGGTCGAGGGCAGCGCTCTCATTTTTTTTGTTTGTAAATCATTGGTTTTTGCGCAATCTGGCACATAAGATCGCTGCCACTTTCTCATTTTCAGCCCTAAAAATTCACTGAAAAACCACTGAAAATCCCATTGAAAAAGAGTCGAATTCTACTAGGAAATCCCATGGAAAAACTCAAAATTTCCTTGTGCATGATCGGGTCTCATTCCAACTAACATTCTGACATTTCGACAGTACAAAAAACTAACTTTTTCCACTGTTCATCGATGATTGGGTGCACCGTTCATCAGGAGGATAGTTCACTAAACAGCTGCAACGGTGGGTAGTGATCCCACTGCGGGTTCCACGAATCATAAACTCATCGACTATTAGAAGATCTATCCACTAACCATCGCCGATGGTCAATGATTCTTGGACTTAGAAAATTTTTCGAAATTTTCCCCTTTTTAGTCTTCCTTTTCGCCGCTTGATCGGCTCCATTCTCTTCTTTTCATCGGCGAAATAGTTCCATCAGCAGCCGCAACGATGAACCACCATCCTCAATCTTCTTCCGATCGGTGAACTGATTTTGAATGGCATCGGCAGTTGGAACTTCTCTCTATCGGAAGACTAGTGCTCTAGAATTCTACAACGGCGGGCGCACGAACACTATCTTCTTCTGGTGGTTGACAATTTCAGCCTTAGAAAAATTTTAAACTTTATTTACGGCATCGGCAGTCGGAGGCCTTACCCGTCGGACGTGTAGTTGTTTAGCCATCCGCAATGGCGGGCGCTCGATCAACTATTTTCCATCGATGGACGTCGAGCACTTAGAAAATTTTCCGCAATTTTCCTTCCAACTATTCTCCATCAGGTATGCTTTCCACCTAACTCTCCGCTACATTGGAAGTCCTTCCCACTAAGTGTTTCGATGAACCGACAGTCCAAACACCTAGACAAATTTGTGGAAGTTTTCTGTCATCAACCTTCGATCTCCACTGGGCAGAAAGAAATCCTGCTTCTGTCACTGCATCTTCGTGGTCCATTCAAGCTCATGCTACAAGATGAGCTCTAATACCACACTGTAGCGTCCCCGACCCTTCGACCGGCAAGGAGGACACTACCATGGCGTTAACCATCCGGGATACCAGCCCCATGAGCATGTGAATTCATAAAATTGCTGAAAAGCTGAAATGTTGAAAAAAATGCTTTGAACTAGAACATGCACACATGAACATTTATGATGCACAGGAGAAGCAACATACATTCATATAAGCATTCATTCAACATGTTCATCACATTCATTAACAGAAAATATGGTTACAGAAGTAAAATAGGCAAGATTACTTATCTTATGAAGAACTCATTCCACAACCAGCTACGTCGCTGCAGCGTTCCACCCAACCATAGGCCAGCATGCTCCTTAATCTCTCAGCAGCGCTACAACCCCTAAGCTAGGCATGATTCTCCAAGGAATAAGGGAACAAGCAGGCTTACACATAGCCACAAAACACAGCCAAGCCAACACAGTTGGGTTTATCAGGCCATACAGGAGTTGGGAAAGGCTAAATGCTAAGTTGGTGAGCTCATTACATAGTAGGAGCACCTACACCAGAACTAGCCTGACTTCTAAGACACCCACACACACCCACCACAAGGAATCAGTCCCTTCTCTGATACACAGTCCCTCAGGCCCTACATTCCCTTCCAGTGCTATTCAGGGGTTGTGGAGAAGAAAGCCAACCCTCTAGCACTGTCTATGTGGTTTCCAGCCACCAGGTTTATCAAGCAAACCAAGCCCCATCCCTACTCCCAACACAGTCCGAAGACCAACCATTTCACACATGCAATTAATTAGCTATTACATTTTAAACAGGGAAGACAACTCCAAACAATCCGCAACAGCCTCAAAGCGTAACAGTAAACATGGCTCAAGACATGGGGAAAAAAACTATTCCAAAACATATCAGTGAGCACAGCTCACAACATGGGGAAACAACAGCTCGTCCTTGGGAAATGAAGCCACCAGGGAGACTTACCCCAGACCACGCTGGAGAATAAATACAATCTCCCGTTCTATGCATGAAATGAACAGACTCCCATCCCCAAAATATAAGGAAGACCACAACAATCACAACAAATCTTGAGGAGAACATCGACGGCCATAACTCAGAGCAAGAACCATAGCTCCAATATCAACATTAAAATGACAGTAAATTACATGGCCATACCAGTCTGTAAGGAGATCATATAGCTGAAAATGTGAATGGCCCTTCACAGGAAATCGTGGATGAAAGAGCACAGCTCCCAGCTCACTGTGTGAGTCAAAACTAGGAAAAATTCCTGTGCGTGAGAATAATGAACAGACAATGGTCCATGTGTGAGGATGAACAGAAAATGGTGAGTCGTGAATGGGGAGTGCGTGAGAGTTTCAGCACCATCGTGGAGAGAGTAGAATATCCACGGGGGTGATGGCAGTGGTTTCTTTCGCCATTGAGAAGTCAACCATGGGTGGAGTGTGCGTGTGGGCAAGGACTAACAGTCCTGCCACACTCCACTCTCAACCATAAATTCCCCAACTACCAGCAGCAATTCTTAATGGAGGTGGTTGGGTAAGAAAAGGTTTTGACACATGGGTTTTTCCCTCATGGCTTAAGGTTTGACAATTTCCCCACCCTTATCCTTGTGAAAATCATGGCCCTTCTCAATTTAGTTGCCGCGAATGTAGTTGGTTGGGTTATTTAATTAAAGATGCATATTTACATGATGACAAAACACAATATGTATGCCGCATGCCCTGATATACCATCAGTCACAATTTAAATCTGAAACATAGCATAACCAATCAATGGTGCGGCCTTGGCCTTTAGCTCCTCACCATGATTATTTATAATATATACATCATATGCATCCAATGCAACGGGGTCAAAACCGGGGTGTTACAAAAAATCCAATTCTGAGGTTTTTCAGTTTTGGACCTATCACTACTGCTGGAAATTAGGGCTTTTCACAGAAGAGGAATTTTTCAGTGAGCCCAGGCCTGGATTGATATCCTCCCCAAAATCAAAGTTAGGGACAAATTTCAAAGCATTTGGGTGAGCAGTACTCCGAAAAAGAAAAACCCTAATTTGCTCCCAAACCAGCTCTGCAGGATTTCAGCTCAAGTTTTATATCCGACATCTTGAACCTGGTAAGATCTAAAATATTTTGTATTTCCATTTGAGGTTCTCAGTTAAGATGTCTCATCATACCAAGCTTGATGAAAAGCTTGAGAGAGCTGATAACTTCCGAGCCTGGAAGTATAGGATCTCCCTGGTCCTGGAAGAGAATGAATTAGACTCCTACATCCATGACGAAGTTCCAGTTCCAGAGGGAGATGAGGCAAAATCCTTACATAAGAAGAAGATGGTTATGGCAAAGAGGATCATTGCTGATTCTATAAAGGATCACCTTATTCCACAAGTTTCCTCTCTCAAGACACCTAAAGCTATGTTTGATGCCCTAACCAAGTTGTTTGAAGGGAAGAACATAAACCAGAAGATGACTCTAAGGAATCAACTGAAGAATATGAAGATTCAGAATGCAGAGACTATCCATTCCTACTTCACAAGGGTTTCTCAGATCAAGGAACAATTAGAAGCTATTGATGAAGAAGTGGAAAATGCAGAAATTGTGATGACTACTTTGAATGGCCTTCCTAGGTCACGGGATGCTTTCATTCAAGGAATCTGTGCTAGAAAGAAGTTAGTCAAATTCAGTAGACTATGGAAAGAATGTTCTCAAGAATAAGCACAAATAGCAGCTCGAGAAGAGAATATGGGAAGTGAATATCAAGCCCTCATAGTTCACTCCAAGAAGGGAAGAAGAAATCCTCATTACTCCAAAGGTAAGAACTCTCATTCTAACAATATAAAGGACCTATCTAGATTGAGATGTTATACATGTGATGAAAAAGGACACTTGGAAAAGAATTCCCTAAGAGAAAGAATCACTCTCATAAGAAGAAGGGGAACAAAAGAAGACATCATGCTCATGCTGCAGAGGATGATGAACCATCTAGGAAGAGATCCAGATATGAAAGTGAATACTCTTCAAGCGAGGATGAATATGTTTTGATTTCCGCTCTCACAGGTAACATTACTCATGGTAGTGATGATTGGCTTATAGACAGTGGGGCTTCTAAACACATGACTGGATTCAAGGAATCCTTTGTGAAGCTCTCAGAACATGAATCACCTCACAAGGTGAAGCTAGGAGATGACTACCAATATCCAATAAAAGGTAGTGGGGAATCTTCATATAAATTAGACTCTGGTAAGTCTCTAACAATGAAGGAAGTATTGTTTGTACCAGGACTCAAGAAGAACCTCCTCTCCATATCAACATTAGATGCAAAAGGAATGAGGGTTGCATTCATAGATGGTCAGGTCATTATGTGTCCTAGAGGAAAGACTATCGATGATGCGGTAGTAATTGGAGAACAAGAAGGAGGATTGTACAAATTGAAGGGCCATCCAGAACAAGCAATGGTCCATGACACAGTAGAGCTAAGTGAACTTTGGCATAGAAGGCTTGCACATGTGCATTATAGAGCACTACCTGCTGCAGGAAAAGCTGTTGAAGGTATTCCATAAATCCAAGCAAAACATGATGGGGTTTGCAAAGGATGTGCGAAGGGAAAGAACACAAAGAAGACATTTCCAAGTAGCGAAAGCAAAGCAAAAGGAATCTTGGAAATAATCCACTCCGATGTATGCGGTCCTATGTCATCAAACTCACTAAGAAGGTATGCATATTATGTTTCTTTTATTGATGATTTCTCTAGGAAGACATGGTTTTAATTCATGAAGAACAAAGACGAAGTATTCAGCAAATTCAAGGAATTCAAAGCCTTGATTGAGAACCATACTGAAAAGAAGATCAATACTTTTCGATCAGACAATGGCGGAGAATTCACTTCAAATGAATTCAAGAGGCTATGGAAAGACTCAGGGATTAAGAGGGAGTTTTCCACTCCTTATAATCCACAACAGAATGGGGTTGCAGAAAGGAAGAATAGAACTATCATGGAAGCTGCAAAAGCAATTCTCCATGATCAATACCTTCCTATGCATCTTTGGGCTGAAGCTGCCAGAACAATGATGTATGTACAGAACTGTAATCCACATAGAGTACTCGAGAACAAGACTCCTGAAGAAGTCTTCTCTGGCAAAAGACCAAAAGTCAGCTATCTCAAAATATTCGGCTGTCCTATGTACATACACATCCCAAAGGAGAAAGGGACAAAGTTAAATCCTTCAGGAAAGAAGGGTATATTTGTGGGATACTCTGAAAGCTCGAAGGATTACAGAATCTATTTCCTAGGATACAAGAAGATTGACATTAGTAGGGATGTGACATTTGATGAAGACACAGCTTACAACAAATCCAGAAAGATACCTGCTGAAGAACCTGAAGAAGTAGAAGCAGAAGCACCCAGAATTCTTGATATAACCATGAATGAAGAAGCTCAGGAAGAAGATCGAGAATTTGAAGAACCACAAAGACCTGTAGATCCACCTCTTGAGAAGAATCCTCATAAGAGGAAATATGCTTGGGTACGAGAACTTATCCAAGGTGTGGAAATATATGGGGCTCCAGAAAAAAATCACAAAGAAAGAAAGAGGACCAGATCCTGCTCCGGGTATGTAGCTCTACTATGTGATTTCATTGATAAAGAACCTTCTAGTTATGAAGAAGTGGCAGAATGGAAAGAATGGAAGGATGCTATCATCGAAGAATACCAATTGATCATGAAGAATGATGTTTGGGATGTTGTCCCAAGACCACAAGGGAAGTCAGTTGTAGCTTCCAAATGGATCTACAAGATCAAGCATGCTGTAGACAGTAGCATTGAAAAGTATAAAGAAAGATTTGTGGCTCAGGGTTTCTCTCAGAAAGAAGGAATAGAATATGAAGAAACCTTTGCACCTGTAGCCAGATACACTTCCATCAGATCAGTACTTACTGTGGCTGCAGTGATGAAATGGAAGATACACCATATGGATGTCAAGACTACCTTCTTGATGGTGTAGTGGAAGAGGAAGTTATGTAGAACAACCACTCGATTTTGAAACACATAACAGAAAGTCTCATGTATGCAGATTGAAGAAAGCCCTGTACGGTTTGAAACAGGCACCCAGGACCTGGTACGACAGAATTGACAGCTTTCTATCCAGTTTGGGCTTTACCAAGAGTAAAGCAGACTCCAGCCTTTACTACAAGGTTGAGGATGGAAACCCAGTGATGCTTCTACTATATGTAAATGATCTATTTGTGACAGGTATGGATGGGTTGATTGCTGATATGAAGAGAAAGCTTGCTACTGAGTTTGAGATGAAGGACTTGGGGATGATGCACTACTTTCTAGGTATGGAAGTGTGGCAGAGTATGGATGGAATATTCCTTGGACAAGGGAAGTATGCAGTAGAGATCCTGAAGAGGTTTGGGATAATGGAGTGCAAGAATATGGCCACACCTATGGCATTGAACCTGAAGCTATTAAGTGATGCTTCATCAGAGTCAGTTGATGCTACGATGTATCGTCAGATGATTGGGTCATTGATGTAGCTGACGAACACGAGACTAGACATTTGCTTTGCTATGAACACCTTGAGCCAGTTCTTGACAGATCCGAGAAATGTTCACTTGATTGCTGCAAAGCATATTCTGAGGTACCTGAAGGGTACAATTGATTATGGGATCAAGTACGAGGCGAATCAAAAGATTAACCTAGAGGGTTATGTTGATTCATATTGGGCAGGCAGTGCCATTGATAGGAAGAGCACTTTAGGGTGTTGCTTTAGTATGGGATCAGGTGTGATCTCTTGGTTTAGCAGGAAGCAATCCTGTGTAGCACTGAGTACAGCTGAAGTAGAGTATGTTGTAGCTTGTTCAACTAGTTGTGAGGTAGTATGGTTGTGGAAGCTACTATATGATTTATTTGATCTCCAGTTGGATGCTACTTGTATACATTGTGACAACCAGAGTTGTGTGAAGTTGTCAGAGAATCCAATGTTCCATGACAAGTCAAAGCATATCAAGATCAAGTACCACTATATCAGGGATATGGTGCAGAAGGGAGTAGTGAAGCTCCAGTATGTTGCAATGGAGGAATAAATATCTGATGTATTGATGAAGCCATTGGCTAGAGTGAAGTTTGAGTACTTCAGGGAGAAGCTTGGTGTTCTCCAGATTGAGGTTTCCTCCAAGGGAAAGTGATGAGTCCCATATCCATTCTAACATGGTGAGAGGATTGGTTTTTTCCATGGTCAGATGTAAGGGCTGAGCCATCTGTCATGGTGAGAGGATTGGTCCAGTTGATACAGAGAAGAAGACTAGTTCTGAAAATTGTGTCGAAAGAATACCTTCATAGTTAAGAGGGAGTGTTGATGTATTTATAACTTCAGAATGTATTCATCTATGTATCTTATGTATTGTAACCCGATGTTTATTCCGGGATATATCTATAATATAATTGAGTCATATTGTCATGCCCCAATGTTCCGATCAGGAGTATCAATTATGTAAACAAGTCATGTCAAGTCATAGTGGGTAACCCTCCGATTCTCTAAGGGTTAAAGTCCCCACAGTTCCAGAGCACTAGGGTTATTAGACTCTCCTAGTATAGGTCGGCCCTAGTAGGGTTTTAGTCATGTTGGCATTAGTATAAATAGAGAATTGGAGTCTCTATTTATCACACAAGTCATCCACACTCAAGTGTAGCTCATAGTTGAGGAAGGAGAAGACACTAGGGCTAGACAAGAAGAAGATTACTGTTGTTGGGAGATCACTTATTGTTTTGGGGCTTTTACTGTTTTGGTGCTGATTCTATATCTGAGGAAGTTGTGGGGTTTTCTCCTTTATGGTTTCCCCGAGGAAAAACACTGTGTTCATTGTCTCTTGTGCTTGATTTCTGTACTTGTTATTCTCTTGGTTAAAGATCCTAATAATGCTAGCTTAATGTTGAAAAACTAACAATTCTTGTTACGCCTAATGTCTCAAATGTCACCTCTCCTCTGGGAGAGGATCGACCTCAACCTAATCCCTTTCCTTCTTTGTCAATTGATGTTCCACCCATTTCTTCTTCTTTTCTTGACCAAATCTCTATGGTTAGTAGTCATGTGGATAAGAAGAAGAAGAAAGGGAAGGGTAAAAAGAAGAAAGATAACAAAGAGAAAAAGAAGCAACCATATGCCCTTGATGGTGCTCGTTCTAAGAGAACACTCAGAAAACCCAAGTTCCCTTGTAAGCTTTGCAAGGGGGACCACCTTCTTAAGGAGTGTCCTGGTATCTCCCGTGTACAAGAAGAGTGGTCTAAAAGATCCAATCTGTCTGTGTCATCAACCTCTGATCATCATGTTGATGATACACCCTCAACCAGTGACCCATTGGTAAAAGGTCGTAAGGGTAAAGTCTTGTATCCTTGTTTGATATGCAAGGCTATGCATCATACTTTTCTTTGTCCAAGCATGAATAAAGTGTCACGTTGGTTGGAAAATATTACTGATCATCAACAGGTGATTCCAACAAGTGATAGTAAGTTATCCCTCGATCCCCCACTGGTTGACCAAGTGGTCGATTTGGATTTATCTGTGGTTGATCCCACTCTCCCTTTTGAGAGTGAATATAAAGTGGTCTAGTTGGTGTCGTTTCCACCTGATCCTACACTTTCATCAGAGAGCGTTAAGACTAAAGTAGTCTCTTTGACCAAGTCTTCATCTTGTTCTTCTCTTCCAGTAGAGAATGAACTGAATCTTGCTAAAGTTTTTATACTTCGCTCTGATTGTTCTCGAAAAGAGGAAATTTTGTCTGTTTCGACAAAACCCTCTCCAAGTATTGAGGTTATTTCTTTTGACTCGAGTAACCTAACAGAGTCTTGTCTTCATTCCAGTGTTCCTTTCTAGATAGTTGTGAATGTTACTGCTAGGTGAATACTTCACACTATTGTTGATGAAGGGGATTCTGTTAGTATTCTATCCTCAACTGCTTGGCAAGCTTTGGGTTCTCCTCAGCTTGTGCTAGCTACCGATCAGATACTGGCTTTTAATTGAAGGCCTACTACACCTTTAGGAATCCTTCCTCATTTACCTATTACATTAGGAGGGAAAACTATCTATATTGATGTTATGGTGGTCCAAGGTCCTTTAGATTTCAATCTTCTCCTTGGACATGATTATGTTTATGACATGAAGGCTGTTGTGTCCACACTCTTTAGAGTTATGCATTTCCCCCATGATGGGAAGATTGTGACCATTGATCAGCTTTCCTTTGTTACACTTGACCATTGCATTACTCCTAGTAAACAAACTACCTTTAATGTGCCACATGTTCTTGTGGCTCTTTCCCCTTCTAGTTAGCTTCTTCCCATCATAGGTAAAATGGGGGGCATGTCTCTAGCCTATGGAAATCATAATGGAGCTAAGCTTCTAGCTTTTATGTAATGGGGGCAACCTACCAACCTGTAGATATCATGTTTGGTAGGAGCAGGTTTGAGAGCATAGTTTACTTTTGGTTTCAAGATCGTTAAAAAAAAAAAACCACTCCTTAAGCATAGTTTACCTTTTGTTTTCAAGCTTGCATAAAAATGAAATCATTCTTGAGCAAAGTTCCCATTCTATGTCAAGCTCGTTAAAAAATAAAATGGATCTCCTTAAGCATAGTTTACCTTTCGGTTTAAATCTTGCATAAAAATGAAACCATGTTCCAAGCATATTTACCTTTTGTTTCAATTGTGTGTAAAAATGAAACAGATCCCCTTCCATTGAGTCGAGTCTTCACTTTAGTGTTAGAACTTGAACCTTATTTTCACCTACCCGATTCTCATTCTTCCTACCCCCCTGGTGAACATTTTCACATCAGTAACCAGGCTTTTAGGTTGGGTATGGAAGAAGAATCATCAAATGAAACGAAGCTTGGGGGCATGTCGAGCCGCTAGCATCCATGCTAGGGGTAAGCTTCGCTAGCAATCATGTTGGGGGCAAGATTCCAACCTATTTATATCATGTTAATGGGATTTTTCAATCATAGTTTACCCATTGGTTTTGAGCTTGCGTAAAAATGAAACCAATCTTCGAGCATTCTTTCAACTGCTCTTTGAGCTCGTTAAAAACAGTAAGATGGTGTTGAGATTACTTTTCATTTTTCGTGCTCTGGTTAAAACATGAAAAGTGGTTTAAGCTTAGTTTATTACTTTTTTGTGCTTTGGATTCAAACATGAAAATGTCTAATGGAGTCCTCTTTAAACTCTTTTTAGTCTCCCTAAATAAGAAAGGATAGTCGAGTGATATTGTCTTCTTCACGCTCATTAAAGTATTTGAAGTGTCGTCTCTCCAACGGTAGGTTATCTCTTTTTCGGTTCGGACAAACTATTTATGAAAAAGGAACACTCATGCCAATCATGACTGGAAGAGTTCTCTAAGGTATGATTTTACACTTTTTTAGGCCTTAGAGACTAAATCATACAAAAAAGGACCCCTCTAGAGTCTTCCTCCATAATCGTTCAGACTCTCTAAACATGAACGATACCGAGTTTTATTTCATTGGACTCGTTAAATTAAACATTGAGAGACCCATTTTGGGAATGAACCCCTCCTCTCTCAGGTTCGTAAAACATATGAGTCTAGACTTTTCTTCAGACAAGCTATACCGAGTGTTTGTTACCCTCTTTGAACTCATAAAATCGAAAAGAGGCACTCATTGATCATGATGGGGGAGATGGGAAGGGAATCATTTTTGCAAATAAATGGTAGTAGTTTGTCGTTACCTTTGAACATGGCACTTGTCTGCACATCATGTCAGTCAATTGGGTATTCAGCTGATCTCCATGATGATCCACTTTCATGAGTCATGCCACTCCTTTGATTCTTTCAAAAGAATGCATTGTCCACTGTCACATTGTGTGTTTATCCTGTTCAGTCATGCTGCCAAGTCTTTTTTTCATGTCGCCTGATGTTCAAAGGGGATTTGAAGAAGTTTAAATTTGTAGTCAACACAGTCTTTGTGTCATTACTTTTTAGTTAGTCCTATGGTTACTACATTCACATCATTCCAAAACTATGTTCTGAGTTTCATGTTGTCGATGTGGGACTCATCATGGCCCTCCTTCAATGAGACTATTCCCATTGACATCAGCTCATTATCCGGGAAATAGTCTTAGAAACAAAAAATTAGTACCTTGAGATTTGTATGCCTTAATGATAGATTCTCTCACTCTCAACATAGGTTCACATCATTGACCTTTGATCAATAGAATCGACTGGGTGTTCGACATCAGGACATCTATTCACACTTAGTATATTGTACTAGGGTTCCTTGGGAATCATTGACATCAATGGTGATCTCCCTCACACTTGTTAAAGGTTCACATCATTGACCGGTAATCAAGTGGTTTCTACCATGTTCCACTTCAAATCATTGTAATCATATGGATAGAATCATACTTTTTGGAAGACGAGACGAAGACCCTGGGCATTTGTTTAAAAGCGCTCATTGCTTTTTTCCCAGGATGCGATGGAGTTTTGTATATCTAGCATGGATCCACATTTGTATGGTCATGGCTATGCTCAAATTTGTGTCTGTATGACATAGATCTACATTGTATGTTTGGCAGCTATGTCCAAGTTTGAGTCCTCTATCACATGGATCTACACTGTATTCTAGTAGCCATGCTTATTTATTCCTCCCATGAATCTGCGTTGTATTGGTCTGCAGCCATGATTTTGTCACTTGTGTCTATGAGTCAAAATATTGATGTACTACATATGCCTACTTGACTACATGCTCTGATCGAGCTGACATTTTCACCTCATGGAAATGATTTGTTCTCTCAAAGCTCTCATTTATCGTATCCCTATAAGACTCATGCTTTGGGGGGCATCTTGTTATACCAAAATCCTATCATCATCATGTGATAAGACCTTTGACATACCTATTTGCCCTTAATCCTAGAAATTGGAGTGGAAACCCATGTTGATTGTCAATATTTCATAAAAATACTCAGCACCGTGCTTTCCCCTTTATCCATGAGTGGTACCTTGCTCGCACCACCTATTCCTTGTTATCCATAAGCGGTGACACCACTTATAGCCCTTGGTCCATAAGCATTTCTTACCTGAACCTCTCTATAATAGAAGGAGAAAAGCGGTACCCTGGGTAAAATGGGAAAAAGAGAAGATTCTCGAGGCTTCTAGATCATGAGCCTCGTGTCCTCCCTTATCCCTATCATTGTGGGTTATTTGAGCTCGAGATCCCTCATCCTAGGATCTTAGAGGCCACCCCATCCACAAATCTCTTAACCATTCCTATCCATTGAGACTTATAAATACAAGCTCATGTCCATGGTTGAGGGGAGAACCATTGAAGTATTGTTATGTTGCTAGATTGACCACTTGGCCCGAGCCATTGGAGAGCACAGAGAGAAAAGTTGGAGCTTATGAGGATGAAAGTTTTGGTTTCATGGAGATGCATGTAAACACAAAGGCTTAATTGGTTGTAAACTTCTCCATTTTAATCTTAATGCAAAGCTGATTTTCGTCCCACTTTATAGTTGTTGTTTCATTTCACATGTAAATGTTGTTGGATTCCTTAGTCACTGACATGGATTAATAGATTATGTTCTGGTAGATTTGATGTGTTTGTGTTTTTAATCTTATTACAGGTACATAGGTTTACTATCAAAGCAGGCATTCCAGGTATCTACGATATCTAGGGAGGGTATTCATCCTTTGTCATTCATTTGTTCTGGATCTGAACCATTTAGACCAGAGGAACAACTTCTGTCTGTAGAAGGTAAAATATTCCTACTAACAGTTGCAAATTTCTCTATTGCGACTGCAACAAGATTCCTATTCGCCAATGTTGTCACTCTATTTGGTTGTCCAAATATCTTGATGAGTGGTCAAGGAAGTCATTTCATTAATCATACCATCAGTGCGCTGACAAAGGAGTTCCAAATTCAATGGAAGAAGAGCACCCCTTATCATCCGCAAGCTAATGGGACAGTTGAAGCATTCAATAGGGTGTTGGAGAATACACTCACAAAGGTCTACAATGCAAACTATGATGATTGGGATTTGAAGATTCCGATAGTCTTATGGACTTATCGCACTACTTGAAAATGGTTGACAGGGCATACACCATTCAAGTTGGTGTATGGGAAGGAAGCGGTGATGCCAATGGAATATATTGTTCCAAGTTTGTGCATCGTAGTAGTGACGGGGATGGATGATAAAGGAACGCTAGAAGAGTGCCTCATCCATTTGATACAGCTAGAGGAAGACCAATTCGTAGTAGGATTTCATCAGCAAGTCGAAAAGGATCGACATAAAGCATGTCATGACCAACACATCAAGAACAAGCACTTTTAGCAAGGCGGCCTAGTTTTTTCATATGACAGTAAGTTTGTGAAACATCTAGGTAAGTTGAAAATGCATTGGTTGGGTCCATATGTAATCAATTTCATCACCGAAGTAGGTGCAATACAATTGCAACATTTTAATGGTGCGATGTTTCCTAAATTAGTCAATGGAAGATGACTCAAGCCCTACAGGGAGGGCTCGATACAATGTGATGCTTGATCCATTATGCAATAAAATAAATAAATAAATAAATAACTTTTTTTACATAAGGTGGTAATGAGGATGTTGGCGCACTGGAAGCAAGTGGCAGTGCAAAAAGTGTTGAAGTCGTAGTAAGGAAGCAGTGTGGCAATGGCTGTGATAGATTCAAATCGATAGTTAATGTAGTAATTAATATAGTTAAGTGGTGGCATCTTGGACGAGACACACATTAATGGTGGATCCGACCATTAGATCTGGAGGATCAACAATGGATTTAGGTGATGAATGGTATATTTTGTCGTGATGATTATAAAATATTTCACACAAGAGATCCCACATTATAAGAATCGTTGGGGAGCATATTGAATTCACCATTGTGATTATTGAGTTGCAGAATTAAGTAATATTGCAGAGCCGAGTCGAGAGTTTTCTGAGCAATTTTGAGTAATGAAAAGCGCACCAATGTCATAAGAGATTTCCAATGGGAGTTTGAGGGATTCACTCGTCATAGGTGTGCCGACTGAAGAAGAGATGGCTAGCATGCCAGTGACCTCGTCGCCAATTGTATGAAAGAAGATGGGGGCCAATCGACCCAAGTCATCGAAGCAGAAGAAGAGGAACACACGCACTTCAACCAGAGAAAAAGCAAAAGCCACAACACAGGTGAGGTCATCGATGACCAGAGCAGAGGGATCCACCTCGAAAATAGGGGTGACCGCTGTGAACATCCATAGATTTGTTGCTCCCTGTATTCCTGGAGGAAAGCAGCGGAAGCCGACAAAGAACTAGAAGTATCCCATAAAAATGTCGACGCTACCAATGGGGATGAAGTGCACTTTCAACATCATGTCGTTCCTAATGCGGATGAAGTATGGAGACCATGATTTGTTGGAATATAATGAGTGCAAAGTAGATCCATTTGAGGCAAATACTAGGTTGGAGAGTAATCCAATGGTGCACACCCCATAACATTGGGCAGTGGGATTGCAGCAGTCGGGGCTGTTAGGCCTCATCCATATGTCCCACATTGGTATATTGGTGCGGCCAACGCGTATTCCAAACAATTGTTGGCATGTTTTCATGGTGGATATCTATGGATCGAACGACCAGTTCTAGTCACTATTGAGTTAATATCACAGATTATGGGGTTTCCCATGTAGGGGCTTGACCCGTCGCAATATTTCCATGGAAAATATAATGATAAATAGTTGGTTACGAAGCTAAAGAAGAAATATGGCTTGGACTGCAACAACTGCGTGTATGTCGCAAATACAATCAATGATAAGGTTGTTTGGGTTGCAGCAAATATTTTGGACATCAAGGTGGTACGAAAGAATCATCCAAATCAATGTACTTCAGGAGTAATCGCATGTGTAGAGCTATGCGCCGAGGGCATGAAAATTAATTGGTTTTTAATTCTACTCAATAAATTGACTAAAGACACCATGCTGGTCCAGGAGGGGAAGCGGCAATTCACTTACAACTGACTGATAATTCTAATTTCCTAGGTCATGTGGATGGAGCCCAAGGATTATAGGGGGATGGACGTCATAGTTGCCTGAATTTGCAAGGGCGCGAGGTATCAAAACTTGTGGTATCTCCACCAAGATGACCAATTGAAGGACTACGCAATACAATTTTGGTTGTATTGTGGTGCGTTGCAGGTCACAATCATGAAGATACTGCGGTTATTGGAGGAAGCGACAGTAAAATATAGATGATTCCTAAGATTCACAATGGGCCTGCATGTAATCCATGTGCAATAAAGGAGGGACCTAGAAAAGCAGTGGTTAGCCATGAAATATAAACTAACCGATGAAGAGATGGATGTGGATGGACGATTGGCCTATGGATTGGAGGGAGCCGGTGAGTGCAGAAGAAGTATCAGATGTAACGGCGGGTCCTCCACCCGATGCTCTAGTGGATAAAGCACCAATGCACGAAAGTGAGTAAGAGTTGTGGGAAGCATCGTCAAGTAATTTGACATATTCGTAGGAGGAGCAACAATACGAGGAAACAAGAGCAAAGTCGAGACAAGAAGGAGGTGAATAAATCAGTACAACACCGATGGTAGACGAACAAGTGAATCGCATTATTGTGGCAATCACAATGGTGACAACTGCAAGTGAAACTCAACTGATGCAGTAGTCAATGGAGGGATTTTCATAGGTAAAGTTGAAACTACAATATTTGATTAATGCAATGTTAGACAGGATGCCTGAAACCAAATTGTTGCAGAAAACGGGCGAGATCAGTACGAGGAAGCGAGTCAGGATCATTTTGATTCTGTCTCATGCATTAGAAACACAGAATGAGGATGTTGATACCTCTCTGTAGAGGTTTGAAACAGTCGCACTCGACATGAACAAGCTATCAACACACACATTGGTGCAGTTGAAAAAGTTGGTGACTCAAGAGCTGGTTGACCATGAGTAGATCATCGACGATCATCTTTTAAAATCACGGGTGCGAGAACGAGCAGTGCAATAAGAGATTAAGGATATGAAGGAGCAGGACACGCTAATCATCGAGAAGGCATTGTTGTGGGATGACAGAGCATGATTGGAAAAAGAAGGTTTGTTTCTCTTATTAGGAATTCCCAGAGTTACCAAGGGACATGGATCCAGATACCAAATCACAAAAGCTTAGACAAGTCAATGTCGACTTCAAAAGGGACCTGGAAGACTTGC
Source organism: Pseudotsuga menziesii (assembly GCA_001517045.1). NCBI lineage: Eukaryota > Viridiplantae > Streptophyta > Pinopsida > Pinales > Pinaceae > Pseudotsuga > Pseudotsuga menziesii. The sequence goes on along the minus strand of LPNX011070048.1, from coordinate 110,148 downwards.
AGGTGCTAGAGAACCCAAGTACTCCCCCAGAGAAGGCTGATAAGCGCAAAAGAGCCATTGAAGATGCACCGACGTGACTTGAATTGAGTGAAAGAGAGGCCAAGGTGATTATAGATGTGACCATGCAATTTTGGAGTAGTGTGGTCCAGGATGAGAAACTGAAACAAATAAATACACAAGTGCAGAGGGAAAACGTAAAGCTAGCTGCACTGTGGACATCACTTAGAGCGATTCCCCCAGTTGTACAAGGAACAAAGGCGAAAAAGTTAAAGGCTTTGCAACAGCGAGTTACCAAGGTGCATGAGTGCCAACAACAACACATGACTCAACTTGAGGAATTCCAAGATATTGGCAAGCAGCTGTCATTGAAAGTCGTAGTTGCACTTCAAGTGGTGTAAGAAAGCTGAAGAGAAGTGACTATGAAAAATTGTTGAACACTGACTGGAGAAGGATGTCACAACATGCATGGATATCAGTGACAAGATGAAGGAGCAAGTATAAGAAGTCAAACAACAATATGATGACTTCAAGATCAAAATAAATGACTATATTATTTCCAGTTGATGTGGCTTGAGGGCGAGCCACAAGATTGTGTTGGGGGGCTGTTGGCAAGAGGTTTTGAGGAATATAAGTTATGTAGAACCAAGGGTGATGCACAAGATAGAATATGCTATGAAAGACCAAATATAGTGCACAAGGCAGGAAATTCAAAAAAGAGTCGGCTTGGTCATAATTTTGTAGTAATTGGTCATAGTTTTGTAGTTTTGGTCCAAGTTAGTTAGGAATTTGATCAAAGTGGGTTGTTTGGTAAAAGGTGCAAGCCTATAAATAGAGATAGGAATGTAATGTTGAGATATCATATTTTTGGAGAACATATTTATGCTATGATATCAGAGATCTTATGCTGAATGTTGAATTGTGTTATGCGGAAGACTGGATTCTATTTTTCCACAACTGCGAAGATGTTTTGAGACCCTGTTTTGATGCAAAAGTAACATGACATGATGGAAGTTGATGGAAATACTATGTTTTATCTGTTTCTGTTTTTCCTCTGTTGAATGATGTAATGTGAACGAGCCAATAATGCAGTATGACTATTCTTTCTAAATAATGTGATGTTTCTGTGGTGTGAATCATGTTATGGTGATCAATCTATTTATGAGTAATTATCTTACTGTGATATGAATATGTTGATGTAATATGATATGAGTCTGTGAAAGTAAACCTTGGTCTGATCTCTAAATTTATGTCATGATAGTTAGATAGTAGATGCATAAACCCTCATTCTTACTGCGGAAATGTGCTTCTGACAGTTCTCCCTCGATCATCTCAGGTGACACTTCATCTGCTTCAAAGGTGTTGTTGGGTAGGGTAAAACCTTTCTTGGTCAGCGATCAAGGAGATCGCTGAGTTAAGGGTTTCAACAGAGCATGAACTCCTGTCGACGGATCTATGTCAACAATAAAAGGCCTACCGAATATACTTCTGAGGATTCAAGAAGGTCGACCTCAGTAGAGATGTAACCTTTGATGAAGACTCGACATAATTCAAATCCAAGAGGAGTCCTATACAGGAAGTCAAGGAACCTAAAGAGACGAGAGTCTGAGACATGGAAATTGGAGAAGTAATTACAAAAGACCCTGAATATAACTACATGACTGAAGGACCGGTAGAAACTATCCTTGAGGAGGAATCCCACAAGAGGAAACCAACATGGCCATGGGAGCTCAGACGAGAATATAAAAGGTATGGCACTCTAGAAGGAATACATAGAGAGAGAAGGAGGGAGAAGCCCTACAATAGATATGTGGCCATCCTGTGTGACATCATTGACATAGATCCTTCCACCTATGAAGGGGCTATAAAAAATAAAGAATGAAAGGATGCGATGACTGAGGAATATCATTCGATGATGAAGAATGATGTATGGGAGGTTGTTTCGAGACTAGAGAAGAAGTCTGTCATGAATTCAAAGTGGATCTACAAGATCAAACATGTTGTAGATGGAAACATAGAGAAACATAAGGCAAGGTTCATAGCATGAGGATTCTCATAGAAAGAATGCATAGATTACGAAGAGACATTTGCACCCGTGGTGAGGTACACTTCCATAAGGACCATACTTTCTTTGGTGGCAGTTATGAAATAGAAAGTACACCAGATTGATGTCAAGACAAATTTCTTGAATGGTGTAGTCGAGGAGGAAGTGTATGTGGAACAACCAGTGGAATTTGAGACACATTATAGGAAGAATCATGTGTGCAAATTAAATAAGGCCTTGTATGGATTGAAATAGGCACCGAGGATATGGTACGACATGATAGATTAATTCATGATGAGCCTAGGATTTACCAAGAGTAAAGAATATTCCATCCTCTACTTCAAGGTGGGAAACAGAAGACCATTGATACTCCTGCTTTATGTCGTTGACATGTTTCTAACAAGCAATGAGGAGCACATTATAGATGCAAGGAGGAGACTTGCTACAGAGTTCGAGATGAAATACCTAGGTATGATGCAATACTTAGTAGGTATGGAGGTGTGGTAGAGTGCATATGGAATATTCCTTGGGAAAGGGAAGTATACAATGGATATTCTGAAGAGATTTAGAATGTTGGACTGCAAGGCAATAGCCACACCTATGGCATCTAACTTGAAGCTTCTAAGTGATGCTTCATCCAAGAAGGTCAATTCCATGATGTATCATCAGATTATTGGCTCATTGATTTATATGATGAATACGAGACCAAATATATGCTTTGTGGTGAATACCCTGAGCCAATTCTTGACGGGTCCGAAACAGGTTCACTTGATAGCTGTAAAGCATGTTTTGAGGTACCTAAAAGGTACAATAGGATTATGGGCTCATGTATGATGCAAATCAGAAGTTTAACCTACACGATTATGTTGATTCAAACTTGAAAGGTAGAGCCAACGATAGGAAGAGCACCTTAGGTTGTTGCTTCAATTTGGGATCTAGCATGATCTCCTGGATTAGTAGGAAGCAATCATGTGTGGCGATGAGTACAACTAAGGCAAAGTATGTTTCCTCTTGCTCATCTACTTATAAGGAAGTGTGGCTTAGAAAGATATTGTCTGACTTATTTGATATCCAGTTGGATGTGAATTGCATCTTTTGTGACAATCATAGTTGCGTGAAGCTATCGAAAAACCCATTGTTGCATGAAAAGTTGAAGCACATCGAGATCAAGTTCCACTATATCAGGGATATGGTTCAAAGAGGAGCAGGGAAGCTCCAGTATGTGGAAATAGAAGAGAAGATAGCCGATGTGTTGATAAATCCTCTTGCAAGAGTGAAGTTTGAGTACTTCAGAGAAATACTTGGTGTGATCCAAATTGAGATCCCTCGAAAGAGGGAGTGATGTGTTATAGCATATCTAGAAAGATAGGTTTTCTGAGCATAACATCCTAATGAAGTTAGTAGGTTTCTTAGACGTAATCAGTCCTCTAGGTTATCCTTCGATGTAACATCCTGAAGAAGCTCACCGGTTATCCTTGAATGTAATCAATCCTGATCTGTTACAAAGTATATTGTCTCACATGGGAAATGAGAGAGGTTGTCCGAGCGGGAAATATCCTGGTGTAGCGGGTTGCTCAGATGTAATCAGTCCTGTGATGGGTTATCTGAATGTAAAGAATGAGTCCTGGTGTGGTACACAGGTTATTCGGATGATATATGCCCCATGGGTTTTCTGAGTGTAAAGAATGAGCCCTGGCATGGTAGGTAGGTTACTTGGATGTAATACGTCCCAAAGGTTATCTGAACGGAAAAGATCCTAGACGCGGGTTGTTCAAATGTAATACCTTGAGGTTGGATAGAAGAACGTAAAACTCCCCAGTGTAATAGCTTGTTTGGTCATAATTTGTCCTTACATATATATGAGATATATGGGTTCCCATGTTGAGATGATAAGGTCATGAAGCACAAGAAGTGCACCTAGGCGATTCTTTGATAGAACGCGGGTCGACTGTAGATGCTTTGTTTTTTGTTTGTTTCTTATTTTGTCTTGTGTAGGACAAAAGAGATGATATGGATACGACAAGATGAAGGTAGAAGATGCAGGTTATTTCCATGGCAATGTAAAGAATATCTTGGATAGTTTCTACGTGAATGCTTGCTCAAGATGTGATGAAGACCCGACAGAGGACTTGGCCTACATCCAACATGAAAAAGGGATGGCTCTGTAGAAAATTTTGATGAAAGATAGTATGGTACGATGATCAAATTATAAGAATATGATTTCAATAGCTATTATGAAGACTCTATGAATCCATGATGATGATGATGCGATGAAGACCTGACCATATGTGTTGATGATTGTGTAGAGAGAGAATATATTCCTAGTTAAGAGGGAGTGTTGATGTATTTGTAACTTTAAAAGATATTTCGATGTATATTATCATTTTATGTTGTTGTACCCCATTAGGGATGTGTGTTAACCCTTTACAAGATATCTAAATTGTGTCTACACCTTGAGGTACAGCCTCCGTTGTATGTCAGGGAAATAGTCCCCAGTGTAACATCATGTAATATGTACTTGTAGTCTCTCTAGGAGAAGTGGACCCTATGTGAGAAGACATGTAGGATCGAGTCTTATGTTTGGTCAGTGAATTGAAAGGGTATAAATAGGGAGTCGCTCTCCCTCATTTATACACACCTCACACTCTCAAGTTCACATGAGAGAGAGAGAGAGACAGTCAGAGGAGGAGAGATATATAGTTGTTGAATACTTCTTATTACTACTTTTGATCATCTTACTATTCTAAGGAAGTTTGCAGGGTTTTCTCCTTTATGGTTTCCTCGATGAAAATATTTATGTATCATGTATCTTTTATATCTTATGCATCTTGTTGTACTTGTTATTCTTTCAGATAAAGATCCTAGATAATATAATCATATCTTAAGAAAAAATAATAGTGGAACCATTACAAATATGAAGGCTGAGCTTTTAACCTTATGGTGTTCATGAAACGTTGCTACAGTTTTTGGTATTGTGTCTCTCTAGGTTTTTGGTGATTAAAGAGTCACCATTAAATGGGTTTTAGGTGAATATAATCTTAAATTTCTCTCTCCTACTCCTTGGTGTTATATAATTTGGAAAAAGATGAAAAAATTAAGCAGCATCAACTTCCATCACATTTTAAGAGAGAAGAATCAGTTGGCTGATCAACTTTCCAAGGCAACTCTAGATGAGAAAGAGGGTGTTCTTAATTGGGAGGAAGTTCTGGATAATCTGTTTATCAACTCAGGCACAATCAATATTTTTACAATTTAACTAGCTCGAATCTCTGATTATCTCTCTTATATAGAACTCTTTTTGCTTTTTTGGGATGGGTTTCTAGTTTTTCTTGTTTGTCTATTTCATCGGACTGTATTAGAACATTCTGGAAGTATTTTTGGATGTGAACAGTTTGCCACAAGACTTTATCTTGAAAGGTTATGTACTTTTTGATTCAATATGAATAACAAAAGTATGCCTTTTTCGTTTGGAAAAAAAATGTGTTATTATTTTAACATTTGTATTTATTTAATTTATGTTCATTTTAAGTTTCTTAATAATCTTTTTTATTTAAAGTAATTTGAAAATATTAATTAATTTTACATTTAAAAAAATCTAATTAAAAAAATAGTTTTAAGTTTTTTAAATTTCAATTTTATTTTCCATTTAAATCAATTTTGATCTACATTAATGATATTATTCAATTTATTATGTTGTTTATATGGAATTTTAATCTAGATTAATCATATTATTCAATTTATGATGTTGTTATATGGTATAATAACTTGGAAATGGAGTAGTCTATTTGTTAGAAGTTTTGGATTTTTGGCAATACCTTTATCGAAATACGACTAAATATTTTTTTCCAAAATCTGAATTTTGAAGTGTCCAAATCATGTTTTTGAATACACAAATGGATTCAACATCCTGAAATACCCCAAGAACATCAAGATTATGCAAGTTTAAAAACTATCATATGTTTTTTCAAGAATTAATCTAAAATTTCTATAATATTATGTAAAAACCAGGCCAGAAAAAGAAACCAGAAAAGGTTGAAAACTTCTAACATTTAGACTACTGCCTTGGAAATGGAGTAGTCTATTTGTTACACATTTGGAGTTTTTGGCGATAATTTTTCCAAATACGACTTTTTTTTTCCAAAATATGAATTTGAAGTGTCCAAATCATGTTTTTGAATGCATAAATGGATTCCACGTCCTTAAATACCCCAAGGACATCAAGATTATGCAAGTTTAACAATGTTGGTAATAACT
>LPNX011070048.1:57310-102332 GCA_001517045.1 Pseudotsuga menziesii | reverse complement strand
CACATTTTACTGCATCACCCCAAAACATTAGTTTTACATTCTTGAAAAACATCATTGAGCGAACCATATTCATTATGGTTCTATTCATTCTCTCTACTACCCTGTTTTGTTGAGGATTGTAGGGAATGGTAGTCTGATGTGCAATTCCATGTTGACGAAGATAAGCTTCAAAAGCATTTGAAGTGTATTCTTTTCCATTATCAGTATGAAGTGTACCAATTTTTGATTGTGCTTGCTTTTCAATTAATGCATGAAAGTCTTTGAATGTTTGAAATGCTTCTGACTTTGTCTTTAAACAGTAAATCTAGCACATTCGTGAGTAGTCATCAACAAATGTCATAAAGTACTTATTCCCATTTGCTGAAGGAGTTGGAATTGGGCCACACAAATCAGAATGCACTAGTTCTAATTTCCTACTTGCTCTGAAATTAGATTCATGGAATGGCAGCTTACTATGTTTCCGTAATATACATGCATCACATTTTTCCTTTTCTTTAGGAATGGTGGGAAATCCAAATACACCATTCTTTTTCAACAAACGAAGACTGTTATAATTTAGATGACCAAATCTTGCATGCCACAATGAGCTAGATGACATATTACCTTCTCCATGTTGAGAGAGGTAGGCATAGTTCTGAAATCTTGCGGATGAACCCTTGAGCTTCAGCAACTTTCCATCTTTGTATCCAGTCATGATGACTTGGTTGTCAGAGGACTTTCTTATTTTAACGATTCCATCAAACATGTGGATGGAATGGCCTTGTTGTCGAATCTCCACCAAGGACAGCAGGATTCTCTGCAAATCTGGAAGATAGAGAACGTTCTTGAACAAGAAATTAGGGAATCCAGGCATCTTCAGTCGAATGGTGCCCATTCGCTTTGGTTTAATACTAGACTTATCTGCAAATTACACTATGCCATCGATTGTTTCATTCAGTTCTTCAAAACAATCTTTTCTAAATGTCATGTGTGATGTTGCACCAGTATCAAGCAACCAACAATCTTTATAAGATGAAAGAGAAGTCATTTCATTAAATCCAAGATTACAATGTGCAACAATACAAGAATCAGAAAATTTACTAGCATCTTGGTCATCTGTCTTCTGGTTATGCTTGTCTTTGATTGAGTCCCATGAAGCCCAACACAGATTTGATGTGTGCCCAGTCTTTCCGCATCGCTTGCACTGCAAGTCTGATCTTTTGCTTCTGCCCCCTCTGCCTCTGAAATTTCTTCTTCTTCTACCTCTCTCTTTGCCGCAATCTCCCTTGGAAGGGTCTTTGGATTGGTCTTTGTCGGCTAGGGCAATACCAATACTAGATGCCAAAGAGTGCATCTTCACGCAGTTTCATAGCTTCACAGGCTTCACTCAGGCACAGCTTCTTCACCTCTTCACGCAGGCTCTTCACCTCTTCACGCAGAAGAAAATATCACAATAAACTTCCCGCATAAAAATAGGGTAAAATTAGGGTTTTATGCATTCTCCACGCAGCACGCAGTCAACATTCACGCAGGCACTCTCCACGTAGGAGCAGTCTTCAGCATAAAATATTATGCAGTCTTCAAGTCGCAGCCTTCATCTTCAGCACTAAATCTTTAAAGCATCAGCCTTCAACATAGCAACGGCACCATCTCCAACACCTCCAACGCGCAGCAAACTCTTCATGCACAATACTCAGTCAGCTTCAGGCAGCGTGTACAATTCTCCAAGCAGCTTCAGGCTCGGTATTTAATACCAGAACGCAGGTCTTCACAATTCTCCAGGCAGCTTCAGCTTCAGGCATATATGGTGGAGGACAGGGCGCTGCAGTGAGTCTTCAACACTGACAAAACAAGATAGCTTGCAACAGTACATAATTACATGAACTAGGCAATGTATTCGCTTCTATTCTGATCAATACATATATTATTGGCGAAGATTTATAGAGGGTGCTTCATATATAAAAAAATAGCATGCCCTCTCCACATCTTTTATATATATTGTTATTGTCCACGGATCAATGCGCAGCCAACGATTGAGTTCAATATCTATATTAATTCATTTGCACAACGATCAAAGCCTTCAACAAGGAGCCAAAAACAATTATTGTAATAACACCATGTTCCAAACCGTAATTGCAGTTGCACCGGTGGTGTTTGCTCTGTGTAGTCTCCGGACTCACGCCCAGCATTCACGGGCCTCCATACAATGTTAAACTGGAATTAGGGTTTACAATCAGTCCTCAACTAGCAACGGCTCATTACTCCGTCTTCAACACGACTTCAATCTTCAACACGACTTCAATGAAATCGCAGCACTCTTCAAGCACAGAAATCGCAGCTCTCTTCAAGCATTAGTCTTCAACTCGCAATATCAGTCTTCAACGAAGGCTCCAACCGCAGGTACAGGCTCGGTCTTCACGCAGGTTCAATGCAGCTCTTCAATACAAGCTTCAAATATACAACAGCTCCTTTTTATACAACAGCTTCAAATATACAAGAGCTCCTTGTAAAGATTCAATGTCACACGAGCCCAGTAAGCACCACCAGGCTCTATATTAACACAGTATATTATCACTCCACGCAATCTTTATATCAGTATATTACACGCAGGCTTTGAATCTCCACTCAGCACCGAGGTATGCACGCAAGTCGCAGCACCGAGGTATGCACGCAGGTTCTTACCAAATATCAGCAATCCAACGCTGAAGAAAGGGAATGGAATTCTTCAAGATCTTGCTGAATCGCAGGATGACCTCGGCTTCTTTATTCTCACACAGATCGCAGGAGGACCTCAGCTTCTGTTGTCCCCACAAGCTGCACAAATAAATTCAATATATATATACTCAAAAGCATATATAATCATGCAGCATATAGACTCAATATATGCACAGCTCCAAAACTCAATAATATTGCCTCACGCAACATATATTATATCAGCAATGCATCAGTCTCAACGCACTCCAAATTTGCAAGAAAAAATAGGGTTCACTTATCAAAAAAATGCGCAGTCTCCAATGGTTTCTCTTATTCTTTGCAGATTCTTCCAACATGGATACTTTTCCATCAAAGGCGACCGGGCAGCTTCATCCTTCACACATATTATCTTCACATGGAGGAGGAGTACTAGGAGTAACGCATGCAGGCAGGAGAGACTGGCAGGCAGCTCTGAAAGAGCAGACTGGCAGTGTTCTGATGACACAGGGAGAATGGCAGGCATGCAATGCAGCCAGGAGTTATGGCAGGCAAATAGCCAGGCTCTGATACCACTTGTTGGTAATAACTCCCGATTCATTTTCATTTCCAATGCAAATGCCTATCAAAGGATTATTCTAACAAACAACTATCATATGCTTTTTCAAGAATTAATCTAAAATTTGAAAACGTCTAACATTTAGACTACTGCCTTGGAAATGGAGTAGTCTATTTGTTAGGAATTTTGGAAATATAAATTTTGAAGTGTCCAAATCATGTTTTTGAATGCATAAATGGATTCAACATCCTGAAATACCCCAAGGAAATCAAAATTATGCAAGTTTAACAACGATCGTATGTTTTTTCAAGAATTAATTCTATCGTATTATGTGAAAAACAAGCTAGTAAAAGAAATCAGAAAAGGTTGAAAACATCTAACATTTCAACTACCTCCTTGCAAATGGAGTAGCCTATTTGTTAGAGGTTTTGTATTTTCAAGTGATATTTTTATTGAAATCCGACTAATTTTATTTTCCATAATCTAAATTTTGAAGTGTCCAAATCATGTTTTTGAATGCATAAATGGATTTGACATCCTGAATACCCCAAGGGCATCAAGATTATGCAAATTTAACAACTATTATTTGTTTTTTCAAGAATTAATATAAAATTTCTACCATATTATGTGAAAACAAGCCAAGAAAGAAACTAGAAAAGGTTCAATACCTCTAATATTTAACTACTACCTTGGAAATGGAGTAGTCTATTTGTTAGATGTTTTGGATTTTTCACACGATAATTTTATAAAAAAACAAATTTTTTTCTTTCCAAAATCTGAATTTTGAAGTGTCCAAATCATGTTTTTGAATGCATAAATGGATTCAGCAATGAGAATCCTAAAATACCCCAAGGACATCAAGATTATGCAAGTTTAACAATTATCATATGTTTTTTCAAGAATTATTCTAAAATTTATACCATATTATGTGAAAAACAAGCCAGAAAATGAAACCGAAAAAGGTCGAAAACGTCTAACATTTGAACCATTGCCTTGGAAATGGAGTAGTCCATTTGTTATACGTTTTGGATTTTTTGACGATATTTTTATCGAAATCCGACTAATTTTATTTATTTAATTTTTAAATTATAGTATTGGATTTTGCTATCAATTAATATAATGTCTTTACCAGATGGATAATTTAAGTTTCCATCATATATTATTTAGATTAAATTTTATTTATTCTTTCTAGGTAAATATCTTAAATTTTAAAACGTAATTTTGATTTTTTAAACTTAATTTAATACACTATTTATAATAATGAAACTTGTTTAGTATCTTTTTTTAACAAAAATATACTTTTTGTATTAATATGTTGAGCATAACAATGCTTTACATCTAAGAGCCCTTAACAAAACTAGAAGTGAAGATCTACAAAGGTCTTTTAGAGTTCTTTCCACATTACTTCCTTCTATATGCCAAATTTTAAAAAACTTTCTTGTTAATCTCTTATAAAAAACTATAGTTTGAGTACTATAGACTCTTACATATTGATTATAGAGAAAAGCATAGAAAAACATAAGACTTAATATAAGAGAGAAAACTAACAGAGGCCATATCTATTTCAAGCACGTCCATAAATTCCATGGAGGGGCTGAGTGAACGAGTTGTTGTCCATTAGGTAGGCTACCTTTGAGAATGCGTTTCGACCATATCTGCCTTGAAGTAGCTCTAGAATCCTTTGAAGGTCCCTTTAAACTTCCTCTATGAGCAATGTGCTCCCTAATGTTTCCATCAATGTTGTCAATGCGTGACTCCATGCATGCCAACTTGCAACTATTGTAACTTGCTTCCAACATGAGCCTCATAATCCTTTGCAACACACCACCAATTCCTTCTTGAACCACCCTTAGCATTTTCTTGAAGTCTTCAAGATTCCCTTTGTAATTGGTGAAAATTTCCCTCCAAGATGCCATTATTTCAGTGCTTTCAACAGGGAGACACTTATGCTTCTTCTCCTCTAGAGAATAAACTTCACTCAGTTGCATATTACATTCCCAGTAGGACTATTCCTAACTCGGTGCGAAGACAAATAAACGCTGGGCCAAATTCAAACAGGATTCTTCAACATAGAAACCTCCCTCGAAAATACTTAAGTTGTGAATGGAACCCATTTGGTGGTGGCTTGCCAATATAGAAGAATGAGCCTCGCTTGTGTGAGTTTGTCAAGAATAAATGGTGATGAGACTAGGTCCAACAAACAAGAGGGCACATTCAAATCCCTTGACTCTCATCCCACCTTCGTATGCCAATGCATGCTAGCTACTCTTCCATGCTTTGATTTTGATAATGGAGCTGGAAGGTAACGCATTCCTCCCCCTAGAAACAAGGGCCAAACTTGAAAACCTAAGTGATAACTAAGAACCCTATGGGGCGTTGCTTTCCATAGTTCAAAACATTTCTTGGAGTGATGAAATTTTCCATAGGGTCCTTTCTATTAGTGTAAATCATGGAATCCAACATCTAGAAGGGGGAAGATAATTTATCGCTATCATTCCTTAATCGAAACAAGCCCCTTGATTAGCCTTTCTATCAACCTTCTCATTGTTTTCATGCCTGATGTGCATAAAATATACCCTATTAGTGGGATGAAGTTTCATAATATGCTTATGAATTTTGCTGCAAGTCAATGAGCCTTCTTTGCATCACAACTCTGGAGTCATCAAAGAGTAGAAGTTTTGGGAGATCTACACCATTTTCCATCTCAATACTTTACAGAAGAGCAAGCCATTGTGCTTGATTATCGGTTTTTCCCCCAATCCTCAAGCCTAGGATTTTACTATTTTCTCGTCAAGATCCAAAAGGACCCTTCCCACTCCTGCTACCCCTAACACTTTTTAGGTATCTATATTATATTTTAAAAAAATGTTATATTTATACAACATTAATAAAAATATATATTTTTAAACTTTTGATAATAAATTTTAAAATATTTTTAATTATAATAACATAATTTTGATTTGTCATATGAAAGTTATTAATCCATCTTGAATATATATGAAAATTATTTATCCATCTTGAATTAATTGAAGTTTCTATAGAACATAGATTAAGTTACTCACTTCATTTCTTAAAGTTAAGTAAAGAATCACTCAAATCATTCTTAGGTATACGTGTGGTTATATATGAATGGAAAAAGAAGTATTTGTATGAATGGAAAAGCGAGTATTGGTTAGAAGTGTCTTAATTCCATATGAGTTATCCTTACAAAAGGAGGGTTTGTTAACATTTCTGATATAGTAAAGCAAAGCAAAAGGACTATATGTCAATGATATTTATATGGAAACCATACCAATGTTAGGAGAAGAAATACGTTCATTGGAGTTTTAATATAATTCAAAAAACGTCTATTTCCAACAAAATATTAATCAATAAAATAAATTTATGGTAAACACTTTAAATTGTGGAATAATAAACAAAATTTTGATTTTAATGAATATCTTTTCCATACACATTTTTAATTTATTGAATATAGTTTTTATATAGTTTTTTAATAAAAAAACTGTATATTTTTTTCATTTTTCTTTTTCACTTTCTATACTCGTTGTTATTTATATCCTTTATATGTTGGTTTCAATATATTTTCTACATTTTACGTACTAATCTTTTAAATGCAATTACTTGCCTTTGAAACCATCATTATATTATTTTTCACTTTTGCCATATTTAGATTGATTTGTTTTTTTCCTCCCTTTACTTTCTAAAATTTCTATATCCATATCCGCGGGTAAATTATAATAGACCCTCGAGTATCTACAATATCTATATCCATAGGTCACTACAAGGAAAGCAAGGTTTAATGGATATTTTTAGTGGTAAAGGATTAAAAAAAAAACTCAACAAAAGCCTCACCAATGTTTATGAAGGTTTTAAAAGAGGGTTTTTTTCTATAAACATCAAGTGAGCAAATGTTTTAGCTAAGGTTTTTTTATGATGATACATCACACAATAAGGTACACCAATCCATGTGGAATTTGTTAACACGAAAAAATGTTCACCTAGTTTTACATGGTCTAAACCATATACGACATCAGATTCCTACCATATTTCCCTTATTTTTGACCTTCACAATTGTATTTCCACAAAAAAGGTCCAAAACATTACTATTTAGTATGGTTTACCCTCATTCTCTCCAAAAAAGGGTAAAAAACCCTAAAAAGGGTGTAAAAACCCTAAAATAGAGAAAGGACCAGAAAACTATAGGAAAATACCATGGGTAACCACATTGGGTCAAAAAACCCTAGAACCATTCTATAAATACATTGTGAAGGGCTCTCCCAATATACCTTTTTTCTCATTTTTCATTTTGTGAGTATGATGAGACACCCTTGCTCTCAGGTATTCACACACCCTTTTTCCATCAACTCGTCGCCATACCGTTCCCATATTGTATGTTGAGACATTCTTCGTACCCACCTGGAGATCAATGGAGAACCAGCCCATGGAGAGGTGGACCACTTCCGAGGATGGCCACGGTGGCCTACTTTACAAGAAGGGAGGTATACTTTTGTTTGTTTGTATTTGTTTTGTTTAGTCATTGTATATTCAAAAAACGTTAAAAATATTTTCTTTGTGCTACTAATCTAGTTTGTTGTTTTATTTTTCCATGAACTCTTCCTTATGATCACATTGATCTAAGGATGGTACTTTTGCACGTAATAGGGGAGAAATCCCCGTTACATTTTTGGTGACTCCGCTGGTCGATCCTCTCGGATCCCTGTTTTTGCATGTTTGCTACAGGTTTTTCTTCATTTTCTGCCTTCAGCCATCACCGATCGGGCCCCAACGTGGCCGATCCGAAGCTTCACTGCGTCAGTTCCTGCTTCCCCAGCCCCTACCGACTCTGTCATTTTTAATTTTTCTTGTTCGGTGCGAGTCACACTTATCAGGCTATAAGCCATGACCCAGTCACACCTTTTTGCCTAATAAGCACAATCTAGGTCGCGACATTAGCCTCGATACGCACGACCTGGATCAAGTAGCCAGATCGTGCCTATCCCAACTTTTGGAGCGACCCTAGTCACCCTTATGACCTTGTTCCGAGCAACTCGGTCTCATATTTCCTCCCAATTTGCGTGACTTAGTTGTTTCCTACCTAGATCGCCTCTGTCTTTCTATTTTGTGTGACCCAGATCGCACTTGTTTCGTCGACATGTGCGATAGTCATTTTACAGTCTATTTTTCGTGCCTGTTTCAGACCCCTATCTGTCGTAAACCTCTGTCTATACCTATTTTTATTTCCAGACTTGATCTGTTACATCCCCTTGCTTGTTTCCTACAAAAACTTCCTTGTCACTCATTTGTTTCAAGATTGGAAGGATTTTTTTACATACAGATGCACACAAATTCACACCATTAAGTGAACATGCTCGGTTCATGACCCCGAGCAGAGCCTTAAAACAAATAAATTAACTTAATAACATTTGAATTGGGGTATAAATCCCATCCGCTTAACTGTGGGAAGTATTTGGGAATAGCCCTAAAACTCATGGTGAGGAGTACCATAGGAACCTTGAAGTAGCTAGCCATTGAGAGGACCTACCAAGGGAAAAGGGAAACGACCCCTACAAGATTGACTAGTTCCCACCTGTGAGGAAAACCAAGAGCTGTCATTTGTGGCAAAGTGGTTATCAGTTTTACCTGAGTCGTGGAGTGAGGGGTACTACCCCAATACGCAAGCCGTCAGCAAACATTGGTGGCCGAGTGACTCCTTTTGAACCATTAGGAAGTCGATTAAACACAGGGTCCATATTCATTTCCAGTCACTACAATAGGTCATCATTGCTCCACCACATTACGCCTATCGACATATGGGGAACACCCCTTAGTTTGGTTCTTTGAACCATCATCTTCGAAGCCATCTTCGACATAACTCACCACCTTCAGATCCACACACAGCCTCTGAGTCCAACTTGAATTCCAACCAATCCGAACCCACTTTGTTCACTGCCCCCTCTAGCCCCAAGGTTGGTGCACATCCAGATCCCTTCCATGGAGGTATAGTTGACGGTGGACCTATATCCTTGCCACCCATCATCACAAGTATCCTTGCTAGTGTGCCCATCACCACTACACACACTGCTACTGGTACGCTACCCACTAGTGGCGACCCCACATCAGCTACCATGGTTCCTACCATACCACCTTTTATACCTGGGGGCTGTGGCCCTTCCACGTCCATCCCAACTATTCCTACTATGGGAAGTCAACTTCATCCACCCCCAGTAATGCATGGGAACTATGTTCCTACAACCACCAATACTATTGCTAGTCCACCCCAAGCCAATCTCGGTTCTAGCCTACATTTCATGGCTAGTCTTAACCTGCTAGAATTAGAAAGGTTAACAAATGACCCCATTAGTCATCAACCACACTGGCCTCCCATGCCTACAAAACTTCCCTCAAACATCCCAAATTTTGAGGGCAAGGTAGGATAGGACCCTCAGAACCACATCATGTCTTTTCACTTGTGGTGTTGATCGAACAACATCATGGATGACTCTGTTATATTGAGGTTGTTCCAGTGCACACTTACGGGTGATGTGGCCAAATGGTACATCAAGTTGCCTCATGCCACTTACCCCGATTTATCCTCACTTGCCTCAATATTCCTTCAAAACTTTTAGCTACCCATCCGATATGATGAGGGAATGGAGATCCTTTTATCCTATCGCCAAACCACATCTACCCACATCATGGATCATATCCATGAAGTGGCAACATCGACATAGCTTGTGCAAGATCCAATTGGATGATAGGATCTTCCTTGATTCGTTTCTCAAAACCTTACTCCTCCCCATAGCAAAGGACATTGCATCTAAGTGACCCCAAATTGAGGTGGAAGCCATCCTGAAGGCTCAATAGTTTGACTTGATCTATGCCCAGTTTGGTTATTTATATACCATCATACCTTATGCTCCCTGATCCGACACCTCACGCCATGATACGCTGGGGGAATCCCACGCTGCTGATGGAGTCATCAACTCTATCACCCAACACCCTCATTTCTATGTGACCTCTCCCATGATGCCACCCCACTCGAGTAACATCCACAATGTTTCCCAACCAAGTTATGGCCCCTATTACTCATGTATGATGGCTCAGTTTAGAACCACCCCCTCCTATGCACCTCCCGCACCAACTCATCACGTCCATGTACCGACTTGTTCGACATCATTGTGTTCTAGATTGCGACAGGGTTCGTAGCCCCTCCAGCTCCTCTGGTCTATTATGCACCACCTGTGCAACCCACTCTGGCTCCGGCCCCAACTCCTTTGGTTTCTACGAAACAGGTTTATGCCCAGCAAAAAATTCCTAACCAAACCACCCCCAATAACCAACAAGTGAAGGGAAATAATAAGCGAGGAAGAAACCAAGGCAATAATCAAACCTAAGGAGGTGGCCAACAGGCTAACCCTCCAAACAATAACAATGTCAACCCGCCTACACAAATTCCCCAGCATTCCAATCGGCTTGGGAAGAACCCACAGATAGACCAACCATCCATGTGCTATCTGCAACACCTACAGTCACTACACTCATCTATGTCCTCACATGGCTCGCATCCAACTGCTTCTCTAGAATGACAACCAACATGATCCAAACATGACCGCTCTGTTTCAACCAAATCCAACATCACCAGGTCCTCCATCTATGGTGCTCCAAAACCCCCTACCACACCGAGGAATGGTTTCAACCCAAACCTTGGCCCCACCTACTCCCGCGGCTCCTACTACGGACCCACCTTCTGAGGCTGATGTCCATCACCTCATGACGTTGTCATCCCAAGTCAACTTATGGACTCGACACAACCAGTATGGACACCACAGAAACCATTGACCCATCAATGATGTCTATGTCTGCCACTTCCGACATGTCTTTGCAGATTCCAAGACCCCCCACTGATAGGGTGGCTAGAGTCCCATGGTTCCTTAGGTGTTGTGTTCCAAACAATGCTACTGCTAGAGCTACCCTCAACTATAGTATAGTTAATGACTTGGCCCAATCTCCTACAACCATGTCCACTTTGGAAGTTCTTAAAAATTTTCCATCCCAGCGTAAAGCGTTGTTGTCCGTGCTAGGTGCCGTAGACCACTATGATTCCAGGTTAATCACGTTTGACTTGGATCAAGGCGAGCCCACGATGTCGTCTACCATTGCCTTCCAAGTTCTGGTCTCAATTCAGAATTTGGTTGTACATCGATGCATTATTGATGACGGGGCATCCACCTATGTTATGTCAACCTTTGTTTGGAATAAACTCAGGTCCCCTACCCTTCAACCTTCCATTACCTCTCTTGGAACCTACGATGGTCACTCTACTTAGCCCCAGGGGATTCTCATGGATGTTCCTGTTGAGTTAGCCGAAAAAAAGGTATTGATTAACATTGAGGTTGTCAATTCCCAATTTGATTACAACCTCCTCATAGGATGTAGCTACATGTATTCCATGCGAGACGTGGCCTCTACCATCTTTCAACTACGGATGTTCCCTCATGATGGGAAGATCGTGACTATCGACCAGTTGACATACTATGATCCTAAGGGGACAACCATGCTGGAACATGTCCTTCCAACTATCAACTCCACCATCGAAATCATGTCCATTCCATCTTTATATGTTGTTGGACTAGGCCTTTTCTCCAACACTCCTATGACAGACACCTTCTTTTCCTTACCACTTCCACCTACGCCGATTGATGTATCAGATTTGTGTACTATCACATCCAATACCATCTCGACCACATCGCAACATGAGTTGTAATCCCAACCACAATCACCTGAGAATTATTGGGGTTCATTCCTGATCCACATGATTCCCTTCCTTTTTCCACCATCTAGCATCATGAGCAAGCCTATCATGGCTACTCTCAACTTACCTAATTTCACACTAGGGATTCTTGTGTGGTACCTCGATCCTCCTACTCAATACCCGGTTCCCCAGGTTGTGCTGACTCCTATCCAACCCATTGAGACATTGTCATGCCTACCTCCTAATCTATCGAAGACTACAACTATCTCTGTGCTTGCCCCTCCTCCTCCAAAGAATGATGGGGAAAAGGCCGCCAAAGCAATGACTGAACCTCGTCTGACTCCCCCTTGCACATTATGTGATATTTAAGGTCATGCAACACAAAATTGTCCAGAGTTACCTATCCTTCACACCCACATAGACGCTATGGATACATCTAATGGAACTCCAGTAGTCACCATCCCAGATACGTTAGCAGTTAAGAACAAGTCATTGCGAACCAACCATCCTTGTGTAGTTTGCGGCTTGTATTGTCATTACTCTCACCATTTCCCAGACTTTCCCGAGTATCGGTCAACCCTTCGCGACCTTCAAAATAAATCTCGTGAGTCCGATATCAACGTCCTTGAGGAGATCCACCCTTTGACTTCTTCCTCAGGAAAAACCAACACCATATACATGATTTCCATTTTTGCTAGTGGTTCTGTCTCCTAAGTTGTATAGGATCCCTCCGATCTATCTAGGCATCGTTTCAGCAATGATGAGGAGATTCTTGAATCTCTTTTGACTCCTAAGTACCCTTGGGATGATATGCACCATCGCTCATTCTTTATTCCCGATGAACCCCTCTCATCATCAGATCAGTACTTAGTCAAAGCCAAAGACTTCATCCATGGAAAATTCGACTGGTTCAAGAACCCCATTACGACACCCAACGCCTTCGAAGAGGGTAATATGGATAACATTTATCCAACCATCAAGGTCAACATATCAACCAACCCTGAGGTAGTTGAATATATTACACTCAGAGCATCTTGCTCCCATGAAGACGTGGCTTCCTACAAAGCACTTTTTCAGTGGTTTTGTGATATCTTCGCTTGGTCCTAAACTGAGATTACTGGGATTGATCCATATATCGTCGAACATCAGATCGACACATGGACTAATGTGGAACCTGTTTGCCAAAATCAAAGACCCATTTACCCCTCAAAGGCTCTCAATGTCAAATCCGAGATCAAGAAACTCTGTAAAGCAGGTTTCATATACCCCATCGCGTATACCACTTGGGTTTCCAATCCTGTTCCTGTTAATAAAAAACAAGGTACCATTCGTGTCTGTACTAACTTTCATGACTTGAACTTGGCATGTCCCAAGGATAATTTCCCCACTCTGTTCAATGACCAGATCATTGATGCATGTGCCAGACATGAAGTCTTTTCTTTCATGGATGGTTTTTCTGGCTTCACCAAATTCAGATCCAGAAAGAATACTAGTACAAGACTTCCTTCACAACCCGCTCGAGAACGTTTGTTTATCGAGTTATGCCATTTGGCCTTAAAAATGTCAGAGCCACTTTTAAGCGGGCCATGACGTTTTTCTTCCATGGCCTTATCCATATCATCTTCATCTACCTAGGCAACCTCACCACTTAGTCTCGGAAGCGTTCACAACATCTATATGGCTTACAACAAGTCTTCTTACGATGTCGCAAATATGATGTTCTCTTGAACCCTCTCAAGTGTGTGTTTTGTGTCCCAACTGGGCATTTACTTTGGTTTATCATCTCTCACAAAGGGATTGCAGTTGACCCTCTGAAGGTTCAATCCATTCTGAATCTTCCCTCACCACGTACTTTGCACCAACTGTAGAGTCTCCAAGGCAAGGCCAATTTCCTTTGTCATTTCATCCCGGACTATGTGACAAAATTCCATGGTTTCTTACGACTGCTCCATACCAACATTCCATTTTTTTGGGATAAGCATACGCAAGACGATTTTGATGCATTGAAACAAGATCTCGATTTTGCTCCATTGTTGTCTCAACCCTACTTCATTAAGGATTTCATTCTCGCTGTAGTTCTGGTCCAAGAAGGTGATGCTCGTTAAGAGCATGTGATCTATTATGTAAGTCAGAATCTTTATGGCCCCCATTTACGTTACTCACATGAAGAGAAGAAGGCCCTCGCTGTCATATTTTCGGTTCATAAGCTATGCCATTACATCCTTTTGAGCTACACTCGAGTCATGGTCGATTCCAAACCTATGAGGTATCTCTTGAGTTGTCGCCTTGTTCAAGGTCATGCTACCAAGTGGACTGTCATTCTCCAAGAGTACGATTTTGAATTTTTTTTCCCTAAAAGCACCAAAGCTCTGGCATTATATGCCTTAATGAAAAACCTCCCTCCATCGTCTGCTTCATCACCTATTACAGTCAACCTTTTGGATGAATTTATATTTGTCATATCCATGGAAGACCCCCTGGTATAGGGGCAATGTTCTATACCTGCACACTCAGAAATTCAAGGCTCATTTGAGCCATGAAGATCATCGATGCATTCAACACCAAGCTGCTCGCTATCTCCTCATAGGGGATGTCTTGTACCGTCGGGGCATCAATACCATATTACATTGTTTCCTAACCCATGATGAGGCTGAAAAAGTATTGAATGGCTGTAATATTGGAGCTAGTGGTGGCCACCTCTTTGGTTTGGCTACCACCCAGAAGATTCTCCATGCCTGTTATTTTTGGCCTACCATCTTTGCCAATTGCATCCATGCAGTTAAACACTATTGCAATTTTCAACTCTTTTCTCCAAAATCAAGGACTCCTCCCACGTCGCTACATTCTTTGGTCACAATCGATCCATTCTACAAGTGGGTGATTGACTTCATGACTTGTAATCCCACCTCGGAAGATGATCATAAGTGCATCATTGTGGCCATTGACTATTTCAGTAAATGGGCCAAGGCCATTCCTACATTCAATACGGTAAGGCCGACGCGGTGACAGGTTTCTTTTTCAACCACGTTATCTCACGTTTTGTTGTCCCCCAGCAGATAGTATTAGACCATGGTTCTCATTTTGAGGATGCGGTTTGGACAAATCTTTCGACCATGTTGAAGTTTGAACACTAGTACTCCTCCGCATACTACCCTCAAGGAAATGGTCAAGTTGAGGCTATCAACAATATCCTCAAAAACATGCTCCAATGAATGGTGAAAAAACATAAATCCAACTGGCATCACTTGCTCTTTTTTTCCCTCTAGGACTATCGTACATCCACAAAGACCGCCACGAGTTTTACCCCGTTTCACTTAATACATGGTTTTGAGTTGGTACTTCCCATTGAGTGGTAGATTCCATCACTCCACCTTGTCGTCTAGCTTATGCTCGATACCTCGCCATTAGAACAACGCCTTATTATGCTCGAACAAACCAATGAGGACCGTCATGCTTCTCTCTAGATGATCAAAGTAGCTAAGACTTAGTCGAAGTCACATTTTGACTCCCATGTTCACCCTCGTACCTTTAGAAAGGGAGATCTCATCCTTGTTTACAACCAAGCCAATGATAAGTTAGGGAAAGGGAAGTTTGATTCCATGTGGTATGATCCATATGTCGTCCATTTATGCCTTGACAAGGGGGCATATATCCTTTTTGAATCTGACAACCACCTCTTGAAGAATCCACACAAAGGGCTCGACCTCAAGAGGTTCTATGCCTAATGTCACCCACCATGAGTCACTTGTGTCATAGTTTTTTTTTTTTACACCGTTATTGTCATGAGTCTTACAATTTTTTTCCTTGCTTTCTCCAGATGGATCTTGCCTCGCATTGCTACATTGTTTTCATTGACGGAGCAAGTAGATGGTCTCCAAAACTCACCTCAGCAGTGTGGGTTATTTATTCCCTGTCACATGAGTTGATCCATATCGACAGATTATTTGTTGGCATTGCTACAAACAACCTGGCTAAGTATGATGTTGTCATTGGTCTCCTAGCCACTGCCCTCCATTTTGGTATTCTCCACCTTGATGTCTTCTTAGACTCCCTTCTTTTTATCTCCCAGTTGAATAATTTCTATCAGGTACGCGATCCATGTCTCTTTAGAAAGTTCCTGCGCACTAGACATTTGGTTAGACATTTTGAATCCATTACATTCATGCATGTTCCCAAAAGTCTCAATAGTGTAGTAGACCAAATGGCTAATGACGTTCTAGAGTGGCACATCAATCATCGCATATAGGAAATAAAACTGCATCATGCATCATCATATAATCATGCATACATATTTCATATACATCATATATGCATCATCATGATAAAAAGGACTCATAAAAAACACATAAAAAATGCATCCATGTGCATATATGTATCATCATGTCATAATGTTCAATACAAAGTGAGAAGCCCCATAAGCTTTCTCGGTTGAGCATAAATATGATACAAAAATGCTAGTGCACCACTACACCAGGGGCAACACCACTAGCTTCTAGTTAGAGTCAGAGTCAGAGTCTTGGGACTCTGGTCCTATGTCCTCCTCTATGTCCTCCTCCTCCATCAGTACATTGCCCTATGTCGCTTCTTGAACATACTCAATAGCGACTGCGATCCTCCTCATCAAGGGGATCCACTCTAGAGGATCATGGTAGAAGGAAGTGATCAAATCATTGTCCAAGTACTTCCTGTTGTCATCAGTGACCCCATTTAGTAAGCACACTATATCACAATGAAGTGAGTACAATTTTCTCTAGTGCCTCCGGTTCCCATGAGAAGATGGATCTAACCCCTCCACCCTGCCCCTCTGTTGCTGATAGCCTACTAGAGGGAGTGGTTTGATGTTTGCACATACACGCAGTATGTCATTAGTATCTATCACATGCATAAATTGTCTACTAGTAAGATAGTAAACTATACATGAATGCAACCACATAAAGCATCATGTATATGTACCAGCAGGTCCCCATGCCTATCCTGGAGGTCGAGGCATCTCAGGCTCTCCCCGATAGTCCATCCTTGCATATGGGTAGTCCTCTATAAGGACTGGTAGTTGCTACCACTACAAAAAAATATCCCGAGTAAAGAACCGACCTAGTTTGCTGCCTCCCTCTTAGATCATCATCTCGCTCCACCTCCTCATGCGAGCATCACAAGGTCTTCCCTCCCGCACCTCCAGGTTTACCATAGGGTTGAAAGTCTCTCAAAAAATAATGAGCACAAAAGCGAGGGGAAACAAAAATCCCCTCCCACTATCCTAGCATGGTTCAACAAACATCAAACTTGTGTCAAGTACATCTGGGCCCACCCATACTAGGTTCCCCCCAGCACACGCTCCACAATATGTAGTTTCCCACTTGAGATCTTGTGAGGTCCTGATGATCCCAATATCTACAACACCATCGCTGCAACAACCTGATTCACAAGACTCTCAATGTCGCACACCTGTATGTATTATGAGTGCACCATCATAGAGGAATAGCAATGCCTCTCATAAAGGTCCTCTAGTGACACCCCGTGGGTGAGCTTCAACGTAGTGTTACTGATCATACCCAACATAGGGAGGCCAGTTAGAAAATAGATATCAAGAAATGTGATCTCGATCCCCTCCTCCTGGATGATAAAGAACTCAGCATCTGGGTCCTAGAAGCTCACTAGCTTGTCCAACAACAACTTGTTTGAACACATGAGTGGGATCTGGAAGTACTTCGGTAGCCCACTCTAGGAGAACATGTCCACCACTGCCCCATCCTTGAGTACTTGCTCTTGTAGGGTACCAATGTCCCGCTCTCTCCATGTCACCCATGGAATCCTACACATATACAAAGTCCCTATCAGGTCCATTCATGCACAAAAACTCAGCTTGGGATGAGTCGCCCCTGTTCAACCTTTTTGTGCGACCCAAGTCACTCTATAACCTTGAACAAGAGTGATGAAGTTGATCATAATTATTGAACAAGTGTGACCTGGGTCGCACCTATTAACCTAATGAGTTATATGTCATTAGGGTTCAATTAGGGTTAAACCGTATGAGTTACACATTTGTCATTTTTTAAATTTAAATAGATATTTTGTATTATATATAGAAGAAGAGACCAACTTCAAAATATACTGTAATAGTTCAAAACATATCTAACATTATTTTTAATAGAGATACCAACACCATATACATTCATCCAGAGTCTAAAAGTGATTTCAAAATTACTATCTATTACTATACTGCTATATATTTTGACAAATTGTCCTAGTAGATTTTGACAAAAAAAAAACATAAAGACTGGTAATTAAGTGGAACTTTTTCCACTTTCCATAACCTAGTCAGTTGATTCTTCATCTTCACGCCCATCTGAACTAGAATTATTCACATCTTCACCAAGATATTCTTCAGCAAACTCACTTGAACTTGAAATATTCACATCAACGTGGATGGGTTGCAAAATAGAATGACAATTGGTATTCTTTCTTTCCAAATTATTGTCAATTCTATAGTTCTTTCCTTCCATAACATTGTCATCCTTTTCTAACGTTTTTGAAATTTGTTCCACTTGTGCTTCATAGGTATAAACAATCCCTTCAACATCGTCAAGATGGATGTCTATCCTACAAGTATGATTTGAAATATGTTGAGTGGTTTTCTCTATTTCATCAAGGTGAGCGTCTAGAAAAGGCACATGAGCAGTTGTTTGCTGGAGATCTATAGTCAAACCTTCCATTTTTATTTTCATCCATCTCAGTTGACAACACATATCATGAATATTTGCTTGAGTGTATCTAATTCTCTTAGAAATATCCTCATTTTTTTTCAAAATCCATTGTTGCAACACAATCCCAAATCTCTTCTAAAAAATCTATACCTCCATCAACCCAATTAATATGCAGAATGGCCCTTGTGGCCATGAGACTACCAATAACCAACAGATAATCCACACTACTCTCTACCCATCCCACACCAAGATATTGATCACCCAAGTCATATAAAGAAATTAGTGTTTCCTTAGATACCCATGTATCCCACACCTTCTAGACAAGCGAGAGATAAAAATCTAAATGAATCCAATAGATAAAAATAACCTTCAAATGAATTTCTTCGCATCTAACAATGATTAGAATAGAAAACCGCTCTCCTAGTGCACATCAAAAGGCATCATATTCCATATAGTTCCACATCACCATTCCAAAATGAACACTCACAATAAACCTCCTCCTTCCAATGTTGTTCACACAATGGAAAATATGATACACACTATCCTCTAAACATTGTAGATATTCCTGGCAGTACCTCCAAACTCCCATAATAAAATATCATATGTGTGAACCTAGAGTTCTCAAGAAGTTTCATTGACCCATGCACTTTGATACCTTTGCATGGTCAGGTGTAATAACGTGAGCATTAAACCAACCTATTGGTGAATGTAATACTTAAAGCTTGACGGGTCTGTTTCTTGATAATGGAGAAAATCAAAATTTGCATAAATACCACTAGGGATCCAACATGATAATATTTGACCCCCATTTTTTTATACCCTCCCCCTAAGATAGACGTGAAGCCTCATTTGCTAATTTATCCATTGTAGCATTATTCTCTTGTCGAACATGATAGAATTTGATGTTTGGTATTTGAAGGAGAAGACCAATCATATGTTTATTCAAAGTATTTCTCCTATTTGATCCACAATTTTCTGTCTATTCGTAGTGCAAGAGACGATTAGAAGAGAATATCCTATCACCACTAGAGATTGAATTCCAAAAGTGTCTGATTATTTCAATCCTAGGTATAGAGCAGAGCGTCCTGCTTGATTATTAGTGTTATTTCCAAGGACACAAGCAAATGTTGATAAGGATTGTATTTCCCCCGGGGGAAAAAATTACCACCATCTCCACCTCGCACCTTCCTCCCCATAATTACACATTTTTTCATTGTAATAATGTAAATCACTCATTTATTTAATAGAAAACATAACATCTTACAACAACATTACAATTGAATATGAAACCCCATTCTATTATTTAAAAATAAATGACCCAGTTATAATAATGGATAATATCTTGATAAAAATGTATATGTTGTGATTTTTAAGAACCCTTTGTCATGCAAAATGGTATTATAGATAGGTTTGACATAAAAAAATATGTTTGATTTTTGCAAACATTTATATTTTTTCTCTAAAAAACACTCGTAATTAAAACATGTGATATTCAATTATATTGTTATGCAACCAAGTCCCAGAAATAACGTAAAAAGAGCACAAATAGACAATAATAGAGTAATCCACACCTTAATAATGAATATCAGATATAAATAACAATCCTCTTTAAGGGAGGAACCTCCTTACACAATGTACTGAGTACACAAGACAAGGCAATATACAATGATGACTAGAATTAGAATATATCCTTCCTATATATAGGAGACAAAGATGTACAATAACAACTAATAGACCCAATCCGACATAAATAATATGCAATGCACCACAATATAGGGGTAATGCGCCACACTATATGTGGTAATGTGCCATCATTAAGGGCTTAACATGCCCCTCCTCTTCAAAACGTGTTTTCCTCAACATTGAAGTAGTTATGGATGTTGTTGTATAAAGGATTCATCTTCCCATGTTGAATCTTCCACTGGTAAGTTCTTCCATTTAATGAGATACTCTGGAATTGATCGATATCAAGGCTGTCTAGTTCTTATTTCAGTGATTTCTTCAATCTCCAAGATGATTTTCCTTCCGCATCAAGTTCTGGTAATATCGTTTGAACTGGTAACTTGTCACCAATTACCTTCTTTAAAAAATAAACATGGAAAACTGGATGGACTCATGAAGATGCAAGTAGTTCCAATTTGTAGGCCATACTACCAATATTTTGTAGCACCTTGTAGAGACTGTAGTATTTAGGTGATAATTTATTATCTTTCTTGGTGTTATTCATCGACATCTGTTAGTATGGTTGTAGTCTTAAAAACACCTAATATCGCACATTAAAGTTTTGTTCACTGCAGTATTGATCTGCTTATTGTTTCATTTGATTTTGTGCTAGATTCAAGTTGTCCTTTAAGAGTTAAAGAAATTTTGTTGATGCTTCATGTGGTCTTCCACTGCTTGAACCTTAGAGGATTCTCTTAGTTAAATGTGATGGATGGTGGATGATAGCCATAAAGTGCCATAAATAGGGTCATCTTTGTTGGTGTATGGAAGGAAGTGTTATACCACCATTCTGATAAGGGTAACCACTTGACCCATTGTGTTTGTTTATCAGCTGCAAAACATTGAAGATACCCTTCCAAACATTTGTTTATGATCCATGTTTGTCCATCATATTGAGGATGGTAAGATGAACTATGAGTCAGTTGAGTACCCAAACAAGAAAATAATTCGGTCAAAAAAATGTCAATGAAACTGGGTACTCAGTTGAGTACCCAGTATGAGTCAGTTTTAGTTTTTGGATTGTCTCTATAAAATCATTGGTGATTGTACTTGCTTTGAAGGGGTGAGATATGTTGAGTATGGTTTCCATTGATGTCAAAGGAGTTCATTAATGACAAAGGAAATGACATGACATGTATGATGATATGACATGTTTGATGAGGTTGAAAATCCATATGATGATGTTCTAGTGCCCTCATGAATTCATTTTTACAATTTGACACCATTCTGTAAAATTATGGCAACTTGCTGAAACCCTTGCTGAAACTATGAAAAATGATTAAGTATAGGAAAATCAAAGTTCATTAATAAAACAGGAATAACAAAGAAAGTGGTGACATGGAATTTGGCATGTGTGATGACGTTACAAAGTCATATTATGGTGTTCTAGTACTCTCATAAAGTCACTGTTACAATTTGACACCATTCTATAAAAGTATGGAAACCTGCTAAAACTCATGTCGAAACTTTGAGAATTTGACTAAGCCTATAAATTGTTTTTAATCTGCGTAAGGGGCCTCTATAAAATACATGCCATCTTCTTTATTTGATGAATTAAATTATTACGAGGATATAGAAATCTAGATTTTCGTCTTGTGCATCTAACCATATGATTGGTTTGTCAAGACAGTCTCTGAAGGTGAAGTTATTAGTATGCCAAAAGTGCTCTCTACCATGATTTGCACTTTTTGAGTTTCGGTAAATCTGCCTAAGTAGTCTAAGTAAAATTACCGCCATATTTTGTAGGATACTGATAAAAATTATATGAGACCATAAGAGTTTACCTTGTTTTCATGTTCCTAGTTCCCCTAAAATGTGCTTGAAGAGAAAGTTACAGGTCTACCAAAATGAGGTTTCATATTGTTTTGAGAAATTTGCTGAAAATTAACAAAGTATTGAAAAATCGCTCTAAGTTTCCCTAGTAAAATGCCCGCCATATTTTGTCGGAAAATGATAAAAATAATCTAAGACCATAAGGATGTAGATTGTTGATGTGTGCATCTAACTATGGTCTGATTTCTCCTAAAAGGTGCTTGAAGACAAAGTTATAGGTCTTCCAAAACAGGGTTTCAGGATGTTTTGTGCCAATTCATGAAAAGGAATGTTGCCATAATGAAGAGATGCATTGGTGAAAAGGTTTTAATGAAGGAAAAATGATGAAAATACACAATCGTTCAAAGACATGACGAAAGAAGTATTTAAACATAAGTTTGAAGTGGAAGAAAGATGTCTCAACAATCCATATCAATGTGACAATAAGAGAATACATAGACCAATGAAGTGAAGAATAATCAGTAACAAAATTGAAGAAAATATCATATTAGGGTGGTAGAGTGGTTCTAGGACAGGCTGCAAGCTTGCAAGGGGGTTGTAGCCTCCTTCCAGTACTGGCTGGAAAATAGGGTGTTGTAGCATCCCTGTCTGTTGGAGCAGGAATAAACTAGGGTTGTGTAGCATCCTTAAGTTGTAGATGAAAAACTTGGGGATTGGTGTATCCAGCAAGTTGTAGCTTGCAAAAAAAATTGTAAATATAATTTTGTAGCTATAGAAAGTGTTTGTGGTTTTCCCAATTGGGATTCCACGATAAATGTTGTGTTCTGTGTATATTGTTGATTATTGTTGGTCAAAATTAATATTACTTAATTAACCTCAATTTAATTATCAACCGGGCAATCGTAAACTTTGAGCTGCTACACTATATGTGTAGGCAAGATAGTTTTAAAACAACTCTAATCTTTCAGAGAAAGTCCACCTACAACAATCTTTCAGAGAAATCCTACCTACAGCAATGCTTCAAAAGAATAATCTACTGATAAATTAAACAAACCCTACAACAATCCCTTAAACCACTCAACAATCCACACTCAGCTACAGTGTTGATAATCTATTCTACAAATAAAAGAGCCTAATAAGTTTCACAATAACTATGATCTATTGACCTGAAAACTCCACCATAATCCTACAAGATCTAATGCTTCACTCCACACTAATACTTCTAAAAATTATTGCCACAGTAATACCTGTGATCTCTTGACTTTAAATGGTCAACACACACAGCCTATTATAATGAAGCTTGGATGGTTATTGTTATTTAAATACACTCTGTTTTATTTATGCACATTAATGCACACAGGAAAGTACCAATGCCATTCAAACAATACTCATTAATTAGTATTAGGCTGTATGAGAAATATTTGCTAAGTCTGGTTTGCATATGCACACTGTGGAGCTGATGTTGCTTCAAGAAAGCAATATTATAAACTAGTGTTCCTCTCCAAACTCAAAAGTGAAAAGGATGAACTATTCATCAATTATTCTCACGCTGCAGCAAAAAGGGTCTTCAATAGCTAAAATCAATTTCATTAACCAAATTGCCAATACCACGCTTCATAC
This sequence comes from Pseudotsuga menziesii, assembly GCA_001517045.1. Lineage (NCBI taxonomy): Eukaryota > Viridiplantae > Streptophyta > Pinopsida > Pinales > Pinaceae > Pseudotsuga > Pseudotsuga menziesii. Next base: position 78,535 of record LPNX011070048.1, on the reverse strand, counting down.
TGGAAATCAAAGGGAATATTTACACCCACACCATTCCTTAATCTGTTTTGTAGTCCTGTGAATAAGGAGAGTTTAACCCAATCCTGTAGCTTCTATTGCTATCTCGCTATATGCTGGAAATAAAAGGAAGAGTCTATCGCTGTCTCACTATATGCTGGCAATAAAAACAATGTGAAAACTCAGTCTACATGTAATCTTTCATAAAGCAAAACTTGGATCAAGCCACCACACAATTTATAAAGACAATAACCCTAAATAATAATCATGCCCATTAATACACAGTCCACGCTGAAACCAGAAAGAGGTATCAAATAAAAACTGTTCCTGAGTCTATTCAACAAAATAAACCAATTGCAATTGATTAAGAATGTACAGACATGCATATGAGGAAAATTATCAGCACTCTATAGAACAATATCATAGGAAAAGAAACGTTATCTTGCTCTTACAAAACACACAATGCAAAATTCCAAGGTTGGTGTTGAAGGGGGCCCTCCCTCAACGCCTTCTAGCTCTAAATCGAAACCGTAAAGGGAACAAACACTGGTTGTATTAATAAAATGGAGTATTACAATCTTCTCTCCCTTTTCTCTTCTTCTCAGGATTTATTTATACATGAATAGCTGGACAAGATCCATCCCAAAATGCAGAGATTTGAGCAACTACCCAGAAAACGGCCAACACCAAATCTGGCAAAACCATGTCTGTTCCGGAAAGGATTTCTCCACATTCGTTCAGAAATTCTAAAAACTGGTCGTGGTCAGGGGTAAATAGGGCCATTTGTGAAGTGGGTTTCGAACCGTTTTGAACAATTCCCAACCGATTGTTCAGAAATCGAGCCCGAAATCAGGGTCCTGATCAAGGACGGGAATGACATTGCCAGACTGCTTGAAACCCATACACTGCTAAAAATGGAGGGTAACAGCTCCTTAGACACAGAGCATCCCGTAAAACAACACCTGAAAAATCTGCAGAGGCATTTGGAAGGCGATGAAAGCTCAAGAGACACCCAAAATGTGGATCGAAGCCCCCAAATATGCTGGTGCAGCCATCGTGAATCTATCCTAGAGCGCTGAAAACCCTGCACAAAAGAAATAACAGGCCATCAATTTACCAGATATATAGATGTGGAGATTTAAAAACCAATTTATGCCTAAAACGATATAAAATAACCAAAAAATATCACTCACCTAGCATTTGCCCACGTGGGTCTCCATAGAAACATAACCATACAAATAAACATTAATAAACTAATATATCATATGGTTTTATAAGTGTTATGCTAGAAAGCGATGTATTAGACAACTAATAATAGAAGACCAACATCTCCCCCAACCCAAAGATCTTGCAGGTCCCTCTGCAAGAAAGTCTCATACAACCAGATTTGGAACTCAAAGGAAAGTATGATAGAACTAAAGTCTGATTTTGCAGACTTTACTCATCATTCCCGCATGTAGTAGGTCAGATATGCTGATGAACATCGGTGGTGATCAACAATCAAGTGTTCCAGGAGCAAAAATTGCAACCAGAAGGACTTAATCCAAAACAAATCATGAGAAAAATACATAAAGATGATGGCACAAAGCTGAGAAACTCAGCATCTAAAATAGAACAAAGTAGCCCTCATTAACGGCCTTGCCATCCAAAAACTCAAAGAAGTAACCATGGCCCAAATCCAAATTCAGGGCCTTCTTGGAAAGTCCAGCTACTAGAGAATTATGCTCCCGAAAAACGTGGTTGAAGATCACCTGAGGAGCCATGTGAATCAAATATCTTATATCTTTGCACCAAGGCATCAGAAAAGAACATCAAATGCCAACAGTCGATTGAGCCATGAAATAACTATCAAGGAGTCTTCATAAATTAACGGAACTGGAACAGCTAACCGCATCACACTTAAAAACCCCAATTGCAATAAAACAAGGTTATGATTTTTATTACAGGCTGCCAATCAATAATAAAGGATGAAACATAAAAGAAAAACTGTGATATATCAATTAAATGAATGCCAAAATTATCATGATAGTTCATAGCTCATCAATGTTTTATATTAATGGCAAAAACATTTAATTATAACCATAAACCTCAATACATAGCAATTAAAACTTACCAAATCATGCCATGTACATTACCTTTACCAGCAGTTTTACCTTTGCCATATCAATTTGCAAAAATTTCTATTCCGGTACCTCATCCAGCAGTCTATCCAATACTTCAGCCAATGTAAACACAACAGTGTTTTCATATTGATAAAGGTAAACAAAAGTTATCAGCATCTTGAGCAGCAGCTGTGCTATTCAAGTAAAGGCTCTCACACAATAATGTTAAACCATTAACTTTCCCAATATGCAATATTTAAATGAGTTAATAAACAAATAAACTGAATTGAAATTTGTTTAACCAAAATAGTTTATAGTTTTAAACCAGAACAGTTTATAGTTTAATTACCTCATTTTCAACTTACTGCTGCTCATAATCACACAAGAAACCAAACTAGGTCATGAAATCGATTTTTATTAACAATACGAAACAAACAATCAGAATGCAAACCTCAATCAAGCACCCTTACTCCTATGTAATTACAATGCTCAAACACTCATAAATGCAAACTTTATTCTTGCCATTCATACATAACTATTTCCACCAAGACATAGGCCATAGGACAAAAAGGAATGCTAACAGAAGCTAATGGGATGGTGGTCCTCTTTGACCCAGCTTCACACAGGATAGCTTGAGTAGTGACAAAAACTGTACTGAAATCTTCAGCTATGTTCAAGACTTAGAAAATATCAGGCATAAACCTTTTTTACAAGAATCAGGTAACCCAAAATGCGGAACAGCTGGAGATGATTATCAATTGGCTATCAGTTAACTTTTTCAAGGAGTTTATTAAATTTCATTTAACCACCCTTATGACCTCTCTTTTACCTTTACGTAGGTACATCATTCATATGGACAAGTATAGATGAGGCTGTGAAAGGAGACATTAGAGTCAGAACTCACTGCCAGCAAGCCCGTTCAGTACTCCGGTGGGGTAACTGTAACATCTAAGAAGCTTCTTCCCCAGGCAGATGCCCCATTGCCAACAGGCCTGTTCAGCACCCTGATGGGTTTGCCTGTTCATACCACAGGTCGATACCCGCTGCCAGCGGACCTGTTCAGCATCCCGGCGGGTTAACCTCTTGCACCCTTTTTCTATCAGAGGCTCTGGTCCCAATTTCACCTTAAAGATAAAATTTATGATTTGCTCAGGCATAGATGAGTGGGGGAGCAGCTCTGAAAACCATCTAGGAGTGGGATGGTACCATAATTGGAAGAGTATTCTTTGTACATGCCTATAAAAATTTGCCCAGATGAACAACTAACCTTTGCAACTGTAAAAAGTGAAAATCACAAAGTGGCTGTACAACAATATATATATACATATTAAGTATTATATCAGCCAATAGATAATAACCCCCAAACTGCCCAGCCCTGGATACCTTTTCCAAAAATGCTGCCTGTCTTAAAAAAAAATGATTAATGCCCATAGCTGCTACTAAAGACAATTCCCTCGCTCCATCTAGTGTGAAACCAGGTCAAATGGTCCTAGCAACCCATAAGTTCATAAGCAAAAACACTTTGGAAAGCTTAAAGCACTGATGTAGGCAATGCCTGGTGGATAAGTACTCATATGAATAGCCAGAATAGTTCTGAAAAATATGACAGCACACATACATTTACCTGATACAGACATTCTGATTACTAGTGCAGCCCAGAAATTACCCAATTATACAGTCTCTTGCCAAAAAACAATCATGGCTGAAAAATAGAAATAATAACGAAAGACTTCCCTGTTGTGTTCAAAACATCCTGAGCTTGAAAAGAATATCTGCACCCTTCAAAAAGAAATCTAATAAAACAAATTTCTGTACATATATACAAAACAATTTTATTGAATGTTATTATGAAGAAGTGGGAGATGAAGAAGTCATTCTTTCACCTCCTACCAGCTCTAGTTCCAATTGCTAACTCACATTATGAAGGAACTCTTGCTTAAAAAATGTTTGTGATATACCTTTAACCAATGTAACCTGTCCATCACCAAGTGGTCTTATATTTACAGAACAGTCACAATTTCATATTACCTTCTAGCATTTTTCCCTGCTATGGACTGCTGTTATAATAAATTTTATGAAAGTATGGGCTGGAGAGAAGGTCTAAAGTCTGGTTAAAGATCTTATCATTTTATTGAAAAGAAAGAAAAACAATGAAGTTGCATTAATTTCTAAACTAAACATGCAACCCTTTTTATTTATATACATATTTTCCTATTCTACTTAAGAAGAAAGAAAACGTTTCTATTCAAGTATAAGAATTCTTCCAATGTAACCAAGTGCGAAGTAAAATTAAAAATATACCTTTATCCACATATGAAAAAGTTGTTGCAATGATTACCTGGAGAAGGAGAACCAACTAACTTACTTGCTTTTGCAACAAAAGGCGTTGAAGGAGGAAATGGTGTTGTAGTCTGGTTGCCTCTTGGAACCAACTTTCGAAGTAGTCCTGGTACTCGCCTCCCTTAATCATATCAAGCAGATCCCCTTCTTCTAATTGATTGATTTTGGAAGTACATGGAGGATTTGCTGATACCTCCTCAATTTCCAGCTACTTCCCATCGGATGTAACACCCAAGTTGTCAATTTCCTCTGCAATTTGGCAAGGAATGTCTTTTGGTGGCTCTTGGGACTTTGGTTCATTTGTTATGTCAGGAGAGGTAGATAAACTCTTAACTGCTGTCAGTATGTGTTCTACCTGATAAGAAGAACTCCCAACTGCAGCTAGGATTTGAGAAAGTTTTCCCAAATTGATGGTTACTTCTGCATCCATTTCTGTCAGTTGTTTTGTTCATGTTTCGCACAAGGATCGATGTCTGGGTCTCTTACAGCACCCGAGTTTTTATTTTTATTTGATTCAGAGGTGTTTTAAATGATTCTAATCAAGACTACATGCTGCTCTTGCATAAAATGAAACACTCTTGAAATTAAATTGCAGAAAGTAAACACACCCAAAATTGCAAAAAGAAAAACACATTTGCATGAAATTAAATTGCCAGAAAGTAAACACGCCTTACAGGAAAAGTAAACACACTTTTGCAGCAAAATAAATCAAACAAAAAAAAAACAAACACACTTGCAGGAAGGAAACAATAAGGGTTTGGGGCAACCCACTAAAGTGGATGCGGCAGGCTGTTACCCCATGGGAATCCCATAGGGAGGTCGTCTTTGCGTCTTAACGTTTCCCCTCCACCTTGTTGTATAATGTAAAAGGATCCTATCTACCTGAACTTCTCAGTCTAAGAAAATAGAAATGAGCAAAATACCAGCTTACCTTGGAGCAACTACCCAGAAAACGGCCAACACCAAATCTGGCAAAACCATGTCTGTTCCGGAAAGGATTTCTCCACATTCGTTCAGAAATTCTAAAAACTGCTCGTGGTTAGGGGTAAATAGGGCCATTTGTGAAGTGGGTTTCGAACCGTTTTGAACAATTACCAACCGATTGTTCAGAAATAGAGCCCGAAATCAGGGTCCTGATCAAGGACGGGAATGACATTGCCAGACTGCTTGAAACCCATACACTGCTAAAAATGGAGGGTAACAGCTCCTTAGACACAGAGCATCCCGTAAAACAACACCTGAAAAATCTGCAGAGGCATCTGGAAGGCGATGAAAGCTCAAGAGACACCCAAAATGTGGATCGAAGCCCCCAAATATGCTGGTGCAGCCATCGTGAATCTATCCTAGAGCGCTGAAAACCCTGCACAAAAGAAATAACAAGCCATCAATTTACCGGATATATAGATGTGGAGATTTAAAAACCAATTTATGCCTAAAACGATATAAAATAACCAAAAAATATCACTCACCAAGCATTTGCCCACGTGGGTCTCCATAGAAACATAACCATACAAATAAACATTAATAAACTAATATATCATATGGTTTTATAAGTGTTATGCTAGAAAGCGATGTATTAGACAGCTAATAATAGAAGACCAACAATTATGTGTTTTGATGAATAAGTTAAAAGTGGTTTTAAATTGTTAAAAGTTAATAATATTGATTCACCCCCCCGCTCTCACTATTGTCCAATATTCTAACAATAAAGTGCACAAAAATGTGCATATTTAGTAATTCTATCAAGAACCACCATGCTTACACTCTTTCCTTCGGACTTTAGAAAACCTAAGATAAAATCCATCAATACCTATTCCCACCTTTTTCTTTGAATGGAAATTGGTTGTAGGAGACCTAGGGTCTTAATTGTTACCACTTTATTTTTTTGAAAAACCAAACATTCTATCACAACTTTTTGAACATCATTTTTAATACCATCCAAAGAAAATTATTTATTTACCCTATGGTAGGTTTTTAAGAAACCTAAGTGCCCTCTTATCATTGAGGAGTGGAATTAAAAAAACCCCAAACCACATTCCCATACTTAGGATATATTTATTAATATTCATTATTAATTTCCTAGGTTATAGACTAGGTAGTTGGCCTCCACTTGCAGTTCTGGTCAACACTTTCCATGTTTACACCCGGGAGTGTCTTACACGGATTCTAGATAAGATTTTGCTGTTCTAGACTAGGTAGTTGGCCTCCACTTGAAATTATAGTAAACACTTTCCATGTTTACACCCAGGAGTTGCTTACAGAGATTCTAGATAATATTTTTCCAACTATACACAATTCCCAGATTAGTAACTGTGCATTTCTCTCCTTTCACAATTTTAGACTATTTTTGCAGTTTTAAAGTGGAAAGGGTAAAATTTAGTAACATGGAAACTCCCTTTCTTTTACCCAACTCATACTCCATCCTTTTCTCTCCTTTTTGGTATGATTTATTTGAATTTCCATCACTCATTATATAACATATGTCACCTATAAAATTCATGACCTCCTTGACATGAAAGTGCTTTATACACCTAAGGGGTTTTAGTAAGCTTACCTTATGAGCTACTTTGAGTTGATTATTTGGAAATTCTATTGTTCCTTGATAAGAATGTATTTAATATCTAATAATATCAATAGTTAATGAATCAATTATCATTCATTGACCATTCCTTAATGTGTGTTCATCATTCTTCTTCTCTCCTTGTGCTAATTCTCTGCAATTCTCTATGAGGTTGATTGTGTGCCTAGATCCTTAACTAGTTTGTAGAATTCTTTCTACCATCAAGGATTTAGAATAATGACATGGTATCAGAGCCTAGGATATCAAAGCTATGGCATGGTATCAAAGCTATTAGATCTCATTAATTAATCCTCCTTTTCATATTTGCAGGTTTATTTTGTAGGTACAACTTCAAATGGATTCAAGAGTATCAATTCCTCTTCTTACTCCACCCACAGTTTATTCAGAGTGGAGATTGAAGATGATTTCATGTATAAAGAGACAAGGTCTCTATGATGTTTCTATTGGAGCTAGTAAAGAGGCTTATGAAGAGATAAATGACTAGATGAATGACTTTTATAGAGATTTTGCAGCTATGTGTTTGGCTATTTCTCTAAGCATACACTACCTTGTTGATTATGTTGATTACCGAAAGGATCTCTGGACAAATTTGGACAGAGGTTTGGGAAAGCACAATAAGGATCATTCTAGCCATTTGGAGAGTGCATATAGAACCTCAGTGGTTTCTATTTTTAAATATATCTCAACCTCTACAGTCTCTGATGAATTTGTTCATGATGAAGAAGTATCTCATACAGTTCCTATTGCTACCTTTCTCTTTGATTCAAATGCTTCCTCTTCCTATCAAGAGGAAAATATTGAAGAGCCATATTGTTATGTATCTCTTGAAGTTGAAGATATTTATTCATCTTATTATTATGTTAATGATTGAAAAGAAGTGACTATTGGAGCTACCATTACCATTGTTGAAGAAGAACTCTCCTTTCATCAATTTTTCTCCATTCTATCTTCAAATGATGATTGTGAAGGTGAATTGCTAGTTTCTGAACATCCTGTGCATGTGTCTCTTAAATATGATGTGAAAACTGATAATATTTTGGATGTTTTGAAGGATGAATCAATGTGTGAGAGAGTTGCAAATGCACTCACTGATTCAGATCTGATTCCTTAAACCTATTACTACATGTTGACTAGCACATCGTTTCACAATTCAACTGAAGATGGAGACACTACCAAAGTATTGGAACACTTTGAAATATTGTTCCTGACATTTAGATATAATAGAACATATTTGGATCTGATTTCATATCAAATTTCATGTCCAAAAATATTTTGGAACCTTTGTTCATCACTCTTGGAGTTGCTACAACCTTTTTTGGTTCGAAGTTTCAAGACAATTCATATTTGCTTAGAGCTTATTTCACTTTACATAGCTCAAAATTACTAGCTCAAGCATCAAAAGTCTCATTTGTACCTGATATTAGTATGATCTTCAAGTCTATTGAGAATCCACTTATTCTCTTACGTCAGTTGATATCGGTTGTTCTACATGGTCTCGATTTACATCCTGCAGTTGTTTATGTTCCTGATCCAATTGAGCAGATTTCTCTTCTTCCCAAGAAGAAGTTACCTCCAGACATTTGATAAAGCATCATATCATCTTGAGTTTGGAAGAGAAACATCAGCAGTAGTTCATAATTTTTTTTTTACCTTCCTTGTCTTTTCTTGAGGGAGGAGTTTCCCCATGTGGTTTTTCCTCTTTCCTCAATTCTATGGACAAAATAAATTGTAAAGGGTGACCATAACCTTGTTGTTGGGACCTACATACCTATATATCTATGATATATTTCTGATATTTCACATAATTCAGGCTTAAGTGGGGGTGTTGGAATAATAAAAAACCCATTCCCATACTTAGGATATATTTATTAATCTTCATTATTAATATCCTAGGTTCTAGACTAGGTAGTTGGCCTCCACTTACAATTCTGGTCAACACTTTCCATGTTTACACCCAATAGTGCCTTACAAAGTTTCTATATAAGATTCTATGACCCATATATACTTCCCATATTAGTAATTGCGCATTTCCTACCTTTCATAGTTTTATACTATTTTTGTAGTTTGAAAGTGGAAAGGGTAAACACTAGTTACATTGAAGATTCCTATCTTTTACCTAGCTCATTCTCCATCCTTTTATCTATTTTTTGGAATGATTTAGTTGAATTTCCATCAATCATAAGATATCCTATATCACCTATCTAATCTGTGACCTCCTTGACAGGAAAGTGCTTTATGCACCTAAGGGTTTTTTCTGGTTTTAGTAAGCTTTCCTTATGAGATAGTTTGTGTTGCTTCTTTGGAAACTCCGTTTTTCCTTTATAAGGATGTATTACCCATGTAATAATATCAATCATTCATGAATCAATTATCATTCATTGATAATTCCTTAATGCATGTTCATCATTCTTCTTCTCTCCTTATTCTAATTCTATGCAATTCTCTATGAGGTTAATTGTGTGCCTAGATCCTTAGCTAGTTTATAGAATTCTTGCTACCATCAAGGATTTCAAAATTTTGACACTCCTATCAGTGAGGAGTGGAATTCAAGAATTACCTTTTTCTTGAGCTGGGAACTATTACCAAGATATACATGATCCTTATACCATAGAAAGTCATCTTCCCACCTAAATGTATTAGAGGCACTAGGATCCTGCTGCAATTTTGAATGAATGTCCATATTTCTTCGTCATTTTTGCATTCATCCCTTACTTCATCTATCCAATATAGTTGGATGATCAAGATATCATAGATTAATGCTTCAACATCCTCATATTTCCTGGAGAGTGCATATGCAACAATATTTTTCTTACCCTTTTTGTAGATGATTTCAAAGTCATATCCCAACATCTTTGCCACTAATTTTTGTTGCTCTTCTAAGGATATAATTTGTTCCAATATTTATTTAAGGCTATCTTGAAAAATTTTAACCTTGAAATGTCTCCCTATAACTTAGGGGTTCCATTGCTTCAAGGCATGCATTATTGCTAACATTTCCTTCTCATAAATGAGATTTTTAAAGCTATTTTCCTTGATTGGATGACTTGAGAAGAAAATAGGTTGTCCTTCTTGCATTAGTACAAGTCCAATTCCATTTCATGAATCATCAAATTCCACAATAAATTCTTTTGTGAAGTATGGTGTTTCCAAAACAATATCTTTACACATTGTCTCTTTGAGTTGTTGAAAAGCTTGAGTTTCCTCTGAAGTCCAAGAAAACACATCTTTCTCCAGTAATGTTATTAGAGGAGTTGTTATTCTTCCATAGTTCTGAACAAATTTGTGGTAGTTCCCTGTCAGACCAAAGAATCCCCAAAGATTATTCAGGGTTTTGGGAATCAACTAGTCCATCATAGATTTATTTTTTTAGGGTCTACCTTGATACCTTAATGAGATACAATATAACCCAAATACTCCACCTCCTTTATCCCAAAGAAACATTTTGAGGGTTTTACACACAGTTCTTAATACTTTAGTAGTTGTAGTGCCCTTTAAACATGTTAAACATGTTCTTCCCAAGAATTTCTATAGATTATAATATCATCAAAGAATACTGGTACACATTTTCTAAGGAAAGGCTTGAAAATTCAATTCATCAAACATTAAAATGTGGAAGGCATGTTTGTGAGACCAAATGGCATGACCAAAAATTCATAGTGACCTTCATGAGTTATGAATGTTGTTTTTGGGATGTCTTCATCCTTCATTTGAATATAATGATACCCAAAATGAAGATCCAACTTTGTGAAGACAACTGCTCCAAGTTAAACTTCATCTAACAATTCATCATGATAGGAATGGGAAACTTATCTTTAATGGTGATCTTGTTGAGCTCTCTATAATCAGGACACATACTCCATGATCCATCTAGATTGGGTACAATTACCACTGGTGCAGAGTAAGAACTTTGGATAGGCCTAATTATTCCATACTCTAACATTTCAACAACCATATGCTCAATTTAACTCTTCTGGATATAGATATATTGGTAAGGTCAGATGTTAGGAGGAAATCTACCTGGAATTAAGTGGATAGCATGATCAAAGTATTGAATAATTGGAATACCGTTTTTCTTGATATTTACCAACTGACTAAAGAAGGTGTTGCTATTTATATCCCCATAATGTGCAATCAATTATTTTGTGAATATAGACCAAGAGATAATAGAGTCCTTTTCCTGTCACAAAGCCATTGGTACTATACAAATTGATCAGGTTCTAAATATAAGGATGCAATAGTTACCTTTTGCAAAGTGGGTACCTGTTGTATATCAAAGAACTACTCCATCTGAAAAATCCACATGATTAGATCCTTTCCATCAATTTTTATCATGTCAATCTTGGTGATAAAGTAGTTCCTTGGACTTGAATTGAACCCATGACGTTGTAGTGAATCGTCAACTTTTGAGTGCTCCAACTTCTTACTCTCCAATTGTTTTTAAATTTTATCCATACATGACTGGAATAAGTCCTATTTTTCCTCCTTATCCTCTTCTTGAGTAGATACATGAGGAATAAATCTATGTTTTATATCCTTAATGAATTCCTTCAAGTCTTAAAGATATTATTTTCTATCCATCCCTTTGATATCATCTTTACTAGCCATCCTTTTGAGATCCTATTTAATAGCCATCCCTTTGAGATCCCCTTTAATAGCCATATTATTTTCTAATTTATCTAAGTAATCCATTTTCACATTTCCTTTAATCATATCTTCCAACTTGGACACTCTAAAAGATATGTCTTTGATTTCATTATATGTCAGGGATGAATCTTCTAGGGGTTTGAGTGGAGTGTGATTCTTTCCGCTTCATTTTGGTTTCATTTTGTACAATAAATATGTATCACACCCTAGGGTTTATCACAAATAGATCCTTATACTCAAAGCTTTAAAAATGCAAAATGATGTACCTTTTTCAAACCCTGATTAAAAGAGTTTTTTTTATGGTTGACTTGTAACTAAGGTAAATTTTGAATTTTGAATCTTCTGGGTTTGAACCTTCGTATTGTGGTACCTTGATTTTTCCTCTTTCCAATTCCCCAAGTTTGACCTACTTTGGATGTTCCAAAATGTTTTATTGCAAATATCCCAAAGCTTCTTATTTTTGGCATGTCTAGAAGAGAGAACTTGTACGATATTCCACGTGTCCAATATTGGTTTTTTGTAGTTGAAACTTATACCAAAGATACCTTGGTTCATATTATTTCATATGCAATTAGTCTCATTCAATTTGGATCGTGGATTCCTCAGACATGACCTTTTTCCCTAGAACACCTTTTTAGACTAGGTTTTGGACTAGTAAAAAACCCTAGATTCCTCTGTAATTATCTACAAAACTATAATGGATCGAGATATGAATTTTTTACTAGAGATATTTAGGCCCAATTTAGAAGTGATTTTTCATCCTATATCTCTAAATCATTTTATAAAAATATTTGTAGAGAAAATTACAAGATGACTCATTTTGTAGAAGCCAGTCCCGAGGAAAGAGATATGATACCAAATTTTATGCAACCAAGTCCCATAAATAGCATAAAAAGAGCATAAATAAACAAGAAGAGATTAACCCACGCCTTAATAATAAATAACAAAGATAAATAGCAATCCTCTTCAAGGGAGGAACATCCTTACACAATGTACTGAGGACACAAGACAAGACAAGATACAATGATGACTAAAATGAGAATATATCCTTCCTATATATATGAGACAACGATATACAATAAGGACTAATAGACCCAAGCCGACATAAATAATATGTAATGCATCACAATATAGGGGGTAATGCACCACACTATATGGGTTAATGTGTCATCATTAAGGGCTTAACATATATTGATTATCAATAAATGCTTGAGCCAATTTTAGTGTGCCTCAAATTTCTAGTGGGATTTATTTCTTCATCGCTCGTAGGGGGTGATACTTTCATTAGTTGCATTGTTTGGACCATTATTCATTTTGTTCCTCTTGAACTTCTAATCACAAGCATATAAATAAGTGCAATGAGTATAACAACCTACATAATATAATATACTTGATTATGGAAATCAGTAAACTTACCACACCAACCAATGCTTCATGAATAATTTAATTATTTTGAATTCATACTTCATGTTTTCTTCCAACATCTCTTTTGTTGGCTCCGCTCTTTCCTTGCTGCTGGTCGCATGTTTAGAATAGGTTTCTTTTTTTCGTTGTAATACCCTAGTTTTAACCCTTTGAACTTGATCTTGTTTATATTGTAATTATTCTTTTATTTATTATGTGTTTCTAAACATAATGATATAGATATGATTGATTATGATTAGTAACAAACATGATCATTGTAATATTGATGAAAGTTTCCAAGGCTAACTAATGTGGAGGACATTGATGGAACTATGAGTCCACCAGAGGGAAAGGTAAGAGGGTCAAATGTGGGAATGAAGAGGGGTTTTGAAAACCTTGACAATATTCTCTACCCTATTAGCCTCATATTTTAACATGGGGGTGGAATTCTACAGTGTAATAACCTATGGTTGGGAGGAAATCAGTCCCCCCCATAGTCAATTGCTTTGGAGCTTCATTTTGGGAAAATATAAGTGTAATTTATTTTTCTTTTTTATTATGAATACAATATTGTATGATGAATAGTGTAATTTATTATTTTTATGAGTATTTTCTATGTAAATCCTATAAATGATGATGAGAAAATGATTGATGTGTACAATCAATTAGTTTGCAAATCTGTGTGGAAATTCTTTGGAAACCCTTGTATGATAAGTGTTTGAAACATGACTATGCAAGAAAAGGGTTTCCACATCCTTTTAATATCGATTTTATGTAAGTTATGGTCCCCTTGGTACTTCCTAGCAAGTTGTTAACAAGTTTAATTTTGAAAATATTATAAATCTAGTACCTCTTTCTTATAGGGCCACCTTGTCATCCTAGTTACCTTTTGGGTAAAAAAGTTTATTTTTTTGGGATGCATTTTATTTTATTATTATATAGGTTTAATATATGTATAAATATTTCATTACTAAAATCCAATCAATGGTTTAAAGTGGAAGAACTCTTGTATCTTTAAAAGTGGTAATTTTCCTCTATTTTGAGCATTGTCGGATTGTGCATAACAGTCTATAAATATTGACCATTATACAAAATAATACTTAGTGGGTGCATATTAATTTTTGTGTGTAGGTTCTAGACATCCATTCTAAAACTATCCCCAAAAATATCAAATACCAAATTTGTCATTTTGGAGGTATTAACTATGTAACATGGACCCTTTCTTGGTTATTTTGGGTTTTCTAAGGTATAAACACACATTGCTTGAAGGAAAGAAAAATTTACACACAAGTTTCATGAAATAAAGGATAATTTACACTCTTATACATTTTTCTTAACTTAGTAACACTTATGTGCACTTATTGTAGTGGCCTAAATGGACTCCTATTGAAGAAATTTGGGTTTAGAGATATATTAAAGGGAAAGAGGGTGTTAAGCCTAAGGAAGGTTGTGATGCACCTAATGAATGATTTTATGATGTAAAATGATGTTTTTGAATATTACATAATTCATATATATTTATTTCTTATCTTCCCTGAATAATCATTGCATGGAGGATGTTTTCGCAGAACGCCCAATTAAAAAATCACCTATATATGTTTATAGTGGAGGTGGATAATGGAGGCTAATGACCGAAGGTTTTTATGGATGTTTTGTCTCCAATTCACTTCTTTGCTACAGAAATGTTGGTGTAATTGATGATTTATATAAGCATAAAATAGTTTAAATGAAAAAAACAATTACTTAAACAAATAAAAACAAAACAACCAGTGCTCCTGAATTAGACATCCGCACCGGTATATTTGAAAACCACACACCCTAATTTTTTATTTTATTTTTATACAAAAAATTGAAAATATATTTTAAAATAATCCAGCATGATGTATCGACCACAATTCACTCCTGTATTTATCTTTCCATATGTGCACTAGATCTAGTGAGACATACATGACACACTATTATTGGTGTGTTTGAGTAGACGGGAAGCACTGTATATGATAGATATTTGAAAGAAATGTTTGTTTTTTGTTTTTGCATTAGTGAATTATGTAGAGAAATGCCATAGGTGCTTTAGGTATAATACATATGCACTGTTTCTAATGCTTTCGTATTAATACACTTACATCACCTACAATGTGTTAGTTTTAATTTGTATGCACTATTTACAATGAGTTAGTTAAAACAGGGAAGCACCTTGCGTGGTGCACCATATTTGATTTACATACACCGATGATGAAAATGTTTTTTGACCCATAAAATTATTAAACAAATTCTAATAAGTATTTCATCTACTTGTTTTGTATGTATTTTTTATTTTATTAAAATAATTAATGATGAAATTTGTATGTAAGTCAAGGTCATACACCACCACTTCCTTTAATCGAATTGTATAATTTCAATCGGGTATTGAAATATCGAAAGAGGGAGAGGGATTGATTTCCTCGTCCTGTTATAGAAATGACATGACAATTTTTATTTGAGGTTGTCCCCCTCAAGTCATGATGATGCTACTTCACTCAAAGGGATCATAATAGACATGACTTAAGGGTTGTTCCCCATATTTGGTACCATCCCACAAAGAAGGATTTTTATTTCACTACAAGATTATCTATGAGGGGGTAGGACTTTCCCCATTTTCTACTACATGGTGTTGTAGCTAATCCATACTAGTTGATGTATGTACAATCATTTATCAATATGGATATTAATTTCCCTAGCGAGTTCCAAGTGAGTGGGGCTAACTGACACTACACACTTTATGAACAGAGGAGGCCAAGTGCTTGAGCCTATTCGTTACCCTAATAACATACCGTATCAGTAATGGGAAACCCATTATCTTCACTATGGTTTATTATGTAGAGAATTTACTACAAAGTACTAGGTTAATCAGGAGGGTTGCTAGTTTTTTATGACATTTTTTTTAGCTTTAAGCCACTATGGTAGGGGAGACAACTTTTCCCATTCGCATAAGAGCTATTTGCTCTATTTTTTTAGAGTTTTTCAGTGAATTGACCCATGTTTGGGCCCACATTTGATTGCATGCCAAATAGGCTAATGAATTATGCGTGTATTCACATATGGGGGTAGAGTCTTCCCAAGAGGGGACTACCCAATTTTATGTGTAGGGTGCCAAGTGCAGACATTTGAATCCTCTCTGGAATTGTTTAATGAAAAGAGTCTTAATGGGATTTTTTTTACATTGCTTTTGAGATGTATAGATGTTTGAATTTTGTGATATGTGAGAACATTGTTGGCATGTGTATCTTTATTTTTTTGTGATGCAATAATACGTTGATATTTCATAAGCTTTTTTTTGTGTCCATTTCCTATAATTAGGGAGCCAATGTGATGCAATAATACATCGATATTTCATAAAATTTATGTAGGGCCTTGAAAATGACACATTTTATGACACCATTTAATCATTTGTTGCTCACTTTTCCATTACCTTCGTTGCTTTCATTACTCATGATATTCCTGTAATTGTCCATTTTTACCCCATTTGAGCTAAATATGATATGCACGCACTAAAATGATTAATTTTCCATGTTATGATGATTAATTAGGATATAAATTGTGTTTCCTAACTTATTTATAGATTTTACACATGTCACTTGTCATTTTCAGCATTGAGTTACTAGAACTTTCCATTCCAGTAGTCAACCCTTCGTTGCACCTAGCCATTTTTCTATAGGAACTTGGCAATCCAATAGCTAGTAGTAAGCCTGCAATTATAGTAGTCAACTGATTTGACTAAGTTGTGGCTCCTCTCCATGAATTTGGGATTATGGATCTCATGTATTATCATCCCAATAACCTCTTTAAACAAAATTAGATCAAATACAAGATTTTATTATGTGGAGATTCATATATTTTGGATCTAAAGATTATTATTGGTGATGAGATCCACTTATTTTGGATATGATCTTATTATGATGTAACCTATTCTCCTTTGATATACATGTATAAATATGACATATATAATTTATCTAATATGTTACATGTTATAAATGATATATTAGAGGTTAGAGAGTGAGAGGTTGGAGAAATATCATTTTACTCCCTGTAATCTTTTGATGTTGGAATAGAGAAGCTTGTTGCTTCATATTGTGAGCTAGTACTGTAGTCCTCTTTGGAAGTGTATGCCAAGGGAGGAAGGCCCCCCTTCTATGGTAAATGCTTCCCAACTATTTTTCTTTCTGTTGTGTGATGTTATTTCAATAGTTCTTCATTCCAATTCATGTCCATTTATTTATGTTCTTTCACTTACATTTCCAGCAAGGTGGTTTGATGGATCCCTTAGTGCCCTCAATTCTTGAGAATCCATTAACCCAAGAAGTACAATAATTTTTTTGAAATATCACATTGCTTGAACCTATGTCATATCAATGATCTGGTTCTACTTTTTATGCAATGTGTGGTTTTAATTTCATGCCTAAGTAATTTACTTTGTTTGTCCAATTGATTTGGTTACACAAGGGATGGTTGTTTCCTAGACACTCTGATAATTTTAATTGTTTGGAATATATAGAGTGAATCTCATACAACCTAATAAGTACCTCATTGATCGGACTGTTGATGTTCCTAGTTAGAAAGTGACCAATTAACTCCTACTTTTTCATATACTTTGCACAATACCTTGTTAGTTTACTGACCCTTGTTGATAATTTATTTGAGGTCAAAAAATCAATTATGTTTCCCAACATTTTGGTGCCATTACCAAGGAGGTGTTAAAGAACTAGGGCCTAGTTGGTTTCTCATATAATCTTTTCTAACAGATTGTCCATATCCAAAAATATAAGGAGTTAGTTTGGTAAGACGATAGATAAGAACCTATGAACCAATACGCTTTAATGGGTACAAAATATCTCTAGATTTAGAATATCCTAATACTAGATGAATTGGTGCATCAATAATTTGGTTTCTAGTCCTTTTAGTTCAGTTTGATGCATGGAAGAGGGAATATATTCATGTAGAGAACTTGGTGATTGCAAGGTATTAGAGCATGAGGATTCTAAGTACATACTTTGCTTTGGAGTTTTCTTTGATTTCAATGTTTCTTCGCTTTTAGTTTTTCTTGCATAGAAGATGTATTTTTATAATAAAAATAATACCTCCTCTACACTAATCCATGTGTGAGACAGGGATCACTGGCTAGCAGAAAAAAATTGAAGTATGCTTAAGGAGTTGTTGAGTAAGGAAGATGTTACTCTAGGATATCTCTTGCATCCTTACAACAATAGTGAATGTTTCTGCATCAAAGGAGGAACAGATCTTGACATTCATAAGGAACATCTATGCATCAAAGGAAGGAATAGAGGACCAAAAGGCCCATGAGAGGAAATCAGATTTAGCATTCCTCCTCAATTCTCCTAGTAGAGATGGAGACGAGGATAAATATATATGGACAACATCAAATGAAGATCAATATTCATAACCCAAAAATGAAGAGTCTATTGGTATCTTGTACCTGGATCCTTTGCGCAAGAGAAACATATTTCATGATATGCAAAGTATGACAAAGAGAGGGAATTCAAGTAAGTGAAAGTGAAGAGGAATACATAGGGTCATGTGACTACATTGAATATTGGTTCCTAACAATAATCAATCCATAGAACCACTCCCTTATTCAACATCTCTTGATTCAAAATCAAATAGATCAACTGACCTCTCATATCTAGACAACCATTACGGTACATTTTTCATATTTTTATATGAGTCTATTTTCAATCATGTTACGTACATATTTCCATTGGAAGTATGCCTATACTTGAGAAAAAAGTTTTCCTTCTTCTCATGTAAGGTAGGGTATTGTATAAAAGCTTGAATAAATGTTGGCTTAGATCCAAGTCTAGTTCAACATCCTAGTTTTTAAATAAAAAGGGGATGATGCCATTCCTATTGGCATATCTCTCACTAGATCAAATATCATGATTATCATTCCATATTGGTTTCAATAGTTTTTTATTATTTGTTGCATCCAATAAGATGTAGAGAAGAGTTTTTATATTTAAAGGCATATCTAAGTCATTTAGTCCAATAGTCATTTATTTGTAGTGCATAGAATACTTGTTCCTATAATAATAAATAGGTCATTCAACTCAACAAAATTTGGAGCAGCAAGGTTTTCTTAGATCTTCTTCAAGAAACTTCTTTATCATTGTAAGTAGGTCGATTAAAATATTCATTCTTGCAAATCATACCTTCTTCATTCAATATACAGTATTCAAAGGATGGTACCTACACATTAAGATCAACAATCACCCCATGCATTACATCAAATATGGTGAAGGTAAAAATTCATAAGCTAATTTTAATTCATTTCAAAAAGTTATGGTAATCTACCTATATAAACAAGGAACCAATTTACTATTGGAATTTTTATTTCCAGTAATATGCTAGTACATCCATTCAATCATATTAATACCATAATCGTCGACCAACAACCATAATGAGGAGATCGAAGTCTGAGACATCATTAACAAAATGGAACACTAGGGTTCTTACATTTCATTCCTTGTTTTGATACATTCAAATAGAGTCTTGATCACTTACACTATGTGGTCATGGGTTGATTGTTGGATTGAACTGAATGATGTAAAATGTTATGGATTGCTTTTTCTTGAAGATAATAGTTTTCTATCAGAGTTTTGGTAAGTATACAATAATTCAGTCTTCCATAATCCATTTCAAATATTGGATTCGCCATAGATGAAATTGATGACATGATCATTGGTTGAAAACTTCTACCTTCCCAAAACAAAGATGAAGACATGGACAAAATTTCTAAGAGATGCATGAAGAGGAAATTATGGGGAGAATGAACTGAATTGAAAGAAAATATGAGATCTGGAACTACTTAGCAAGAATGGATATATTTAAAGTATTATGCTCTGTTCAATCAACATCCAATTCCAATATGCAATTGCAAAGATGGGATGTCTCTCTAAATTACACTTTTAAGATCTGAGTTTCCAAACACCATTTCATGCTTGCACTTATGAAACTATTTCAGTGATTAAGGAAGATGGTTTCTTATGGGGCACTTCAAGTATAAATCTTCTATTATCAATGAAATAATTTCTTTTGTATAAACTCGCCATATGGTTGAGATCCATGGATGTAGAATTGGTGGTTTGAGATTGATTATTTATTTATGTAAACATATCATAAATCATAGTGCATATCATTTGTAAAATTTGGAAAGATAAAGATAGACTTTAAAGAAGAACTGTTATTTTTGAAGATGATTAATGAAGGTGAGTGTCGAGCCACTATCATAAAAAGAAGCCACCTGGATATTTATAGTAAGTGCACACATATCCAATGGAGATTGTAGTTTTGGGAATTATAATAGAGAATCCAAGGAAGGAATCTACAATTTCAATGATCATATGCCATTGTCATCCAATCAACAAAATCTTCATACATAATATGCTAAAATATATTCCTGTATCACAAAGCATTAATTTTTGGCATGCCTTGTGAGTCATGGTCTTATGTGAAGAGGGGGGTCCCTACCAGAAGTAGATGACAAACACAAGAAGTTACATTATGTGTATATTGAATGATATACCATATCATCGAAGGTCCAAAGCTTTGAAATTTCATTGAATGGAAAGCGTTCAAGTTGTTCACAAAAGGTATGCCATCTTGTATTATGCATGTGCATTAATGTGAAGATATGAAGTTAAAGGTTCTATGACCCTTACTTTGGAGGTGTTGGATCTCATATTAATTTGCATATGTTGCTAAAAAAATACAAATACCAATATCTAGATTCATTTTTGGGTAGATAATTAATATTTGTAGAAATGGTCCGATACTATTCAGATTTCCCATAGATGGATAATGTGTTCATCATAGATTCCAACAACAGGTTATTTCCAGTCCAATATCATCAACTACATATTATGTTTTGCATGAGGGAATGTAAGGTTTGAGTATGGGGGAGAAGATGGTGTCTTTTCCATTCAATGAAGTGTAGCAAGAGAGACACTTATGAACTCAAAGAAACATCAAGGGGAGACTTATCCATCCACAATTGTTTCTTGATTTCTTGTAGCTTGCCCATGCAACAAATAAATTGTTAAATGCTATAGAAGAGATTAGTATATGGAAACAAAGGCTTTTGTTTCAGGAAGAGGATCTACAAAT
>LPNX011070048.1:4187-42114 GCA_001517045.1 Pseudotsuga menziesii | reverse complement strand
AAGCAGCCAACAATCTTTATAAGATGAGAGAGAAGTCATTTCATTAAATCCAAGATTACAATGTGCAACAATACAAGAATCAGAAGCTTTACTAGCATCTTGGTCATGTTTCTTCTGGTTGTGCTTGTCTTTGATGGAGTCCCACGAATCCCAACACTGATTTGATGTGTGCCCAGTCTTTCCGCAACGCTTGCACTGCAAGTCTGATCTTTTGCTTCTGCCCCCTCTGCCTCTGAAATTTCTTCTTCTTCTGCCTCTCTCTTTGCCGCAATCTCCCTTGGAAGGGTCTTTGGATTGGTTTTTTTCCAGCTAGGGCAGCACCAATACTAGATGCCAAAGAGTGCATCTTTACAACTGTTAGTTTACAATAATAAACTTGATATGACAAAGAGAAAAACAATAACCTTGCAGGTCTACAGTCTCTGCCAAGGTGTACAATGCAAGCTTCAGGTGAGCATACACAAACTTCTTCAATATGTAATATATCAATCACTAGCTTCAAATATACAACAGCATTCCTTTTTATACAATGTGTGGAGGCACTGGAAGCTAATATATTAGTGTGCAAATGATATAAGTGCACAAAAAATTAAGCACCAGACTATATACCCTACAAAATCAAGTGATTAGCAGCAGCAATTATCATCAGCAATTCTCTGGATCACAGCAACAATCTTCACATTCAGCTCCACGCAGCTCTACTCAGGCAGCTCTTCAACTTGGTCGCAGATGTGATATGCTGACAGGTATTATGCAGTCTTCAATATATGATATCGATCACATAAGAATGTTTCAAATCTCAGCCTCCATTACACTCTCAAATCGCAGCATGCATTATATATGTCTTGCAGCATACAAGATAAAAGATACATTACATCATAGGTCACAGCATCATCGTGGGAGAGCCCACACGCACCGATAGGTTACTCAAAGGCACTTATAGGTCACAGCAGCATATATCACAAATTAGGGTTTGTGTATTTTCATAAATCTGATGTGACTCTGTATTCAAACAATACTTAATTGCCGTTAATGAGCGGACACCATTTTCAAATCTTCTCATAAATAATGACCATTTTCAAAACTTCACAATAGCCTATCGCCAAAAAATAATCAATCTATCATTTAATTTCTATTCAGAGCAGTCTCCAATCTTCAACGCAGGCATACGCAGTCTTCAAGTCGCAGTCTGCAGGCAACTAGCTCAACGCAGCATGTATGCAGTCTTCTCCACGCAGGTTCTGGCAAGTGCACAGCTTCACTGTGCTCAGGCTCTGGAGAAAAAAAAACTTGACTCTCCAACCTTCTCCAATACAGCACGCAGCACAAGATTACAACGCAACATATATTATTCTGACTGCAAATAGAATGTACCGCGCAGTCACAGCGCATTTCTCCACGCAGCAAATAATACTTCAACTCAACGCAGCTCCTCACCACGCAGTCTTTTACAGTTTTTTATTTATTTTTTATCCACGCAGGCTCTTCTGGTTCACTCCACGCTGGTCTTCAGTGCAGCACCAGGCAGTCAGTCTTCAACTCATCAGCCAACATGGAACGTGCAGCACCAGGCAGTCTGCAACGCAGCCTTCACAGGCAGTCTCCAATGCAGTCTTAAATGATCAAATCGCAGTCTTTAATCTTCAAACAATATCAATGGAGATCTCAGCATGTATACATCATCATTCTCCAGAAATCGCAGCCTCATCATGCAGGCAGCTTTCTCAGAAAAAAATTAGGGTTTTACTCAGAAAATTGGCATCAGAGGTAACTTCTCTCCACCAACCAGCCTCCAACGCAATCGCAGAAGCAGCAAGAACATATATCATGTAAGCATATCTATCATAGTGAATGCATCATTATATCTCCAAATCATTGTCTCTTCCCCACGCAGCACTATATTCTGCAAGGCGTGAATACATCACCGTGCTTCATCTTCTCCACCGCATTGTCCAGTCTCAACATGCACTTAGGGTTTGCGCAGCTCCAGATGCAGCAAATTTAATGGGGTCTCAATACACCAGCTACAACATATTCAATATTTAATCTCACACATCATATAGATAAATACTCTGATATTACAAGCAGAGAGCAAATATTACAGGCAGGTAATCCCCATGAGTATTATTTCCAGCACAGTCATTCAAGAGCTTAAAAACTCCAACGAATTACAGACATAAAATCACGGCATGATCAGTCTTTAAAATCGCAGTAGAGGCACACAATATGGTTGTCTGCCCTATGCACCAGTATTCAATATTCAAGAGATATATGATATATCAGTCTCCAACCAGCAGATATACTCAAATATACTCAACGCAGCAGTAATAGATCACAGAATGCAGCATAAACAACAGAAGATGAATGGAGAGCGTGGTTACAACTTAGGGTTAGGTAATTCAACAAATTTTTAGCAGAGAATAAACGTAGGCAGCTGGAGTAACGCATACATTGCATGTGACTCCACTGGCAGACTAATGGAGCAGTCTGGCAATGGACTGGCAAGCAGAATGCCAGGAATGGGCAGAAATGCAGCAGGAGTTATGGCAGACAGCCCTACTCTGATACCACTTGTTAGGTATAACTCCCGATTGATTATTCTATTCATGGCTAAGAATTCATTTATACATTCATGTGACGGTTTGTTTAACCTTCCGTCCAGCCTTTTCGGCTTCCAACTTTTCTGAAAACAGTGGAGGGAAGCTCCCGGAACAGGAAGCCCTAATTCTCCAATTTCTTTTGCAGAAATGCCTGTTACTGTTTCTGTGATATATCTAAAATTACTGCTCCTCTATGTTTGAAATTTCTTACTGAGGTAACCTCACATGTCCCTGATCCAACACCATAGGTTTCATCAGAATTGGTTTCACCATTTGGGATTTATGATCATTTTCCAAAGGTGACCTGTTACAGGACTGTTCAGAACAGCAAAGTTGTACAGAATTCCACATGTCACTGATTCATATTCTGAGTCATATCTTTGGAAAAATGAAATTATAGTCTGTGCCCTTTCCAGAACATCTTTAGGAATTCCATTTGTACCTCTGTAGCCCAACATATTGCAGATCTCCCCAGATGTCCTGTTTAGGGATGAATTCTGGAAGAGGATGGAACCCTAACTTGGAGAGATCATATCTCCTGGAATACAGTGAATCGGAGTCTGATTTTTGGACACAGGATTCATCAGGATTTTATAATCAGCCCCTGCAATTTTCAGCTTTTGAAACTTCGCCAATCTCAGAATATAGCGACTGGACCAAAACTTAGCAGTTTTAGTATTTAGGGTTTCTCCTAGCTCAGGGTCAAACTAGGGTTTGACTTTCCTGGAGTTTTAACCAACCAAATTTATTGATCCAGGTCTCTAAACTTTGGTTTTGATGAGGAGAATAACCCTATGCTTGTCTCACTCAAAAATTCATCTTCTGTAGAAAGCCCTAATTTCCGCATCGAAGACTGAAAATGCTCGGAATCAAATTCCGCTTCGACATAAAGATGCACCCTAAGGAGGAGAATTGTTCCACCTTACTTTTGCTAAAAATCTGTGGATGAAGATCCAAAAACTAGGAATCCCTAGCTCCTGTAGCTGCACAATGTCTTCTTCTCAGGTTAGCTCTGATACCATGTTAGTTGGCATCTAATGGAGAATCTGCGGTGAAAAGATTTGTTGTCGACGTTTCGAACCAAATAGTATTATTACAGGCAGGTAATCCCCATGAGTATTATTTCCAGCACAGTCATTCAAGAGCTTAAAAACTCCAACGAATTACAGACATAAAATCACGGCATGATCAGTCTTTAAAATCGCAGTAGAGGCACACAATATGGTTGTCTGCCCTACGCACCAGTATTCAATATTCAAGAGATATATGATATATCAGTCTCCAACCAGCAGATATACTCAAATATACTCAACGCAGCAGTAATAGATCACAGAATGCAGCATAAACAACAGAAGATGAATGGAGAGCATGGTTACAACTTAGGGTTAGGTAATTCAACAAATTTTTAGCAGAGAATAAACGTAGGCAGCTGGAGTAACGCATACATTGCATGTGACTCCACTGGCAGACTGATGGAGCAGTCTGGCAATGGACTGGCAAGCAGAATGCCAGGAATGGGCAGAAATGCAGCAGGAGTTATGGCAGACAGCCCTGCTCTGATACCACTTGTTAGGTATAACTCCCGATTGATTATTCTATACCAAATCTTGGTTTGAAACGTCGACAACAAATCTTTTCACCGCAGATTCTCCATTAGATGCCATGAATCCTCACTGCGGAATCTCAGCTAACCTTACCATGTTAGTTTTTCATCACATTAAGCTAGCATTATGATCTTAGGATCTTTTCACTGAGAGAATAACAAGCACATCAATAAAACATAAGCACATCACAAGAGACAAGAGACACAAAGATTTTTCCTCAGGGAAACCATAAAGGAGAAAACCCTACAACTTCCTTAGAGATAGAATCAGCACCAAAACAGTAAGAGATCTCCCAAAATATCAGTAGTCTTCTTCTTCTGTCTAGTCCCAAAATTTCCTTCTTCAGTAGTGTGCCACACTTTGGAGAGCAAGTAATGTATTTCACAAGTGATAAATAGAGAGACTCTCACTCTCTATTTATATTCATCCGTTCACTTGAATTTCCTTTTCACATGTAGGATCAACCTAATAATTACTACTCGAGCCTACACCTTAATTAGTGTATAATAACTCAAGTGCCCCGAAACTGTGGGGACTTACCTAATGACTTGATATGACTTGATTACATTATTAATCCTCCCGATCAGAACATCGAGGCATGACCACATGACTCAAACACATAATAGAAACATCCCGGAATAAACATCAGGTTACAATACATAAGATACATAGAAGAATACATTCTGAAGTTACATATACATCAACAAGTAGCACCCATCTGAAGATCAAATCAGTCAGACAGTAGCTTCCACAGCCATACTGCCTCACACCTAGCTGAACAAGCTGTGACATACTCTGCTTCAGTTGTACTCAGTGCCACATAGGATTTCTTCCTGCTAAACCAAGAGATTACACATGATCCCATACTGAAGCAACACTCTGAAGTGTTTTTTCTATTGATGGCACTGCCCATTCTGAATCAACATAACCTTCCATGTTAATCTTCTGATTCGTATCATACTTGGGCCCATATTCAACTGTACCCTTTGCAACCATCAAGTGAACATGTCTCAATGTGTTCACAGCAAATCAAGTATCTGGTATCATATCCATCAGGTACCTCAAGGACCCAATCATCTGGCGATACGTTGTAGCATCAACCATCTCTGATGAAGCATCACTCAATAGCTTCATGTTCAATGCTATAGGTGTGGTCATGGCCTTGCAGTCCATCATCCTGAACCTCTTCAAGATCTCTATTGCATACTTCCCTTTTCCACACCTCCATGCCTAGAAAAAAGTGCATCGACACATAACAGGAGCATCATTGGTATTCTGCCTTCAACCTTGAAGCAAGGGTTGGAATCCTCTTTACTCTCAGTAAATCCTAGAGTCATCAGTAATCTATCCATCCTATCGTACCATGTCAAACCTCAAGATATTCTGCAGTCACTCCCTCTGAAGCATCATACTCCCTCTGTCTTCCGTACTCTATTTATTGAAACATTCTGTACTGAAGTGACACTGGATACCAAGATCCTCTATCTTGAAATTTTTTCAAAAGTTATTCTCACGCCCATCTGTGAGCTTATCATCCTCTATCAACCTTGTAGCATAGGCTCAGGTATTCATCAAGCTGATCATGTATGTGTTATCCCATGGGTGTCTTCTGAACTCGTACAATGCCTTCTTTCATTTGCACACATGATTCTGCCTGTCAGGTGTCTCAACTACCACTAGTTGCAAATGTCTCTTCGAATCTTGCCTTGTATCCTACGATGTTTCCATCTACTGCATGATGGAACTATGAATTTCCCTTCATGTATCGACACTTCATCCTAGACATCATTCTTCTTGAACTTCTTCATAGCTGGAAGGTTCTGCATCAATGATGTCACTACATTCGTCATATTATTCTTCATCTTGAACTGTCATCACTTGTTCTTCGGAACAAGTCTCATCCTTCTTTGCTTGTAGGTGATTATGTATGCGATCTTTCCTAAAAGTCAAATGCATTTGTATGGTTAGAAACATTTCATAAGGAATATTCATACTGGAAAATTCTTATGCATAAATATATGATCATGCAACTACTTTAGCCAATACAACATTCATCCATATCTCACAAAAACTTTTCTAGATGCCTTCCATCTCTACCAGGACAACATTGAGATTGTGCACTAATCCAATATGTCAGCAAAGAGGTTTCATTCTAGATAAGTAGCAATGGAGAGTTGTATAGCACCATGAGCTACTTACCCATCACATGCATATTAGTAGTATACTATCATTAATGCAAACATTCTATCATGCATAATACATTAACTGAATATAAACAAATGCATAACAAAACAATATCATGAAATGACAATTGAATACATATATTTATTTGTTTCATGGTTAGACTCCTTCTTGAGCCTTCAGCTTCATCGTATTCTTCATTCATAATATCATTGTTTCTTATCCAACTGCTAAGGTGGACAAGATATTCTTCAAGAGTTGAGCTCTTCATATTCCTCATCGCTTGAGGGATCTTCTTTGGATGGTGAGAGCTTAATCTTCAGTTGCTCCCATATTCTTTTCTCTTATTATTAGTTGAGCTTCTTCTTGTGTGTGCTCTTCCTAGAGTCTACTGAAAGTAATCACTTCCTTCTAGCACACATTCTTTGAATGAATGAATCTCATGATCCTGGGAGGCCATTCAAGGTGGCTATCACCACTTCTACATTCTTCACTTCTTCTTTTACCGCTTCAAGTTGTTCTTTGATTTGAGAGACCCATGTAAAGTATGAATGTATGGTCTCTTCATTCTGGATCTTCACATTCTTCAACTGGTTTCTTAAGGTCATATTCTGAATTATGTTCTTCCCTTTAAATAGCTTGGTCAAGGAATCAAACATATTCAGTGTCTTTATGGAAGACACTTGTGGTACAAGTTGATCTGTGATTGAAACAATAATGATCTTCTTGGCCTTGACCAAGTTCTTCTTGTGTAAGGATTTTAGCCTTATTTCCCTCTGGAACTGGAACCTCTTTACTCATGTAGGTGTCCAATTCATTTTCTTCAGAGAGATCAAATACTTCCATGCTTGGAAGTTGTCAACTTCACCAAGCTTATCATCAAGCTGATGTGATAGATCACTTTGACATGAGAACCTCAAATGAAAATAGCAAAAGATTAGATCTTATCGATTTGAGGTGTCCGTCCTGGTTCCGGAGCTGGTTGATCTAGGGTTTGTCAGAGAAACCCTAATTTTCAAAATTTGGAATATTTTAAATATAATTGGATAGAAAGACAGATCTCTTCAAGGTGAGATGTCCAATGTACCCCTTTTTCTGAAAACAATGGAGGGAAGCTCCCGGAACAGGAAGCCCTAGTTTTCCAAATTCTTCTGCAGAAATTCCTGTTACTGTTTCTGCAGTATCTTCGAAATTATGGCTCCTATGTGTCTGAAATTTCACACTAAGGTAGCCTCGCATGTCCTTGTTTCAACACCACATGTTTTATAATATTTTGTTTCACCAATTGGGACTTATGGTCATTTTACCAAGGTGACCTGTTACAGGACTGTTCAGAACAGAGAAGTTGTACGAATGACCACGTGTCACTGGTTCATCTTCTGAGTCTGAATTTTAGACCACAGAAGGTAAAGTCCGTTCCATTTTTGGAACATCTCCATAGATTTCATTTGGACCTTTGTAGCCCAAGATATAGAAATTCTCCCCAGGTGTCCTGTTTAGAGATGAATTCTGGAAGAGGCTGGAACCCTAACTTGGAGGGATCATATCTCCCAGAATATAGCGAATATGAGGATGAATTTTGGAAAAAGTATACATCAGGATATTGATCTTCGGCCTTTTCAATTTTCATCTCCTGATCCTTCTCCAATCGCGGGATATAGTGAATGTACCAAAACATAGCAGTTTTAGTATTTAGGGTTTTTCTAGCTCAGGGTCAAACTAGGGTTTGACTTTCCTGGAGTTTCACCCAACCAAAAATCTTGATCTAGGTTTCTAAACTTTGATTTTGATGAGTAGAGCAATCCTATGCCAGGCTCACTCAAAAATTCCTCTTTTGCAAGAAGCCCTAATTTTCCGCACCAAAACTGAAAATGCTCGGAATAAAATTTCGCTTCGACAGAAAGATGCGCCCTTTAATGGAGATTCAGCCTAGCATAATTTTGCTGATAGATTGTGGAGAGAGACCCAAAAATTAAGAATCCCTATATTCTGCAGTTGCACAATGTATTCTTCTGAGGTTAGCTCTAATACCATGTTATATTTTTATCATTCAAGCTAGCATTATGATCTTAGGATCTTTAACTGAGAGAATAACATGCACAGCAATAAAACACAAGAGACAAGAGAAACAAATAATTTTTCTCAGGGAAATCATAAAGCAGAAAACCCTACAACTTCCTTAGAGATAGAATCAGCACCAAAAGTAAAAACTGAAACATAAAGATGATCTCCCAACATCAGTAGTCTCTCTCTTGTCCTAGCAACTTCTCCTCTTACTCTTGCACCCCATTGAGTGAGTGTGTGTGTGATAAATAGAGAGACTCACTCTCTATTTATATTCTTTCACTCACTTGAAACCCACTCCAACATGTCGGCCTCACTTAACAATTACTTACTAGAGCCGACATCTCTAGGAGTGTCTAATAACCCTAGTGCCCCACAACTTGTGGGGACTTTGCCTCCTCCGACCAACAAGGAGTTTTATCCTTAACACAATGGAGGGGACTATTTCCCCAACTTACAATGACTCACCTAGGGTCGAATTCTCTAGGATAGTCTAATAACCCTAGGGCCCCATAACTATGGGGACTTTAACCCTTGACCAATAGGAGGTTTACCCACAATGACTTGGCATGACTTTTATATTATAGAAACTTCCCAAAATAAACATCAGGGTATGACATGACTCAATTACATTACAGACACATCCCGGAATAAACATTGGGGTACAATACATAAGATATACAGATGAATACATTCCGAAGTTACAATTACATCAACGTCAATACCATATGACTTGTGTTGTATCAAGTCATGAGGATATACTATGTGATGTATGTCTAGTCATGTTCATTAGGTGCTACAAGTATGCTTTAGGGATTAGCTACCCCTAGAGTGATTTACTTGAGCATATGACTATATGACCCAGGCTAATACATATGATCATAGGTAAGGAACATTTCTTCTATGTAGAATATGATATGATAGATTATTAAACATAGACCATGCAGTAAGATAAAGAGATAGCAATAAAAATATTATGAGAGAAAGATAATTCAAAATGAACTCAAGTTATAAATCATTAGTGAAATACGAATGCCTCAATCAATAATTTACTTAAAGCATCAATTGAACTATTAATGATTAGCATTCACTTAAGTAAATAATATCTCAGTGATCATCAATCAACAAGATTTAGTTAATGATGATTAACTATGTGATTAAATAAAGATAGAATAGTTAACTAAAGATCAAATAATGATTTACACTTTAGTTAGACTAACTGAAGAAACTTAACTTAATCAAATGATGACACTTTAGTTAAGAAAGTGTGTTGCATGTGACACTTGAGTTTTTGCACTATGACACTTATGTTATCCTGTTAACTAAGTGGTCAATATTTAGTTAGATATTGAGTTCAATCCAATTTCAGTTAACTATAATTTAATATCCATGATTGAAGGTATGGCACATTAGTTGTGCATGATGAAGATTCAATGCATGAATTGATTATTCGAAAAAGGGAATTCAAAATTGTAATGAATGTATGGATAATTATCATGCAACCATCACTAGAGTCTTCATGGAAGCCATTAGGACTTGTTATTAATATGCTAGGAATATGGTAAATACATAACAATTGTAACAACGGATCTTGATTCTATATTGCTCTAAATTCTCTCTTATCGGGTAATATGCATATGTTGTAAAAGTAACTCTATGAAATATATTTATTATACTATGAATAATTAATAGGGATTTTCATCCTCTCTATTATGATGATTTTATCAAGGGTACATTTTATGTTGTAGATGCATTATTGTATGTGATTGAATTGTTAATCATTACAAGTTCTTAGCATATAATTGATAAAAGTTTTTAAAGTTCAAGAACCTCCATTATTTCTCAAGACATTAACATGGTATTAGATTATAGGGCATGCAAGATCTTAGTTTGCGCAATAAACTAAATCCTATGTAGACCTTAAAGTATTGAGAAATGTTTTGGAGCCATAACATCAATCTCCTTCCAGCCGAAAGACTGACTTGAAGGTACTTCCAACTTCAACACCTAGAAATAATGGGTGTTAAGAATTCTTAAGGAACATGACCTAGATGATTATGTGACATTAGTGAGTGATGAAATTTTATCCAATGAAGGGTGAATTAAAGAGCAATTCAATATGGACCATTCTCGTCACTTTTCAGTAGACAAATTTTGAAGAGCGTTTTGATCAATCCGTGATGAATCAGACAAAACTATTGAAACCACACTTCCTAAATGGGTTGATTTAGTTTAAATAAGAGTGGATTGAAAAAATCCATAACAAATTGAGAGATATGATCAGGTATTTGAAAATGAAATTCTCAGAATTCGTGTTTTGATCATTTTCCCAAAGTGGACGAATTGATTGAACAACCCCATGATTCGTGGTTTGGATATTATTATTATTCAATGGATATTATGTATAATGAGAGTTGCATAGAGTTGAGAAATCATCCAGAGAAGAGGGTGATGATCGTCTAAATAATTTTTTTCTTGAAGAAGAACATTCACTCCAAGTTCCATGGGATCCAGTTTCTCCATGCAGAGATTCATTACCTCCTACATGCACTGAAATTTGCAAAGAGATCAAGACTAGAGAACTCTAGTAATATCTGCAAGGAAGTAGAGATCAAGAAGGATCACCCAAAACAATAAAAGATAAGTACTTGCATTTTTTATTATATGATATTTAGATAGATATGTTTTTGAATGTTTTCATTACGGTCATATAGAGATTCATATTCCTAGGATTAGGAATTGTGAGCCTATATGTTGATTGTCTTTCCTTTATTAGCAAATAACAAAATACATAAAGATATGAATATAGCACATGCATGATAGTTTCATTAATATATGAATATAAATCATGCATGATTATTTCATAAGATATGAATATAGAGCTGCATGATTGTTACATAAGATATGGATATAAAACATTCATGATTGTTTCATAAGATATGAATATAGAGTTGCAAGATTATTTCATAAGATATGAATATAAAGCATGCATGATTGTTTCATAAGATATAAATATAGAGATGCATGATTGATTCATGATTTATGAATGTTGGGCTGCATGATTGTTCATAAAGATCTGAGTATAGAGTTTCATGGTTATTCATGATATATGAATCTAGGGCTACATGATTATTTGATTATTATATGCTTTTATAAAATCATATTTTTTTTTATTACAATATGTATTCCTGAGATTAGGAATGATGTTATGGTATGAACATCATTAAAGACATATGTTACAATCTTTCTATTTATTCGTAAATAGAAAAATCATATTAAGAAGAATAAGGGGTTGCATAAATATTCATGAGATATAAATATAAGACTGATATAAAACTGCAAAACATTACATGAAATATGAATGGGTTTATGTCGAAACATTGCTTTAATGTGTAAATAACTATATGAACCATTGCAAATACATTGAATCATTCACGTGATTAAAATTCATGAGATATGGTTATACCGAAACATTGGTTAAAATGTTTTGCATGTCAATATGTGTTGTTTGTCATTTTATTGAAATGACTGGATTATGTAATGTTTTTAATAACTTGATTGAATTTGTCTTGTTGGAAAACACTATATTCCCTGACCTACAAGTAAAAATGGAATTTATTGAATGAAGAGTAATTATGATTGTTTATACTAAAAGATAGAGGGATTGTGTGAAGCAAGAAGCTTCTAGTAGTAGATCGGGAGGTTCCTATGTATTGGGAAGAAGTCAGAATATAAGCTCTAATCTTATTCTCAAAGATGTTAAGACCCTTGAATATTAAATTATCATATTTAAATCCATGTGTCAATAATAGATTCATACATAGATGAGAATGAAGTCTCTATGATGAAGGACCCATATTATGATTCTCACATCCTCATGGTGAGAGGAAGTAGCTAGATTCACTAGCTACTGAAGAACTAATAAAACTGGTTGATGTATCTTCTATTAAGAGGAGACCTACCTGATTCTCATATTCATAAGGAAGCTAGGAACTATATTCAAGAATATTTTTATGATTCTTATGATTAGTAGTGTGGCAATCACTGGACAAAGATTTTCCTTAGTTAAGGAAAATGTGTAGTAAAAGATCCTAAAGAGTTTCATGATGATGGACTATAAATCTATGGCCACACATATGAATATGACTCTGAAAAATATATAATTCTTATTTCATATTTGGAGGATATCAAGTTAGTTGAGATGTATTTGGTTAGTCACAGGTCCCAAGATCTGTTATATGCTTTGCAGTCTATACATATACATGTACAAAGCATGTGTTGCAGTACCTACTTGGTACAAGTTTATGTGGACTCAAATATGTCTTGGTCAGTAGAGTTTTAAAGATAAATTAAATCTGACTAGTATAATGATTGAGGAAATGTCACATGTGTTGCTTTAGATAGAGCATGTTGAAAAGCAGTAATTATTTGTGAGGTTTCTAGTCAATTATATTCGAGACATGGTACATATCCATAGATGAGAAGCATTGCCATCATTATTACTAAGCCTCTATTTGGGAAAAGCTTGGTATATTATAGAAAAGCTCTCAAGTTTAAGAGGGATTATTGATGCGTCTTTACATGTGGCAGCAGATATAGTCCCCATTAGTTAGTCATGGTACATGACTTAGGAAGGCAGGGGTTGTGATAACTTGTGGAGAGAATCCACATGAACATAAACATGGTCAAAGTATTAGAGACTATTGATACTCAAGAAGAGTTATAGTCTGGACTATCAGATAATAGTTAAACCTTTTAGAGAGATAGTTGGGGTCCTGCAATATAAAGAGAAGAATAATTGAGAAAGTGATCAGGCCTTGAAGAACATCACAGAGAATGGAAATATCAAAGAAAACTTCTCCAGATAGAAGAATATTCAAGAAGTCAACAAATTTTGAAGATTGAAAGAAAATATGAGACTTTATTTCTACATGATATTACACATTTGTTGTATAATGTTGTATATGATGGACTTAAAATCCATGGTTTCCATTTTTGAGAAACTATTTTTTGGATTGGACCTAGATGATGCTACTATGTGTAAGTAGCTAGTTCATCTTTGAGTAGGTCTGTTGTTTTTTTATGCTTACTACTAAGCATATGTTTGAGTACCTTTTAGGTACATTAGAGTATGCTCTTTATTGTATTTTGATACATGACAGACCTATTATATGATTGTGCTATCCAACTATTGTTTTAGCCTGAGATAAGTGATGTAAATTGCGGCTAGTACTACAAAAGCTAATTGTATTGAGGCTAGTACTACATAAAGCAAGATGTATGTCAGAGAGTACTATAGAATAAAATGTGTTTTGAAAATAGTAATACATGGTGTATCTTGGGAAGCTACGTATTAGCGTGAAATACTTGAGCATACAATTATTAGGTGTTAATAGTCAATATTTCCAAAAAACAAAACTTATGAGTGTGATGATAAAACAAATTGAGATGAAGTTTTACTTCATCGGAGTCATGGCCATGTAAAATGGAATTTCAGTACATAGCTAATGATGAGAAAATTGCAAATTTTTGGACAACTCTTTGTCAATAATGAAGTTGAGTTACTTCCGAGATAAGCTTGGTATGGAAGGAAATTCCCAATAAAGAAGATAATGTCTCCCTCACTGAGAGGGGGTGTTAAATGTACAACATCTAGAGTCATTCTCCATGATACTTATTTTGTAACAAGTCTGGAACTTAACGGTTGCACTAAGTACAAAAACCTATCTATGAGACTTTTGTTGTATCAAGTTTGGAACTTATGTTGTATTAAGTTCATCAACTTATGTTGTATTAAGTTAAGAGCTTGTGTTATATCAAGCTAGGATGTTGATGCCATGATAGATGCATGTAATATGATCTTATGTTGTGTTAAGATCAGGAACTTGTGTTGTATCAAGTCTAGAACTTATGTTGTATTAAGTTCATGATTCTTGTGTTGTATTAGGACCATATGCCTTGTGTTGTATTAAGTCATGATGATATACTATGTGATGTATGGCTATTCATGGTCACTAGGTTCTACAAGTCTCCTTTAGGGATTAGCTACCCCTAGAGTGATTTACTTTAACATATGACTATATGAACCGGGGTAATACATATGATCATAGGTAAGGCAAATTTATTCTGAGTATAATATGATATGATAGATGATTAAAAATATACCATGCAGTAAGATAAATAGATAAGCAATACAAAATGGGAGAAAGAGAATTCGAAGTGAACTCAAGTTATAAAGATTCAGTTAAATATGAATGCCTCAATCAGTGCTTTAGTTAAAGCATCAATTGAACTATTAATGATCAAAATTCAGTTAAGTAAAGAAGAGATCATTTTTCATCAATCAAAAAGATTAAATTAATAATGATTAACTATGTGATTAAATAAATATGTAATAATTAACTAAAGTGTTTACACTTCAGTTAGACTAACAAAAGACATGAAAGTTAACAAAAGAAAACACTTCAGTTAAGAAAGTGTTGTTGACATAGATCCGTTGATAGGGGGTTCACACTCTGTCAACACCCTTAACTCAGTGATCCACCTGAGCACCGACCCAACCAAGTTTTATCCTATCCAGCAACACCTGCGAAGTAGATGAAGTCTCACCCGAGATGTTCGAGGGAGAACTGTGAGAACCATATTTCCACAATAAGAAGGAGGGTTTGTGAATCTACGTTCTATATATCACAACATTACTTCAGAGATCCAGAAAAGGGTTGATCACATATTCATATAAAAAACCATAATATCACATCAACTTGCAACGTTATATCTATTTGCGAATAGATAAATCATCATGACATTATTCAAAACAAAAAAACATCGAATCATTCAGAAATAATAGACATACTACAGAATTAATTAATTCATATCACATTATTCAACATGGAGAAGTAAAAAGACACAAAACAAAGTATTTCCATCAACATCCGTCATGTCATATTACTTCCGCATCAAAACAGGTTTTCAGAAAACATCTTCATAGTTGCGACAAAGTAGAGATCAATCTTCCACATAGCACAATTTAACATTCATCTCTTGATTCTCTAAGATAGGATCAGTCCACATAATGTCAATCGATGTATCTCTAACATCTCAAATTTACATTCATATCTCTATTTATAGGCTTGTGCCTTTTACAAAATGGTCCACTTTAATCATCTTTCTAACCACTTCGGACCAAAAACTACAAAACTCTAACCAAGTAATACAAAATCATGACCAAGTGTTACACCAAATCTTGTCATATTGATCCATTTGTCAACCTTGTGCCTAATCCCTAAAGTTTCCTTAGCTAAACTGGATTGAGTTTGAACTTTCCCCTAACTCTTTTTCCTCCTATGGGAGGGTTGGAAATATTTCTCCTAAGGAAAGGTGCATCGACACTCTTTCCCTTCATGCAAGGAGAACTAGTGGCACTATTTCCCCTCATGCAATGAGCATCGACGCTCTATCTCCTGATCCTAAGAGCATCGGTGAAGTTTTGTGGTAAAAAATAGAAGTTTTGAGGGCCTTCTCGAAGGTGGATGAGGTGGACGATCATCACTATCATCTAGGTGAGGTGGAATTCGGTTCCCTAACCTATGGGGAAGATACCTCAAACCCCTCCTCCTAATAATAAACCTACTCTATCCCTTTAGCCTTATAAATTGAACCCTTTCATCCTTTGGGAGGAAAGATCTGATCCTTTTGGAGGATACCATCATCCTTTGGAGGCTTGGCTTGTATTTTTGGATGGAATATTGCAATGTTAAGGCTATGTGACGTTGCTTCTTTGTGTAATTCTATGTATCTCCTTGATTGCAGTAATACAAATCTATTTCCATAAATTTTATTGTGTTGATGATGTTTAGAGCTTTCTTCCTTAACTATTAGCTTAGATCAATTCATGTTTAGATATACATGTATTGTTTTCTTGTTTCCACTTGCTCTACAGGGTTTTGCAGCTCAATATATGAAGGATCTGGAGCTTGGATCAATAAAGAGAGAAGAGGATTTGTAGAGCTCAGGTAAGTGATATATCTATTAACTTGCATTTCTATTTGATCTAGGAGAGTAGATTTTATTGTGTACTTGATTTGTTCTAGATCCACTTGGACTAGGGAGATCTGGCTTGAGTCAGCAACCTCTAGACATCATACTAGAGTTAATTCGCTAGCTTCTTATGTAAGGGGGCAACCCACCAACCTATAGATATTATGTTGGATTAGAAATTCCTATGAGCATAGATCCCTTTTTGTGTCAAGCTTGTTAAAAAATGAAATAGATGTATGTGAGCATAGTTCCCATTTTGTGTTAAGCTTATTAAAAAATGAAACAAACACCAGTGAGCATAGTTCCCATTCTATGTCAAGCTCGTTAACAAATGAAACAGATATCAGTGAGCATAGTTCCATTTCTTTGTCAAGCTCATTAAAAAATGAATCATATGTTGGTGAGCATAGTTCCCTTTCTATGTCAAGCTCGTTAAAAAATGAATCAGATTCTTGTGAGAATAGTTCCCTTTCTGTGTCAATCTTGTTAAAAAATGAAACGGATGTTGTGAGAAAACTCCCCATTTTGTGTCAAGATCGTTAAAAATGAAACAGACGGATACGAGAATAGTTCCCATTCTATGTCAAAGATCATTAAAAAATGAAATAGATGTCCTCAATCATATTTACTCTATATTTCAAGCTTGCATAAAAATGAAATAGTTCCCTGCAAGCATAGTTATTTTCTATTTCAAGCTTGTGTAAAAATGAAACATGCCACCTTGAGTAGTGTTTATTATTGGTTTCAAGATCATTAAAATAAAACGACCTTGAGCAGAGTTTCCTTTTCGTGTCAAGATCGTTAAAAAATGAAACAGATTCTTCCATTGTGTCAAGACTCAATATTTGAACCTTCATTTCATCTTCTAGCAAAGCAGATGAAATGAAGCTTGGGGAGCATGTACCCTACCTCTTTATGTTAGTATTAAGCTACTTGACAATTATACTAGACATCATGTTGGGAAATCACCCATCAATGGGAGTCATTTTGAGCATACTTTCTTTTAGTTTCGAGCTCGTTAAACATTGAAACAACCCTTTAAGTATATTTCTTATTTTGTCTCAATATCGTTAAAAATGAAGCAGATACTATGAGCATTCTTTCAATCAATCCTTGAGCTTGTTAAAAACAGTAAGATGGTGTTGATCTTACTTTTCATTTTCTATGCTCTTGTTAAAACATGAAAACTGAATTGAGCTCACGTTATCATTTTTTTGTGCCCTGGTTTCAAACATGAAAAAGGTTTTGAGCACCTTTTATACCTTTGGAGTGCTCATTAAAAACTAAGTGAAGAGGAATCGAGTGTACTTTTATTGTTTTTTCAGACTCGTTAAAATTGAATCATGAAAAAAAAAACCCTAATAGAGTCCTCTTTAAGTTCTTTTTGGACTCTTAAAATGTCAAAAGATCGCCGAGTGAACTTGTCTTCTTCACGCTCGTAAAAATACCTGAAGAGTAATATTCCTGGTGATAGTTTACCCCTTTTTTGGACCAAGGGGCACTACATACGAAAAATGTATACTCCAGCCAATCATGACTAGAAGAGTTCTCTTGGGCATTAGTTTATACTTTTTTGGGCCTCAAGGACTAAGTTTATGAAAAAGTCCATTTTGGAGTCTTCTTAGTCATTTCAGACTCTCTAAACATGAAACGACAAATGAGTTTTCTTTCATCAGACTCATAAAATCAAACGATGAATAACGCTTTTCTGGGAATGAACCCCTCCTTTCTTAGGTTCATAAAATATATGAGAATGGACTCGTCGCTTGATGAGATACAACGAGTGTTTTTTAACCTCTTTGAATTGCAAAAATGTAAAGATGAGCTCATCCTTCATGATGGGGAAATTAAGGAAAGAGTTTGTGTTTTGTTGTATTTACAACAATAAATAGTCACTCTTGAACATGGCACTCGTCTGCATATGCATTCAATACTTATGTAATATGTTTGTCTTCAAGTCCCACTGATTCTGTGAGTCTTCTTGCTCATTTGAGTTGTCCAAGAATGCTCCAGCCGTTAGCTGCATTGGGGGATGGGTATTAGTCTTGTAAAATTCAATACTACAAGTCATGCCATTCCCATGTTCAAGAGAAGTTTGGTCATCCATTCACTATCTTCAATCATCTTACTTTCTATCATGTTGGTCGTCCCTAAGTCCGTTTCATATGTCACTCTGCTTTCCAATTTACCCTAAAACATCTATGATCATGTTTCATGTCGATGATGGGGGATTCATCATGGCCCTCCTTCAACGAGTCTATTCCTCTCGAATTCAATGCCTTATCCAGGAATTAGACTCAGAAACCAAGTCAAGTACCTTGGGCTTGTGTGCCTCAATGGAAGGTTACTTTTATTTCAACAAGATTCTACATCATTGAATCTTGATTGAAAGATACTACCGATTGTTTGACTTCAATTCCTTTATTCACACTTGGCAGAATGTATTGATATACCTTAGGAATCATTGAAATCAATGGTGATTTCCCTCTCACTTGTTAACAATTTACATTAATGAATGGTAATAAAGTGGTTTCTAACATGTTCGACATCAAGACATTGTAATCACATGGTTAGATTCGTATCATTGCAGGTTCGGTTTGAAGACCCTGCGTTAATTGATTTCTCACCTAGGTTGCGATGGAGTTTGTTTTGAGTCATATTACACAGATCCAATTTGTATTGGTCATGGTTGTGTTATCATCTCATCATGGACCTACGTTTGTGTCTAGTAGCCATGAATGTGTTCATTCGGTCTCTACTACCATTGATCTGCATTGTATTGGTCGACAACCATGTTATGAGTCATATGAGAATTTAGTCAGTTGTACTGCAGCAATTTCCAACCAACATCCTTTCCTTCGATTTCTTCAATTGGAAAAACATTCAACTATCGCATTCCCCTAAATTCATGCTTTGGGGGGGCATTCTATTACACCGAAATATTGTCATCTTGATCCATGTGTCAAACTTGTACCTAATCCCTAAAGTTTCCCTAGATAAACTAGATTGAGTTTGAAATTTCCCCTAACTCTTTTTCCTCCTATATGAGGGTTGGCTCTCTTTATCCTAAGGAAAGTTGTATCGGTTCCCTTTCCCTTCATTCAAGGTGTTCCAGTGGCTCTCTTTCCCCTCATGTAAGGAGATTCGGCACTTTGTATCCTACTCCTAAGTGTACCGATGAAGTTTTGAGGGAAAAAAGATAATTTTCGAGGCCCTTCTTGAAGGTGGATGAGGTTGAGGATCATCGCTATCATCTAGGTGAGGTGGCATTTGGTTCCCTAACCTATGGGGAAGATCCATTGGACCCCTCCTCCTAATCCTCAACCTACTCTATCCCTTTAGCTTTATAAATTGAACCCTCTCTCCAGGGTGAAGGGAGGAAGGAATATGGTAATCTTATGCTGGTGGAATTTCTAGGTGATCCCTATCATCCTTTGGGAGGAAATATATGATCCTTTGGGAGGCTACCATCATTATTTAGAGGTTTGGCTTGGATTTTTCGATGGAAGATTGCAACATTAAGGCTAGGTTGTGACCTTCCTTTTTTGTGTAATTATATGTATCTCCTTTATTACAGTAATACAAATATATTTCCATAAATGTTATTGTGTTGATGATGTTTAGAGCTTTCTTCCTTAACTGTTATATTAGATCAATTCATGTTTAGATATACATGTACTATTTTCTTGTTTCCACTTTCTCTACAAGGTTTTGCAGCTCAATATCTGAAGGATCTGGAGCTTGGATCAACAAAGAGAGAAGAGGACTTGTAGACCTTAGGTAAGTGATCTATCTATTAAATTGTATTTGTATTTGATCTAGGAAAGTATATTGTATTGTGTACTTGATTTGTTCTAGATCCACTTGTACTAGGGAGATCTAGATTGAGTCCACTTGAGTAGATTTATCCAATAACACCAAGCCCACTCTTTGTCAAATTTCCCACCTTGCACACCATCTTTGGTCTTACACATCATCCTTGGTGTTGTGTAGTTTACTCGGTGTTGCGTAACTTACTTCCTCAAAACTTCCTGCCAACAGGCCCCAACACCGTTCTTGTGGTTTTCCCTCAATCCATGTCAAATAGAAATAGTATAGTGATTAATTTTGATTTCGAAATACTCATATTGTTGTTTGACTTCGTCTACTTGTGCCTTCATCTTGTCACTAATCTCCATGCATATTTCGACATCCTTTTCAAGTGGATGTTCGAAAATCTTTGTGGTCACCTCTCTTCGACTTTCCTGCACCGCTTAAAGTGGAATTAATGATTTCAATGACAGTTTCTCACCAATATCCTGTAAATCCTCAAGCTA
Source organism: Pseudotsuga menziesii (assembly GCA_001517045.1). Classification (NCBI taxonomy): domain Eukaryota; kingdom Viridiplantae; phylum Streptophyta; class Pinopsida; order Pinales; family Pinaceae; genus Pseudotsuga; species Pseudotsuga menziesii. The sequence goes on along the minus strand of LPNX011070048.1, from coordinate 21,312 downwards.
AGTTGTGTGACATCACTGACACTGACATGCCTTGGTTACGCATTACTCCAAATCCTTTAACTTTGTCTCCTTTGTGACTTGGAAAACCGAGGGCATCGTTCGGAGTGATGTATGTAGTGAAACCAACTGTGCTTTCACTTCCTGAAATTGTGTATTCATCTGTTCTAATTGCTCATCTTGGACCACACTACCCAAAAAATACGTGGTCACATCTGTAATCAACTTGACCTCTTTCTCAGTCTCCTAAAGCCACGTCGCTGCATATCCAATGGTGCCTTTGCTGTCAACAACTTTCTCTGGAGGTATGCCCAGTTTTACTAGTGCCTGCAAGTATTGAAGGTATCTTTTGAAGTCGAAAATGACTTTTCCTTGCTTCTGTGCTTTGGTTTCCACAACCATGTCCTTTGTTATCTCTGGGACTTCTTGACAGGAGAAACAAACTGCATTTTCCAACCACACTCTTTCGTCCCATAGATACGCATTATTGACGATTATGCTGTCTTGAGCCTTCTTCAAGTTATAAATATACTCCTTCACTTCCTCTTCTCACTACTTAAATTTTAATAGGTGATCACCTATAATCTGCTCACGGTCGAGGAACTCCTGAGTTGCCAATTTTTGTATCCACACCAAGGTGTGCATTGATAACTTGTTCATGTCCAATGCAATTGTTTCAAATAGTTGTAGAGAAGCATCAACATCCTTTCTCTAGGTTTCTAATACATGTGGAGGAATCAAGACAATACTAAACCGCTTCCCTATACTGATCCACTCATACGTTGCAACAAGTTGGCTTTGGGAATCCTTTCCAACATGGAATTAATTAAAGATTACAGTTGCAACTTACCTCTTGAAATCCCTCAGTCGACTGCTGCCTTCATTGAGTCCCACTTGCAAATGGCGTCGTTGTGATTGATGCGATGATGCATTTCACTTGTTCATCTTCCATTGGCGTTGTACTACTTGTCTCACCTTCTTCTTGTCTCCACTTTGTTCTTGTCTCCTTGTATTTCCACTCTACATCTGAATCTGTTGTATTTCTCGAAGATTCCTCCCATGACTCTTGATCGCTTTCCTGTACTTGTGCTTGATCCACCAGAGCATCGGGTGGAGGACGGCATCTAACACTTCTTCCACACTAACTGAATCCCTCCACTCTATAGGATAATCGAACAATACCATTTCCAACTCTTCATCAGTCAACTTATACTGAGTGGATAACCACTACTTTTCTAGGTCCCTTCTTGCCTGCACACGGATTTCATGCGGGCCCATTATGAATCTCACTACCTGTGTGTGTTTTTCTGTTGCTTCTTCATATAAGCGTGAAATATTCACAACTGCTACCTACATCACATCCCAATACAACCAAAATTTTATTGTGCAATCCTTCGATCGATCAGCCTCACTGAAATACCAAAGGTTTTGATACTTCGCGCCCTTGTAGACTCGAGAAATCGCGACATCCATACCTTGATAATCCTTGGGCTCCATCCATGTGATCAAGGAAATTAAAATTATCTGCCAACTGTAAGTAAATGGCCACTTCCCCTCTTGGACCAGTGTTCAATCAACTGGTTGAGGAGAAATAAAGACCAGTTCATATGTACGCCCTCAACACACAACTTGGAACATGCTATTACCCCCAAAGTACACTGGTTTGGCTGATTCTTTCTCACCACATTGATGGCCAGAATCTTTGATACCATGTGAACAACCTTATCATTGATTGTATTTATGACATATGCTCATTTGTCATGATCCAATCCATATTTATTCTTTATATTAGAAACCAACCTATTGTCATTATATTTTCCGCAGAAGTACTGTGATGGATTGGGCCCCTGCATGGGAAACCCCATAATCTACGATATCAACTCGACAATGACTGGAACTAGCTGGTCCAGCCACATATAACCACTATGAAAGCATGCCAACAACTGCTTGGCACAGGCATTGGCCTCCACCAACCTATCAAAGTGAGGCATATGAATGACGCCTAAAAGCCCTGACATTTGCAATCCCATCACCCACTGCTCTAGGTTTCACACCATTGGATCTCTCTCCTACCTCGTCTTCACCTCAAATGGATCCATTATGTACTTAGTATATGCCAACAGATCATGGTCTTCATAGTTCATATTATTCAAGAACGACACAATGTTGAAGGTGCACTTCATTCCCATCAGCAACGCCGACATCTTTATGGGATACCTATGGTTCTTTGTCAACTTCCATTGCTTTTCATCGAGCTTACATGGGGGAGAAATAAAGGGATGTCCACAGCGGTCACCCCAGTGCTTTTTTTTGAGCCCTCAGATCTAGTTGTCGATGACCCCACCTTCTCTACAGCTTCTGCTTCCACTTTGGCTGAATCTCGTGTTCCTCTTGTTTTGCACAGGTGACTTGGGCCAATTGGCCCCCCTCTTCTTTTGTATGATTGGTGATGATACCATCGACATGATGACCACCTCCTCCTCAATTGGTACACCAATAACTAGTGAATCCCTAATACTACCACTCAAAATCTCTTGCTCCATTACCGCACTCTAAACTACTTACAATGACTCAACAATTCTCTGCGCTCTATACTCAACTATGCTCTATTCACTCAAAAACCACAATGGTAACTTCAGTGCACACCCCGTCAATTCTTATAGTGTGGGATCACCTGTGCTAAATATTTTCTAATCATCATGACCAAATCCTCCATTCATCCCCCAAATCTATCATTGATCCTCCCGATCTAACGGTCAAATTCTCCATAAATGCATGTCTCATCCAACAACGATGCCACTTAACTGGTTTAACTATTGCATTTCCTGCCTGATTTGACTCTAGCGTGCCCCTGCAAACATCGCCACACTACTTCCTAAATATGACCTTGACACTTATGCTTGCGCTTCCACTTGCTTCCAGTGCGCCAACCTCCTTAGTACCACCTAATGGAATATTTTTTTTTTGTGCAATGCCTCAAGCATAACATTGCACCAGGATCTCCCTATAGGTCCTGAGCCGAATTCCATTCAGTAACTTAGACAACATCACACCATTTATTTGTTACAACTGTACCACACCTCTTTTGGTAATGAAATTGATTACATAAGGACCTAACCAATGCATTTTCAACTTACCTGGATGTTTCACAAACTTACTGTCATATAGCAACACCAAGTGTCCTTGCTGAAAGTGCTTGTTCTTGATATGTCTATCATGCCATGCTTTCTATCGATCCTTCTCAACACGCTGATGAACTCCTGTGATGAACCAGTCTTCTTGTAGTTGCATCAACTGAGCTAGGCATTCCTCCAGCACTCCTTCGTCATCCATCTATGTCTCTACAATGATGCGCAAACTTGGAAAAATATATTCCATTTTCATCATTGCTTCCTTCCCATACACCAACTTGAATGGTGTATTCCCTATAAACCTTTTGCAAGTAGTGCGATAAGCCCATAAGACCGCTGCAATATTAAAATCCCAATCATCGTAGGTTTCCTTATAGACCTTTGTGAGGGCATGCTCCAACACCTTATTGAATGCTTCAACTGTCCCATTAGCTCGCCGATGATAAGGATTTCTCTTCTTCTGCTGAATCTGGAACTCCTATGTCAGCACACTCATGGTACAATTGATAAAATGACTTCCCCTGTCTCTCATCAAGATCTTTGGACAACCAAATCGAGTGACAACATTTTTGAATAGAAAAATTGTTGAAAAATTTGTTGACATAGATCCGTCGACAGGGGTCCACACTTTGTCAAAACCCTTAACTGAGCGATCTCCCTGAGCACCATCCTAGCTAAGTTTTACCCTGTCCAACAACACCTGTGAAGAAAATTAATTACACATGCGAAGCAGATGAAGTCTCACTTGGGATTTTCGAGGGAGAAATATCAGAACCACATTTCCGCAATAAGAAGGAGGGTTTGTGCATCTACTGTCTAGATATCACAAAATTACTTCAGAGATCTAGATAGGGGCTTACTATCACAGATTCATATCAAAAACCACCATATCACATCAACTTGCAACATTATATCTATTTGCAAATAGGTCAATCATCATGACATTATTCAAAACACAAAAACATTGCATCATTCATAAATAATAGACATACTGCGGAATTAATTCATTCAGATCACATTATTCAACACAGAGAAGAAAAAAGGCACAAAATAGAGTATTTCCATCAACACCCAGCATGTCATATTACTTCTATATCAAAACAGGTTTTTAGAAAACATATTCACAGTTGCGACAAAATAGAGATCAGTCTTCTGTAGAGAAAAATTTAACATTCATCTCTTCATTCACTAAGATAGGATCACTCCACATATTATCAATCGATGTAACTATGACCTCTGAACTTTATATTCCTATCTCTATTTATAGGCTTGCGCCTTTTGCAAAATGGTCCACTTTAATCATATTTCTAACTACTTAGGACCAAAAACTTCAAAAATATTACCAACTACTAGAAAATCATGACCAAGCCGACTCTTTGTCAACTTTCCTGCCTTTGCGCACCATATTTGGTCTTGCACATCATCCTTGGTGTTGCACAACTTACTAGGTGTTGCACAAGTTCCTCAAAACCGCCTGTCAACCAGTGTGTTGCATCCGAAACTTGAGTTATTTTACTATGACACTTATGTTATCCAGTTAACTAAGTGATTAATATTCAGTTAACTATTAGTTAATATCCATGATTGAAGGTATGGAACCTTAGTTGTGCATGATGAATATTTGAATGCATGATTTGATTATTCAAGAAAGGGAATTCGAAATTGTTATTCATGTGTGGCTAATTATCATGAAACCATCACTAGGGTTTGCATGGAAGTCATTATGACTTGTTATTAATATGCTAGGCATATGGAAAGTGCATAACATTTGTAACAATGGATCTCTATTCTCTATTGTTGTGTATTCTCTCTTACCGAGCAATGTGTTTATGTTGTAAAAGTCCTTCTCTGCAATCTATCTATTATACTCTGAAGAATTGATGGGGGTTTTTATCCTCTCTATTATGAGTATTTTCCCTAGGGTACATCTTGACATGCTGTGTATGAATTATTGTGTGTTATTGAATTGTTAATTATATTGTTAAAGGTTCTCAACATATCATTGATAAAAGTTTTTAAAGTTCAAGAATCTCCATTATTGCTCAAAACATTAACAAATATGTGACTTCATTTGCATAATATTTTGATGTTCTATTACGGTAAATACTTTTCTGCAATTGGGGAAAGGATGATTTGTATTTTTAACCTCCAACCTCTATTTAAACTTATTTGCACACATTTGCAGCTGATGGGCATTTCCACAAAAAACGAATCTTTTGTAGACTTCATTTTGGGTGAGCTTGACAATTAGAAAAATCCTTTCTCTTTCAAAAACATATTTATAATATATAATATACCCCTCTCTCTATATATCTCAAATATTGGGTTTTAAGATATTAAAATAATTAATAATAATAATAATATCATAATTTTTGGGGGATAATATGTTAAATATAATAATAAAAAATATTTTTATATCATTTGGCAGGGGAAATTTTAAAATAATAATAATAATAATAATATTTATAATATTATTTTGTGGAACAATTAGGGTTTAGTGAGTAGGCGTAATGGATGTGATGGAGGATGGGGGGTGAAAGGGAGAAAGAGGACGGAGTAGAAAAGGGTCGTGGAAGTGAGTGTAGACACGTGTGGTTAGTGTAGAGTGAAGGGAGGGAAGGGCACATAGAATGGAAGGGTGAAGTAAAGGAGGAGTGAGGAGGAGGAGTGTGATGTGGGTGAATGAAGGAGGGAAGATTAAGTGTGGAAATGGGACAATTGGTGTCTGGATCCAATGTGGAGAAGGAGGTGTGTACCTTGGAGGTGGAATTGTAGGTCACTTGAGAGTGGAGTGTGGAGAGTATTGTGGGGAGGGGTGCGCAAGTATGGAGAGTGAGGAGTGAGGGATAAGTATAAGGCTGACTGTAAAATGGAATGTGGGGTATGGAGTATGGAGGAGGTGTTAGAGTTTTAAGCAGCGAAGTGGGAAGGGAGAGCAGGAAAGGTTGATAAGAGAGGTGAATAGGGAAGAGTGAAGTAAGATCTAAATAGGGGAGAGTGTGGGAAATTAGGAAGGGTTTATGTAGAAGGATGAATTTTGAGGATGGATGGTGGAGAGGTGCTTAGCTAGTAGAAGGAATAAGAATATGGAGATGACTAGAGCGCGGACGAGAAGTTAGGGTAGTGAGAAGAGAAGAGAGTTGCAACCTACATATGGTGTTGGACATGGCATGATGCAACATCATTGGTGGATGAGGGATATGGATATTAGGAGAGGTTGATGAGTGGAGTGCGTGAGTGATATTGGAATATAGGTGATGGAGTGGAAGCACAACAAGAAGAGTAGAAGAAATGTGATGAAGGAGTTGGGGTGGAAGAAATGCATGGAGTGGGTGACTAGGTGGGAAGATTAAAGGAGTGTGAGTGGATCTATTGAGTGAGTAATTTTTATTTTTTTTAACCAAGATTATTGGGTCACTAGCCTGATTTTTGTTTTTTCCTAGAAAAAGCATAATCTAGCGAACAATACCACAAGCCTAATTTTTTTCCCAATTAAATTCATCTGAAATATATTTCCATTGTAAAAAATTAAAACTAGCCACAATCCTCCAAAATATATTTTCCACGAGCAAAAATAGACCATGAGTTAGCAAAAGTGAATGGCTTTGATACTAACTATAAGGAACCCAATGGGTCATTTGACCTTAGCATCCATAATAATACTTGTAATCCAAATAAAGTATTTGTATTCATATAATCATAACTTGTGTTCCCAATATACATTTGGTGTATATATATATATAATACACAAATATGATAACTCACGTCCCCTCGGGAAAAGGGTGCAACTATTAATAATTACATTATAATATTCTATAGGATATTGAACTACATAAGCACTTATTACAATACATAATTGATAATTATTAAATACTCATAACATACATTAAGTATATTACTATGGTTTATTATGTAGAGACTTTAAGACAAAGGTTGAGGTTGATCAAGTGGGTTGTTATTTCTCGATAAAAAAAATTAGCTTTCGACCATTGTTGTATTATGTTGCAAGGGGAGACAGTTTTTCCCCTTCAAATAAAATATATTTACACTATTTTTTAATTATGAGTTTTTAATGACTCGACTCATGTTTGGGCCCATTTGACCACATTCCAACTAGGATGATGACTAATGTGTATATGCAGATATAGCGGTAGAGGCTTCCCAAGTGGGGAGCACCCACTTTTATATGTAGGGTGTCAAGCACAAACATTTTGGAGATGTTATATAGCGATGACCGACAATCATTCATCGACTCTATACAATATCCATGTGTAGGGATGGATTACTAAGGATGTATGAACATATAATTTAATTGTCCAAGCCAGCGGATATGAGAGGAAATATGATTTTTATATTTGGATTATGTAGTTTCATAATTTTTGTCTTATTTAGTGTACATGTAATTGATTATAATATTTTTTGTTAAATTATCTACTTAGTGTTGTCCACTATTTTTCAAATATTGGCGCATATGATGGGGATGAGCCACCCAAAAATGATGAGGAGATAGATGAGGTTGATGAGCTAGTTCATGTGCATAAACCGAACATTTAGTAGTGCAATCCAGTTCCTATATTTCATCACCATGTGGATGATCATATTTGTGACTAGATGTCTCACCATGAAGTGGAGCTTGTACAACCACATGACATTGCATGAGATCCCAATATTGCTCCTATATGATATACCCTTCCCTAAGATATGATGTTATTCATTAATCATGTTTTCCCTGCTCTCATGCTTCTCAACGAGTTCATGGGTGCTTTATACCCTTCATCGGATTTGTATTCTAAGGAAAATTCTCCTCCACCTCCTCCCACAAATAGACCATCCATTTATTAAGAAACAATTGGATCATATAGAACCACATATGTATCTATTTCTTACCCACTTATTTTAATCTTTGGTATTATACACATGTCCCTCAATATTTTATGAGTAGGACCATGTTCCTTACCCTTGTTTTTTATATTTTTGCTACGTTTTATTCCCACATACTAGACATATCTCTTCAACCACATATTCTCCTTTATATAAAATACAATAATTATGGAACATGTGATATGATATGAACTCAACACCCAAACTTGATACATATTTATGTGGGAACGAAATGAAAGAACACATATAGAATCATAAACATAGACATATTGCACTGAAAATAGAGATACAATAAACACATATTCTATTAAATGGAGGAAATAGAACATACAGTAAATACAATAGCTATAATGGTGGTAGCTATCTATGAGAAGAGATGTGGATTCTATCGTCATTCATGCCAATATGAATACAAAATGAGGCATTGACACAAACTCATTCAACAAAACCAGTCGATAGGGGTTCCCACTCCGTTGACACCCAAACTACCACGTGATCTCCCTAAGCACTGACCGAGATAGATTTTACCCCATCTGGAAACACCTGTAGGAGATGAAGTCTCACCTAAGATGTTCAAGGGAGAGCCGACGAAACAAAGTTTCCACCGAATGAAGGAGGACAATGTGCATCTACTTATCAACTTAGCGCAACATTTTTTAGTGGATCTAATCATTCAACTCAGGAATTAACATAACCATATCCTCATTCAACATATCATATCATTATACCAAAAAATACAGTAAACACATTGATGCACAAACAAATCCAACAAAATAACATCATTTAAAGTAGGGAAATATCACATCATTTACAGATCCATGTCGTAGATACACATTGCATTCGTAATTGAGTTGCAGAAAATAGTGGAACAGTAATATAGAAAAGGACAAAATAGTTCTTCTCAACTTTTTTCATGTCATATTAACTTTCGCACAAAACACAGTTCTTCACAACAGATCCACTGATCTCAAATTATGCGCAGATCTTAACAACCAAAAACTCAGACAGACTCAAGCTCATTGTATCAAGAGTTCACCAGTGTCACCAAGATATAATATGATCTCCAGATGATCAACACTTTCAACTGTACATGTATGTATAGGCTTGTGCCTTTACATTCATGGTCCCCTTAGACAAATTTGTAACTACTTCATAACCGATTCTACAAAAAAATGACCAATATCCACAAAATACAGTCGAAAACTACAAATGATGACCAAAATACATAAATAAATGCAACTCTGATTTGCACAGTATCTTTGATATTGCGTAGCATCCACGATGATGTGCAACTAAATTATCCCAAAACCCCTACCAACATGCCCCCAACACAATCTTGTGGCTCTCCCTTGAGCCATGTTAGCTAGACATGGAGTACTCGTTGATCTTTTGCTTGAATTATTCATGCTACTGAGTAATCTCCTTTACCTGTTCTTTAAATTTCTCAGCAATCTCCTGACTTTATGTCAAGTCGTGCGCCAATGGGTGATCCACCATCTTCTTAGCAACCTCCTTTTTTCCCTCCTGCATGGCTTGTAGCGAAGCAACCATCTTAATAGAAATCTGCGCTCCAATATCTTGAAACTCATCTAACTTATCACTGCACCTCTGTTTTCTTTCCCTTTCCTTCTCGACACACTGTTGCAACTCCTTCAGCTCCGCAGACCTTGTGATTTGATCCACTGGTTGCATTTCTCTCAATATCATCTTTAGTGTCGCCAGCTACCCCTTTGTCTTCTACAACTGCTTGGTCAGTTGCTCCAATTTCTCATCCTAGACTACGCTACCCCAAAATTGTGTAGTCGCATTAGTAACCTTCTTTGCTTCCTGCTCCATCTCTTCTAGTTGTGTCGACATATCCTCTATGGTTCTCTTCCTTTCTATGATTTGTTCAAGTGGTGTGTCTAGATGCACCAAAGCATTCAAAATGTTAATGTCGCGCTCCAACTGCACGATGATCATCCTGAGCTGCTACACTTTGGCTTCTGCATCCTCTTTCGTAGTAACTTCCGACACCTATTGACATACTTCAACGATTACATTTTCCAACTACACCTTGTGGTCCCAAAGTTTTGCCTTATCAACTACTAGTTGATCTTGCTCCTTCTTCAATTCCTCAATCTCCTTAGTGCTCTTGGCCCTCAAATCCTCTTGTTCCATCTTCAACGCTTCAACCTCTTTCTACGCTTCCTCTTCCTTCTCCTGTGATCACAAAAACTGATCGCTGATGTTCTATTCTCTGTCTGCCAACTCCTGATTGGAAACTCTTTGCATATGTACCAACGTCTGCATGGAAAACATGTTGATGTCAATAGACAAGTTATACAACTACTGCAGGGAGGAATTCAAATCCCCATTGTTGGTATCAATCATAGTCGGGGAAATTTGAACATTCTAAACCCGCATCCCAGTGTTGACTGATCCAAAGTATTGTCTAGCCACAACGTCCCATCAGGAAAACATGCCAAAAGTTTCTTGACACAGGAATTTTACTCATTCAACCGCCCAAAATGTGGCATGTTAATCAACCTGAATAACCCCACTTTATTCATCCTGTATGCCTAGTCCTATGGAATGTGTTATATCGGGCTACCTTCTCCTGCTACCATCGACACATATGGTTCCTCTGTAATGTCCTCTAATGCAAGAAATTCATGGTCATCATACTTCATCTACATCAATGTAGGTACGATGTCTGTGGTGCATACCATCCCCTATGGTATCACCAGCATATTTACTTTGTACTTCTAATTTTTGGTGAGCTTCCTGAGTTATGCACCGGGATGACATAGCGGTATATACCCAAGGATATCCTCAGTGGACATCCCTGCATGAGCTACTGTATCCACAACGCCTGATCTCGATGGGCTCGACTGCGTAGCTTCCTCCTCTTCCCTCATAGACGTTCTAGTCCGCCTTTTCTTCGGTGTCAGGGAGCTAGGATTCTGGCCCTTCCACTTCTTCTTCGGCACCGACGATTATCCTATTAGCATACTTGTGGCTTCTTCCTCGATGGCGATCGAGCCGACTGGCGATTCCATTTCACTCAAAATTTCAACCGTGATTGGTTCACTCTGCATGCTGCACTAGTTCCCCACAATTCTGAATAGTTGCTCAGCCTCACTTCACTTAGAAACTCACTCAACTCACTATGAATCTGCTCTGCAACTTTGTAACTATGCTCAATCTTGCACAATCGTGTCTTTCGACCACATCTAGCCCCTTTTTATAGTATTAAGTCGATCCCATACCCATCATGACCAAATAAACGTGATCCACTTTAGGTCATCATGACCAAATCATGCATTAACTACCCTAATCTATCATCAATCCTATCAATCTAATGGTTGGATCCTCCATCAATACATGTCACTTCAAGAAGCGTCACCAGTGAACTGCTTCAACTGTCTACATTTATTGTTGATTTGACTATGTCGCAACCCTGTGGCTGTCACGACAAACCTTCCTAACTGTGCTACTGACTCCCCTACTTGCACATCCACTTCCTCCTGGTGCACCATCCTTCTATCTATTCATCCTTCCTACTTATTTGTTCTTTTTTCATTGCATAGTGTCTCAGGCATTGCGCGTTTTTGGGCCCGTCCTATAGGGATTCATCCTACTACTTTTCACTAGCTTTGGTAGCATGAGATCATCTAACTTCTACAGTTGACCAACTCCTTTTAAAGTAATGGAACTAATGAGATATGGACCTAACCAATGCATCTGTAACTTACCTGGATGCTTCAGGAACTTGTTGTCATACAACAACACCAAGTCTCCTTGCTGAAACTATTTGTTCTTTATATTTCGGTCATGCCAAGCCTTCTGTTGATCCTTCTCGATGTGTTGGTGAAAACCCACAACAAAGCGATATTACTCAAGCTACACCAATTATTCCATGTGTTCTTCTAAGTCTGCTACATCATCCATGCCCATTGTTGCTGCAATGCGCAAACTTGGAACAATGTACTCCATGGGTATGGATGCTTCTTTCCCATACACCAATTTGAATGGTGTTTGTCTTGTCAATCTCTTTCAAGTGGTGCAATATTCCCACAAGAATGCTGGAATCTTCAAATCCCACTCATCACGGTTGGCATTACATACCTTTGTAAGCACATGCTCCAACACCTTGTTGAACACATCCACTGTCCCATTCACTTGTGGATAATATAGGGTACTCTTCTTATGTTGTATCTTAAGTTCTTCTATCAATGCAATGATTGTGCGATTGATGAAGTCAATCCCTTGGTCACTCATCAATATCCTTGGGCATCGAAACTGAGTCACAATGTTGTAAAAAAATAACCTCGTTGTTGTTGCAATGGTACAATCTACAACACGTACAGAATCCTCCCACCTCGTCAAATAATTTGTCGTTGTCATTATGTATCATGCACCAGTTTGCTTTCCAGGTGAGTTGATTGGTCCCACAAATTCCACAGCCCATTTATCAAATGGATGCAATGTCACCTGAGGTACCAATGGCATCTCATCCCTCCTTGATGGTTTTCTAGTTCTATGACATACATCGCAACTCAACGCATAATCTGTTACGTTGGTATGAAGAGTTGGCCACCAAATCCCTACATGAAGTACCTTCCTTGCAGTAGCTTGACCTCCATAGTGTCCACCAACAAATCGTGCATGTGCCTTTTCCAAGATCTTCTCTTGTTCATGCGGTATGACACATCGCCGCAAAATATCATCCGATCCTAGTTTATATAGTTTTCCAGCGATCAACTAGAAATCCAAGGCCTTAACCACAACCTGATTCTTTTGACTTGTGGTAAGGTCCTCTAGTGGAGTTCTCGTTTCCAAAAACTGAATGAATTGACAATAACAATCCTCAACCATATCAACTATGAACAAATGCGCATCTGGCAGTTTGTCTTCAATGTTTGTTGGTTCCTCACTTGTCTCAATTCTGGATAGATGATAAGGGCTAGCATTCAAGAGACCCAGTTTCACAATTATCTCAAAATAAAAATACTGAAAAATCAGTAGCCAAGGACATATCTCCCCCCCAAAATAGGCTTATTGACTAGGTATTTCGAAGTAAAATGGTCTGTAAAAATCTTGAAATCACTGCCCAATAGGTAATGCCTTAACTTCTGTAGTGCATATACCATTTCCAGACCTTCCCTCTCTGTGGTCGTATAGGTTTTCTCCGTAGATGAGAACTTCCGACTAGAGAAAGGAATCGGGTGATCAATATCTCCTTCTATCGGTTGTGTGAGCACCACTCCCAACGCAATAGACGATGCATCCACCTGAACATGGAACTCCTTATTCCAATCAAGAAATACTAGTATTGGTGTGGAATCCATCTTGGCCTTCAGTGTATCAAAACTATCTTGACACTCTTCATTCTATACGAATACAACATCCTTCTTCAACAATCTCTCCATAGGAGCTATGATCACAACATAACCTCGTATGAACTTGCGATAGTACCCTGTGTTCCTGAACCTCACTCTAAGCATCTTCACATTCGTAGGCAGTAGCAAGATCAAAATTAATGCAATCTTCATAGGGTCAACCAAAAATCCTTACTTGCAAACAATGTAACCCAACAACATCCCAAAAGGTGCGCAGAAAACACACTTCTTTGAGTTCTACGTGATATGATGCTATCGACATCTTTCTAGAATTAGTCACAAGTTTTCCATATGGTCCCTGATCAATCCATAAATTTTCTAGTCATCCATATTACACTTTGTATATGCGGGTTTCTAGCAAGAACCATTTGTTGACACAAACTCAGTCAAAAAAACTAGTTGGCATGCGTTCCCACTCTGTCAACAGCCAAACCACCACGATCTCCCTAAACACTGGCCCAGAAAAGTTTTAACCCATCCGACAACACCCGCAGAGTGGATGAAGTCTCACTCTAGATGTTCGAGGGAGAGCTAACGAAACCAAGTTTCCGCTGAATGAAGGAGGAAAATGTACATCTACTTATCAACTTAGTGCAGTATCATTCAATGGATCTAATCATTCAACTTAGGCATTAACAAAACCATATCCTCATTCAACAGATTTCATCATTATACCAAAATTATAGTGTTATCATGTAAAATGACACTTCTATGTATGAGTATTGACACCCAATGTGTCGGAACACAAAAGGAAAAAATGGATTGAAGTAGCCAAAACACTATAGATGGACATGACCTTTGATACATAATTACCCTACCAAATGGATGTATTTTTGTATGGACATTAGGTTTGAATATGTGACTGTTTTTATAGTAACCCGCGTACCATACGTGAGTATGTCCATTGCAACTCACGTATATATCATTAGGGATTGCACTCCCGGGTTTCCTTAAAGCAAGTCGCGTATCATACATGACTTTCCAGTATTAATAGTCGCATATTCCTTAATCCATAGTTAAAATATCTAAACATGATTAGTCGAGGACAGTTGGGCCCTTAATCATAACTATCCCAACTTCCGCAACGATCTTAACCTTCGTAACCTCTCTTTTTCCTCATGTATAAATAGAGGGTAGGGGTTGCGGATAATCAATCATAAGTTATAGAGAAAAGTCATGCTGGTGGTTTTCCTTCAGATATCTTGGAGAAACAGAACTCAATTTACTTTGTTTGTAGAGAAGCACTCGTCTCGGATGTTGGGTTGTAATCTCATCACACTTGTTTATCAATAAAGAAATTTCTTCTTCCAATATTGTGTATTTGCACTCTTATATATTGTGATTTCTGAATTATCTTATTGTTTCATTATGAATATGTTATTTAATTAACCATTGATGTAATATATAAGATATTGCAGGAAGATCTTGTTCTTTGCAGGTGATTGGAAATACCCTGGAAGCTGTGGAAGCAACTTGAAGAGAAGAAGAAAAGCTAGGATTGACCGTCATAAATAAGGTATGCCTAGTTTTCTTCCTATTTCTATTTCAAATTCTGAAATGGATGATAGTCTGCAAGTTATTTTAGTAAGTTGGTAACCCCAGAGACCCTGGGTTATAAGGGTGTGTTTCCCTGAACAACAAAACCGATGACTCCACTGGGGAGTCCAACCTATTGTGGGCTCTCTCTTTAGGTTTTCATGACCATTTTTTTCTCTGTCTGATTCTCTTTGTGACTTGTTTTGATTTTATCTTTGATTTCCAGTATTGCATGTTCAGATCTTGTCTGTGAGTTGCTTTTATTTTTGAAATTTTTTGACAACATACGTGGGGTTCCTTGGTAATAGTCACATATTACACTTTGTATATGCGGGTTTATTTAGTGATAGTCATGTATGGTACATGAGATTCCTTTAGGACAGTCGCATATTCCTGTAGGTGTTTGTGAATCTATAGGATTCTTATGTGTACCTATTTTTATGATATCTCTTATGCTCGTGAAGGTTCTGTTTTGACATGATATTGTGGAATTAGGTCTGTACATTTCACAGTTTACTTGATTATTCAAGTCCTTGAGTGGTTTTTGTGTTTGACTTCTTCATTCATGAATGTGTTAGGTCCTCTTGCTTGGATTTTTGGGTTTGAGTGCTCATGTTTTAGGCCATTGATCAGTCCTTTGAAACACTGTATGCTCTGTATTGTTGTCAGTGGTTTGAGTTAGTCATTCTTGCCATTTTGGATATATTAGTATTTGATTTGATAGTTCCTCCAAGTCTAGGTTTTGTGTAATTTGTTCCTGTTTGGGTGAAGTGTGTTACTATAGGGTCTATTTGCATCTTTTATTGTTATATGTTTATATTGTTCAAAATCACTCGATTTTCATTTACTTGCATCATTGTTTTTGAATTTTTCGAAAAATAAAATACAAAAAAAATTATGTACTTCTTGCATTAGGTTGCATTAGTTGTTCTTTTCGTTATTTTTTAAGAAGAAAATAAATAAAAAATTTTAAAGTCTTGTAGTTTCTCTTTTTCTTTTAAATTTCATTAGCTTGCATTACAAAGAAAATTAAAAGAAAAAATGGCATTGTAGTTGCATTTACTTTGAAAGTTTTATACATCTTTTTTGCTTTCTTTCTACTGAGTCTGTAACATCATACAGTCTCATCCCGCTACCTTTGACTAATACAACCCATTAAAAAGAATGATTAATTAAAATTTTACTAGTAAGTTTCTTTTTTTTAGGCTCATACATCAACTAGTTCAGGCTAGGCTTGTGGACTAGGGAATTTTTACTGTCCATAAGAATTTTATTTCAAATGTATTTGGCATTTCACTATGTAAATCCTATTATACATGAGACCATTTGGAAAGCTCCTCTCACATAGGATTTAAGCACAAGGCCACATGAGAACCTGGTTGAGGAGATAACCCTTTGATTCCTTGTTCGAGTGTATATCAATATTTTTATGCATTTGGGGGTCTTGTCAATACCACCTCTTGGGACCCGTACAGTGTCGGTGTTGACAGGGTTTCGATATTTTCTACCCTGCTGATGCATAAGCATCAGGCTTGTGAATTTTCCTCCAGACTCTCGGTGTAGTTGTGGTAGCCTTTAGTTTCTTGACACTAGGGATCATAAACAGGTGGTATTGGAAGGCTATTTCCGATACACCTTGGACAGACTTGGAAGGTAACCTTGGTAGATATTTTGGGAGGGAGTTTGGGTGATTCCACTGCTTGTTCCCAAGAACATCTTCATGAGACACCAAGGAACCATCCATCAGTCTTCACTAGTTGGACCTGGGCCCTAATCATCCTAGTCTTTCCTTTGGAAGGTGCACCTTATATTTGTTGTGTATGTTTGGCTTCCTTCATTTGTTACAGTGGAGCCTCCACTGCCCCCTCAAAGGAAGAGACTAGATATTGATGGTTATTTTGAACCAATAGGAGTTATTGAAGTTCCAAGTGAACCAAAAATTAGGACTAACCAAGAAGAAACAACTGCAGTAGAGATTAAATACTTGTAGGCTGATGCGTTTGGAAGGAATTTTAACCCACCTCTAACTAACTCAAATGATCCTATGATCATCGAGTTTCTTCCCTTTAGTTCACTTGTTATTGGTGTTCCTATGAGTAGAGTTATGTCTAGCTATGGAGAGGGTATTTCTACCCCAACTTCAGGCATTTTGGCTGGTGGAGTCCCACCTCCCCTAGTTGCTTCTCTAAGATGTAG